>CM067372.1:177245463-177780943 GCA_034401795.1 Chaetoderma sp. LZ-2023a | reverse complement strand
CACGACACGACGATGTTATAATAGACGCTTCTCACGCCACCTCTCTTTAAGATAGAGTATTACGTACCTGTGTGACCGCATGTACTCATTCTAAACATGCAGACGATTCCCCCTCGGAATAATAACATATTAAATACTATAATAGACGCTTCTCACGCCACCTCTCTTTAAGATAGAGTATTACGTACCTGTGTGACCGCATGTACTCATTCTAAACATGCACACGATTCCCCCTCGGAATAATAACATATTAAATACTATAATAGACGCTTCTCACGCCACCTCTCTTTAAGATAGAGTATTACGTACCTGTGTGACCGCATGTACTCATTCTAAACATGCAGACGATTCCCCCTCGGAATAATAACATATTAAATACTATAATAGACGCTTCTCACGCAACCTCTCTTTAAGATAGAGTATTACGTACCTGTGTGACCGCATGTACTCATTCTAAACATGCAGACGACTCCCCCCTCGGAATAATAACATATTAAATACTATAATAGACGCTTCTCACGCCACCTCTCTTTAAGATAGAGTATTACGTACCTGTGTGACCGCATGTACTCATTCTAAACATGCAGACGATTCCCCCTCGGAATAATAACATATTAAATACTATAATAGACGCTTCTCACGCCACCTCTCTTTAAGATAGAGTATTACGTACCTGTGTGACCGCATGTACTCATTCTAAACATGCAGACGATTCCCCCTCGGAATAATAACATATTAAATACTATAATAGACGCTTCTCACGCCACCTCTCTTTAAGATAGAGTATTACGTACCTGTGTGACCGCATGTACTCATTCTAAACATGCAGACGATTCCCCCTCGGAATAATAACATATTAAATACTATAATAGACGCTTCTCACGCCACTCTCTTTAAGATAGAGTATTACGTACCTGTGTGACCGCATGTACTCATTCTAAACATGCAGACGATTCCCCCTCGGAATAATAACATATTAAATACTATAATAGACGCTATCTCGGTGACCTCGCACCGGTCCTGCATGTGTGACTTCATCCTGCGTTTGCATGAGTAGATCCCGTCTCTCGGAACTGCTTTTCTTTAAACGAACCTTCCTTCAAAATCCTGTTGCTGCTGGGACGAGGGGAAAAATGGATCCGTTTCAGGAACCAGGAAAATGTATAGAATACTTCTAATGCAAGCTGTACACCACCAGGAAACAGATCAGTTGGCAGGTAAACGAATCTTGTAGTGAGCTCACACAGCCAATGGCGGTACATCTTATTTTTAAATTATCTTTACAGAGCCATACACGCACAATCTTCTTTTTAAAATGTACTTGTATACCTATATATAGACAAAAGCTGGTTTAATGGACTACGGGTCAGATTAATGGGCTTTCGCCAGTTGGCCAAAGACTTCCATTTCCCATCTGCCCCTATTCCTTTAAAAGAGGCCAAACTGTGACCAAAGGGCCAGCTAAAATTTCTCTATCTGACGAGTTTCAACCTCAGACTGAGATCTTTAACGTCCACCTACATGTAAGGAGACGGGACCTAGGTTTAATGTCTCATCCGAAGGACAGGATTTATTTTTCAGTTCAGTTAGTTGGTATTTATTGGCCGCTTACACCTAGATGTATTTGGGCCATGACACACTCTTAGAGGTGCTTCCCCGAAGGGTTGCGTTGCTTCCCCGAAGGATTGCCCCCTAAATAAGCGTTAGAACTGAAAAAAAATTAAAAAAATTATGATGTTGCTAGGGGTGTATGCGGTGCCTGTTGCTGCCTAATGAACTGTTGTTGGCGGGTGTAAGTGTTGGATGCAGTGTAAGAGTGGGTGGAAGGGGGTGGGGGGTACTTTATTTCACTTGGGGGTAGGATGGGGACTCAGGGGCTTCCACAGTGGGTCAGAGATTAAGTTTGCATTCTCATCGAATCAGGAGGAAAATCAATTCCGCCACCACCACCATGCCACACACCCTCCCCCAAGGCCTCCTACAAAAGCCCCACTAAACACGGGTGTTGGAACCAAGAGTCCAGCTACCCCGCCAGTGCCCCACCACACATTATTAAGCCCATTTATTAGAAATATTGTCTGAAATGGCCACTCAGTCAAATTATCAGAATTTTCCCGGGGGAGGATCCTAGGACCGCCTAATTATCCAGGGTATTAACCCAGGGACCCACCCCATACACCCTCCCCCACCCCCATTGCAGCCTAAATACTCTCTCCAGGGTTGAAGTTTTTCAAAATTTTCTGATCTCACCTCCAGGGGGATTTGGATGGGAGAAGAATTGGATGGCATGGCGAGTGGGCATCCATGCGAAATGAGGTGTGGTGGGGTGGACACCCTTGATAGGGGGTGGAGGGCAGTCTGTAAAATTAAATCTATAAAATGAACTCAGGTGAGAATTATGAAATAAAAATATTAAGAGATGAAAATCATTGTCAATGTTATCAAATAAAATTAATTAAACTTAGATAATTTCCATGTGATTAAATAAACAAGAAACATGAAAACTTGAGAACAGAATATCTAGTGTTTGTAAAAGAAATATCCTGGGCAAAAACTTAGAATTAAAACCTGTTGCTATTTGAAATAATAGGTTGGTTGCGAATGATGTTATATAATGGAAATTTTTTTTTTTTGTTGCAATTCAAGCACTGTTGTATGCACACTCTCAGATGTTCATTTACAGTTCGAGAGAAATTTATATTTGAAAATTTTCGATGGAATGACTGGTTCGGTTACCGCACCAGTCAGTTCAGTGGTACATTTTCAAATATAGTATTGTTTCGATAACTGCTAAACTTAAAGAGAAAATACATTTAGGTTGTCGGAAATATAAAACAAAGCGAAACGCCACGTCCGAGATAGATGCAAGCAAACCGGCAGCAACTTGAGTGATGAATGCTGGGATTTACATTCAGCAGAATCATGAAAACCCTGAAAACATTTTAATGTACACATTTCTATGTGGAATAATAGTGAACAACCAACCCGAGAACCAACATCTTAAAACCCTTTCCC
Organism: Chaetoderma sp. LZ-2023a; assembly: GCA_034401795.1. Classification (NCBI taxonomy): domain Eukaryota; kingdom Metazoa; phylum Mollusca; class Caudofoveata; order Chaetodermatida; family Chaetodermatidae; genus Chaetoderma; species Chaetoderma sp. LZ-2023a. The sequence continues at coordinate 177,777,928 of CM067372.1, read as the reverse complement.
AACTAGTACTCCAAATGTCTCCCCAAGCTTGTAGGTTTTTGTTTACAATTTTCTAATCAGTCCCCAGGACTCACTAGGGGTGTTTGGAGGGGGTAGAGTGTGTGCATCCATGCCATAAGGGGTGGGCCACCCTTAATCGAGGTAGAGGGGAGGGCAGTCTGAATGAATAAATCTGGAAAATGAAATTAGATAATTTCCATGTGATTTAAAAAAAAACCCAGAAAAAATTAAAATAGAAGATCTGGTACATGTAATTACAGAGCAAGAGAAGACTATCCTTGAAAACTTACCACTGGAGTGACTGCCTCGTTTATCGAGCCAGTCATTCCAGTGGTAAATTTTCAAAAATAGTCCTCTCTTGGTCGGCAAACGGACGAGATTAGAAAGGCCTGTGTTATTATTAAATCGTGATAATTGTGATCAATCTGGTCGCTGTGAACTTGCCATTTGAAATTTTGACCCCAAATTGTTCACATTTCTAGATGACCCCTAGGGGTGATCACCCATGCAGTTTGGTCAAGATATCTCCAGTTATAAGAAAGAATTGCAACACCACAAATTTACGAGAACTAACACCACAAATTTACGAATACTGGTAATTACATATTTTTCTTCATTATTTCACTTAGAACCCCCTGTTTGACAGTGAGGGCTGCAAGACTACATAACATTGATTATTTCAGCTGTTTTATCTCACGCCACCTCTCTTTAAGATAGAGTATTACGTACCTGTGTGACCGCATGTACTCATTCTAAACATGCAGACGATTCCCCCTCGGAATAATAACATATTAAATACTATAATAGACGCTTCTCACGCCACCTCTCTTTAAGATAGAGTATTACGTACCTGTGTGACCGCATGTACTCATTCTAAACATGCAGACGATTCCCCCTCGGAATAATAACATATTAAATACTATAATAGACGCTTCTCACGCCACCTCTCTTTAAGATAGAGTATTACGTACCTGTGTGACCGCATGTACTCATTCTAAACATGCAGACGATTCCCCCTCGGAATAATAACATATTAAATACTATAATAGACGCTTCTCACGCCACCTCTCTTTAAGATAGAGTATTACGTACCTGTCTGACCGCATGTACTCATTCTAAACATGCAGACGATTCCCCCTCGGAATAATAACATATTAAATACTATAATAGACGCTTCTCACGCCACCTCTCTTTAAGATAGAGTATTACGTACCTGTGTGACCGCATGTACTCATTCTAAACATGCAGACGATTCCCCCTCGGAATAATAACATATTAAATACTATAATAGACGCTTCTCACGCCACCTCTCTTTAAGATAGAGTATTACGTACCTGTGTGACCGCATGTACTCATTCTAAACATGCAGACGATTCCCCCTCGGAATAATAACATATTAAATACTATAATAGACGCTTCTCACGCCACTCTCTTTAAGATAGAGTATTACGTACCTGTGTGACCGCATGTACTCATTCTAAACATGCAGACGATTCCCCCTCGGAATAATAACATATTAAATACTATAATAGACGCTATCTCGGTGACCTCGCACCGGTCCTGCATGTGTGACTTCATCCTGCGTTTGCATGAGTAGATCCCGTCTCTCGGAACTGCTTTTCTTTAAACGAACCTTTCTTCAAAATCCTGTTGCTGCTGGGACGAGGGGAAAAATGGATCCGTTTCAGGAACCAGGAAAATGTATAGAATACTTCTAATGCAAGCTGTACACCACCAGGAAACAAATCAGTTGGCAGGTAAACGAATCTTGTAGTGAGCTCACACAGCCAATGGCGGTACATCTTATTTTTAAATTATCTTTACAGAGCCATACACGCACAATCTTCTTTTTAAAATGTACTTGTATACCTATATATAGACAAAAGCTGGTTTAATGGACTAAGGGTCAGATTAATGGGCTTTCGCCAGTTGGCCAAAGACTTCCATTTCCCATCTGCCCCTATTCCTTTAAAAGAGGCCAAACTGTGACCAAAGGGCCAGCTAAAATTTCTCTATCTGACGAGTTTCAACCTCAGACTGAGATCTTTAACGTCCACCTACATGTAAGGAGACGGGACCTAGGTTTAATGTCTCATCCGAAGGACAGGATTTATTCTTCAGTTCAGTTAGTTGGTATTTATTGGCCGCTTACACCTAGATGTATTTGGGCCATGACACACTCTTAGAGGTGCTTCCCCGAAGGATTGCCCCTAAATAAGCGTTAGAACTGAAAAAAAATTAAAAAAATTATGATGTTGCTAGGGGTGTATGCGGTGCCTGTTGCTGCCTAATGAACTGTTGTTGGCGGGTGTAAGTGTTGGATGCAGTGTAAGAGTGGGTGGAAGGGGGTGGGGGGTACTTTATTTCACTTGGGGGTAGGATGGGGACTCAGGGGCTTCCACAGTGGGTCAGAGATTAAGTTTGCATTCTCATCGAATCAGGAGGAAAATCAATTCCGCCACCACCACCATGCCACACACCCTCCCCCAAGGCCTCCTACAAAAGCCCCACTAAACACGGGTGTTGGAACCAAGAGTCCAGCTACCCCGCCAGTGCCCCACCACACATTATTAAGCCCATTTATTAGAAATATTGTCTGAAATGGCCACTCAGAGTCAAATTATCAGAATTTTCCCGGGGGAGGATCCTAGGACCGCCTAATTATCCAGGGTATTAACCCAGGGACCCACCCCATACACCCTCCCCCACCCCCATTGCAGCCTAAATACTCTCTCCAGGGTTGAAGTTTTTCAAAATTTTCTGATCTCACCTCCAGGGGGATTTGGATGGGAGAAGAATTGGATGGCATGGCGAGTGGGCATCCATGCGAAATGAGGTGTGGTGGGGTGGACACCCTTGATAGGGGGTGGAGGGCAGTCTGTAAAATTAAATCTATAAAATGAACTCAGGTGAGAATTATGAAATAAAAATATTAAGAGATGAAAATCATTGTCAATGTTATCAAATAAAATTAATTAAACTTAGATAATTTCCATGTGATTAAATAAACAAGAAACATGAAAACTAGAGAACAGAATATCTAGTGTTTGTAAAAGAAATATCCTGGGCAAAAACTTAGAATTAAAACCTGTTGCTATTTGAAATAATAGGTTGGTTGCGAATGATGTTATATAATGGACATTTTTTTTTTGTTGCAATTCAAGCACTGTTGTATGCACCCTCTCAGATGTTCATTTACAGTTCGAGAGAAATTTATATTTGAAAATTTTCGATGGAATGACTGGTTCGGTTACCGCACCAGTCAGTTCAGTGGTACATTTTCAAATATAGTATTGTTTCGATAACTGCTAAACTTAAAGAGAAAATACATTTAGGTTGTCGGAAATATAAAACAAAGCGAAACGCCACGTCCGAGATAGATGCAAGCAAACCGGCAGCAACTTGAGTGATGAATGCTGGGATTTACATTCAGCAGAATCATGAAAACCCTGAAAACATTTTAATGTACACATTTCTATGTGGAATAATAGTGAACAACCAACCCGAGAACCAACATCTTAAAACCCTTTCCCAACTAGTACTCCAAATGTCTCCCCAAGCTTGTAGGTTTTTGTTTACAATTTTCTAATCAGTCCCCAGGACTCCCTAGGGGTGTTTGGAGGGGGTAGAGTGTGTGCATCCATGCCATAAGGGGTGGGCCACCCTTAATCGAGGTAGAGGGGAGGGCAGTCTGAATGAATAAATCTGGAAAATGAAATTAGATAATTTCCATGTGATTTAAAAAAAAACCCAGAAAAAATTAAAATAGAAGATCTGGTACATGTAATTACAGAGCAAGAGAAGATTATCCTTGAAAACTTACCACTGGAGTGACTGCCTCGTTTATCGAGCCAGTCATTCCAGTGGTAAATTTTCAAAAATAGTCCTCTCTTGGTCGGCAAACGGACGAGATTAGAAAGGCCTGTGTTATTATTAAATCGTGATAATTGTGATCAATCTGGTCGCTGTGAACTTGCCATTTGAAATTTTGACCCCAAATTGTTCACATTTCTAGATGACCCCTAGGGGTGATCACCCATGCAGTTTGGTCAAGATATCTCCAGTTATAAGAAAGAATTGCAACACCACAAATTTACGAGAACTAACACCACAAATTTACGAATACTGGTAATTACATATTTTTCTTCATTATTTCACTTAGAACCCCCTGTTTGACAGTGAGGGCTGCAAGACTACATAACATTGATTATTTCAGCTGTTTTATCTCACGCCACCTCTCTTTAAGATAGAGTATTACGTACCTGTGTGACCGCATGTACTCATTCTAAACATACAGACGATTCCCCCTTGGAATAATAACATATTAAATACCTCGCACCGGTCCTGCATGTGTGACTTCATCTAGGCTGGTACCCGACTCCTCATACCCTCGCTGGCGATTCTCTGGCTCTGGTGGTATTGGGGTGGGGGAGGGGTTGTGATTGGTGGAGGCAATTGAAAATAGTTCCAGCAGGGGACCCTGTGAAGCTTTGAAAATTTGATTTATTGATCACTTTCTGTATCATGATTCCATCACATGTTGAATATTTTGAAACTAAAATTACTGGAATTGTGGAGGCTGGCTCAGCATCTTACAAAAATATTATTTGTGTCAATATATCTGACAGGTTGCTTGTATCATATGGTCACATTTCTGCACAATTGGGTTAATATAATTTGAATAATGAGGGGCACCCCAGAGCACTGCCCCCTCCACCCCTCCCACCCAGCTGAAGTCTATATAAGGCACCATGGAATGATGGATGCCAATTTCTTTTTAAAAATCAGCTTCATTGCCATAATCCATATAATAATGATATATCTGATTTTCACCATTGACCAACCATTAAAACCATTATTGATGTTAATTCTCTCCAGGTAAATAACTATAATCTACACATGCACCACTGATCCTGTGATCATGTAGGCCTTTGGATCAGTAAAGGATAACTCATTTATTAATGGTAATTGATCCAGATTGATCCATTTGGATCACTTGTCTTTCACAAGTAGCAAATCTAAATATATAAAAAGGGCATACATTTACTGCTTACTTTATCAAATACCTGTAATCAGTAGCTAGTGAAATCTGTGAAAGGTTATTGTTGAAATTAAAGTTGTTGTTAATTATGCCAACATTTACATGTAAGTCATAAGATCTAGAAATTTAGTTTGAAAATACAAATATTTGGACCTGAAATGTGCAAATTTGTGATTATTAGCTAAGTTACACAGAAATGTAAACATTTTGACAGTTAAATGAGAATCTGGTTTTGAAATACCAAGGATTTAAATGGAAATGTGAAGATTGTACAAAATCCAGGCAAGTATTATGAAAATTTATGTCAGAAATATAAAAGGTTTCAGCCTGAAACAAGGGCCTTTTGGTTTAAATCAGATTAATTTCAGGCCACGCATAAATTATAGTTTATTTGGGGTAACCAACTTAATATTTTGGTTATGTATGCTTATATATGCAAAATATATTATAGGTTTTAATACTACAAACAGACCATAAGTGGTCTCTGTGATCTTGAGACATGATACCCAGACTGCCAGATATCAAAGTAGACTTTGGAACCAAGAGGCACAATGGGTATGGTGGGCCTGTATCACTCACCTAGGATATCAGTATTTGTACAAGAAACATTTAAAATTGGGTTTCAAACACAGAATATGGCTGGAATCATGGAAATTTGTACTTAAATGCAGAAATTGGTGTTGAAATGCAAACATTTCTGGCTGAAATTTGTAAATTTTGTGTTGAAAGCATAAGTTTAGAGAAATATATACATTTTGACAGGTAATATGTGTATCTGGGCTCAAAATGTTAAATCTGTAATGGACCATTTCGTAAAATATCAGCCAGTGTTTAAAATTTAACAACAAATTAGAAAATTTTGACCTAAAATGAAAGAATATGTGTGAAAATGCACAAATTTGGTACTGAAATCTGTGAATTTGGGATTATAAGCAAGTGTTTACCAAGAAATATATAGATTTTCACAGTTAATAAGAATATCTGGGTTCAAAATGCTAAAAAAAATTCAAATGACCAGTAATCTGAAAATTTAAGCTGGAAATGTGAAGATTCTGGTCAGAAACATGCAGTCTTTGACAGGAAACAAGAAAATTTGGACTAAAAAGCAACTGCTTTGTTTAGAAACAAAACATATTGGTGCAAAATGCAAAAGTAAGACAGTTTAGGCTGAACATACACACATTTCTGTATGAAGAATTGATATCTATGTTCCAAATATGAACATTTTAACAGGAAACATGAATAGTTTAGGTTAAAAAATTTAAGAATTTAGGCCCAAAATGGCAAAACTTGGATATGAAATGATGGCCACTGACCAATAATGTCAAATTCCTATTCAACAGGCCCAAAACCTATATTATTGCCATGCTCACTGAAAATTCATCAACTAAGAGAGCCAAGTCTAACTCTTTAATGATAATTAAGCCAGCAAAAACCAGCCTTTGCAGTGGTATTGGGAATATCTTCAAGAATTTATCACTGTAATGCCTTTGTTAGTCATTCCAGTGTTAAAATTTCAAAAGATGTCTTCTTGGCCAGCAAATGAACATTCACTAAGTAAAATGACAATTTTCATAACCAATCTTAACCATTAACAGCAATAACTCTGATAGGAAATATGAAGATTTTGGGCTGAAATGCATAATTTTTATTCAGAAACATAAAAATCTTGGTACAAATGCAGAAATATGACCATTTTGACTGAGAATTAAAACATTTCTGTACAAAGCATGGATATCTAAGTTCCAAATATGAAAATTTTGACAAAAACATGAACCATTTAGGTCAGAAATGAAAAAAAAAGAATTTCCATGCAAAACAAAAGAATTGATGATGGACACTGGCTCAAAGATCAAAATCTATACATCACTGTTTTCACTGTCAAGATCATCAACTACATGTAACAAAAGCTCAAATGTGATTGGCCGATATTGTCGAGTTTGCTTTAGCTTAGCTGACTTTTCACACACATATATCTGAGAAAAACATCTCCCAGTAGATCAATCTGGCCTAGTTTCTTAAGAATATATGTAAACGGTAAATTTTCTTAAATTTGAATGGTCACCAGTAATAACACATTCAGCCAGTAAGCTCTGCATGAAGTGGATCATGGTGTGACTTAGTGATCCAAATAGGCAAGGGCCTGTCTTACAAACTCAGAATTTGCTACTTGTAGAATGGTAAAGGTTTTTCAAAAAATTTAACGACCTGCAAACAATCATTGCATATTGTTTTATTTATTGAGCTATTTAGACCAAATATATTGCCATGGAATAAGCTCATTTGGCCTCTCAGGTTTTTCAGACCAGATGAGCTAGAACTGAGATCTGCAGAAAACTAAATATTTTGAAATTAATTTGTCTGAAAGTGATTTAGGTCTTGCGGTTTGAGCAGCTATATCCTTAAATCAAATAATCTGACTGAATTAATAAAGAAACAAGGAGTTTTTGGTCTTGCTCGCTCTGATTACAAATAAATTTGTTTTTAAGAGAGATGATATGAAGATTGTAGAATATCTTGAAAATAACCTGATTGACAGCTGTTTGCCACTCTCTATGGAACAGCAGGTTTCAGTGAAACTGTTTTAAAAATAGTTTGCCTATTGAAATATCATGCGCGTACACTGTCATTGTCATACAGAGTGAAATTGAATATTGTTTTCACTGGTTTTATTAATTTGATATATTTTTTTTCAGATAAGAGTTCTCACCTCAGAGGGATGCATTACTAAATGTCAAACATGACCATGTCACCGAAGTCATTATTGTTTTGTGTGACAGCATTTTCTCATTGAGTATAGGGTACAGCATGAAATAGATTGCTCAGATTTCCTGACTTTCCAGCTGATCAATGAAATCTTATATAAAATTATTCATTCCAGTGAATTAAGTTGTGATTTACTTCTTGGACAGCAGACTTTCTATCCCCACACTTTTTGAAAAAATGCTGGAATAATAAAATCGCGCCTGTTTGTTCATTTACAGGTCAAGAGGACTATTTTTTCAAGTTTACCACTGCAATGTCTGATTGGCGGACCAGCCACTCCAGTGTTAAACTTTCAAAAATAGTCTCTTGGTGTACAGAGCTATTTCTCAAGATCACTGCAGAAGCTACTTTGGCCGGTACGTTGATTAACAGGTTATATTCAAGTCATTAACCCTTAGCACACTGATGTCACTATTCTATCTTTTACTGTGTCAGTATCAAAGAAACTGGTGTATATTTTTCAACAATTTTGCTAGAAGATTTTGCTGTCTATGGCAGCACCATCTCCCACCAAATTTGTTGAAAAAGAAAACCAGTTCATCTTTTAATTTAATTTAAAATTTTGACACCAGAGTGGTAAGGGTTAACTCATTCAAAACCCAAAAACCATACAACATATTCATCATGGTAATACGAGGTTGTTGGTTGCACAAGGTACATAGACATTTTGCGCTGATAGATAGTAATACCAGTTTAACCCTCAATGTCTCAATTTCAAGCCAACTATACAGGAAACCTGTTAAATATTTTTAATCTATGGCAGCAGCAGCTCAGTCAAATTAATTTCAAAATACTCAATATAATATTCATTACTGTATATCATAAAGAAGTTGTCATTTCTTGCCTATGATGGTTAAAGGGTTAACTCTTTGAACTCTGAATATCAGGCTAAACAAATTATTCTGGATGAAAGAAATATTATGTTGAGTATTGTGATTTAACTAGATTCAAGATTCTTTATTTTCATATAGATAAATAATTTAACAGTTCAAAACAGGCATCCACCTAAGGCTATGTGGTGGTGGTGGTGGTGGTCACTTGACAAACTAGGTAAGTGCAGAGATGAAAAAACCTCAACAACCTACAACAGTGGAAGACTGATATCTCGTTTTGTAAACACTAAGTTATTTCTGAGGCGTATTGTACGTCCAACAGCGGGAGGTTGACATTTCCCGGAATCTTAGAACACGTTATGACGTTTATAGAAATGCATTTCAACAGCTTGAATCTGACAATGCGCTACAGATTAGTACAAAATTATGCCAAACAATGTTTGTTTGCATTTCAAAAGATGGACTAAACACTGAATAATTGACGTTTTACGCGATGTATTGTCGTATTCATAATAAGCTGGTTAAAAGTTTAAAAAATGTGAAAGGGTATTTTACATTCCACTCGTTTGTTTTTGGGTTTCCCCGGGCTAAAAATTGACAACCAATAGAAATATTCGGTCTTACGCGTCTGCGGCTTATCATCATTAGCCAATCAGCGCCGTGGACTCTGTAGCCCTTACCGGCTCCACTATTGTGACTATGAGCAATTGGAGTCGGGTACCAGCTTAGACTTCATCCTGCGTTTGCATGAGTAGATCCCGTCTCTCGGAACTGCTTTACTTTAAACGAACCTTCCTTCAAAATCCTGTTGCTGCTGTTCCGTTCTCTAAATTAGCATGCATAGACACACCGGTGACACAAATAGTTGGGATGACACCATGTGATTTAATCTCGGCGGCAATGCTCGCGCGGCCCCACTGGAACATCAGTGTTCCACCGGCTCTAGAAGTCAGTTTTTGTACACTGCAGAGAGATGTCATATGGGATCTGCAACCACGAGATCCGCAGCTAACCAGCCATCCTGATCATCTGGCACTTGCGATGCGATGGGCAGATATCTATCGGCAGTCCAGCACGTACCCCCATGAGCTACAAGTGGCACCCAATGTCGGGCTTGAACGAGAAGCAGACCCATGACAACACCCGACAACCGCGAGTTTCAGTCTCCTTCATCCGACAGTCAGTATTCCCTCGATTTAGAGGTAGCATCATATGATGGATGTACTGCTCGTGTGCTCACCGACAATGTCACAAATTTCAATGGTGTGGGACGACCAGCACCGCTCCAACACAAGTTTTCACCGATCAGCGACGGGACATTCTGCGATGCCTCGCAGGCGGGAACTCAATACATCACGTTATCAGATCTCCACGATAGGCTATCACCATCTATGCCGGATCGTGGACGACCACGTCAAGGATCCCTACGGGGACAACCACAACCTTCACGACCACTATGTTCACCTACGTCATCAATGGGTGATCAGTGGCCAGATGCTCATGTACCATATTCCGTATTGCCTCCTTTTCACGCATCATCTCCTTATTATCCAACAGGATCACGTTTTGAACCGGAGGATATGGCTACACCATTCCAGCAATACATCAGACAACGTACACACCACACACATCATCTGCGTCAGTCACCTGCACCGCCTTCGTGCGAGGAATACGTCTCACAGCATCAGAAACGTTCACGTCATCTACACAACATGCCTCCGCGAGTCTATAGACCTACACCTGTCTATGGACCTGCATCAGGGTGGTATTCGGCAGAATCAACGTACCATGCAACACCTCATCAACGACAGTCACCTTCACGGACGTGTCAGCATCGTCAGGGACATCGACGAGCAACACCACCACCACCACCACCACCACCACCTACACGCCCACCAACATCCACATTCCCAACAGTTTCACCAGCACCACCACTAGGTTTCACGCTAATTACTTCTCCACGAGAACATGGCCGGATCATTCTACCCACCACCCCCCCCACCTCCGAATTTAGCGGGGAGACTGATTGGGCTAATTACAAAGTGTAATTCGAAATAATAAGTAGGACAAACCGGTGGAGTAATCAACAGATGGGAGAGTATTTAGCCGCAAAGTTGTCCGGAAAAGCTTTAGAAGTTGTGGCAGACTTAGGAACAGACTCCACACCATACTACACCGAACTGGAGAACGCGCTGTTGAAAGATTCGGCGACAGCTCTAGGAGAAACAAGTCGGCTTCAACTGAAAAATCTACGTCGATGCTCGGAGGAAACATTGCCAGAGTTAGAAAGTCACATCCATCGTCTTGTCACCCGCGCATACCCCAGCATAAATCTCGAAGGCGTAACACATCTACATCTCAATACTTTTATAGATGCGTTGAGCGGAGAGCCCGCCCTCAAAGAAAAACTGTTTCTCATGGAGCATGGCAGCCTACAACAACTCACGGCTACCACGGTTCTGATTGAGAACTTCTTGGAGCGGGAGAAAAATAATCGTCGCCAGTTGCACCAAATAAATGAAATGAATAATGTTAATGCCGCAACAACAACCGAATCACCTCCGCAAACGCCACCAACAATGAACAACATGCGCACTCAGAAAACCCGGTCAAAATCACGCATCTAGAGGGAGAGGGCGTGGCCAATCCCATCATGGGGGGGGGGGGGGGGGCCACAACAATGCTCAAGGACATGGGAACCAGCACAACAATAGCAATAGACGAAATATGCCCGAAAGATTAGAAGTGATAACAAAACAGATCTCCGCACTCACCAATCTCGTGACAACACTCAGCACCACAGTGGTAACACAATCCACCACTAGACCAAAATCCACCACAGCATCAGCACCGCCACCAAACACATGCTTTAGCCCAACACTTTCCGCATCTACACAACCTTCTTTCCTATGTAAAACGGCAGTGGTAGGTTGTAGGACCTCCGGTGAAACAACGTATTTGCAAGCACCACATCCCACCACCAAGGCATTTAACACCCGGTGTCCTTTGGTGGTTTGCAACTCACAGCCTCTTACCGGCACATCACGAACATGCACCATCAGCAGTGATTCCGAGGAAAGCATCCATTCAGCATCATGGATCCGCAAAAAGAAACATCATACAAAGAAAAGAAATATCCCACAACGCTGGTGCTTCTTCTGCACATCAACTAAACATTCCATGATGTGGTGTAAAAAGTGGCTCACACAGTTAGCCCTTATCCCAGAACGTGCGAATCCTATCTGCACTGCAGTATACACCAACACAGCTTACCCAGAATCAGCAACAATGCCACCACCATTGCTACCCCTGACCCCGTCATTGCCTAAGCAATCACGGCAGTAGCGACGATGAGTCGGCCCTTTCCATACTCAGCCACCAACTGCACTCATGGAAGCTATTCGGAAACAAGCTGACTGGTGTAGTTCGGATCGACCGGTCAGGTACCGGCCATACCAACCAAGCTGGGTACGTGCCGCCTGTCCTGGATTCGTTCCCTGAACACACACCCCTGGGTAGAGCTATAAGCGTATATGAACCTATGAGAGAGATCACGTTGTAAAAATGACTACGTTCGTTAAAACGCATAGTGCGCATGCGCACGCTTAATACTATTTTTGACAGAGTGCGTAATTTACGACCAAGATAGGATGATGCTTTTAGTGTACTGAGAAGGTACAATATAATCCTTTTAATAACTTGTAGCCGCCGAATCTGGCATTAATCAAGACCAGAATTCGACGGGATTTCCAAATCTGTAAACCATTTCAAAATCGGTTAAGAAATGGGTGAGTTATCTACGGAAACTCCCTTTTGATTATCTTTACGGTATTGCTGTGACGTCATAACCACGTGTACACATAACTTGTAGAATGTTCTAGAACATTCGACTGCGTTATTATTAGCTACACGCTAATTGGCTGTTGCTCGACCAATGAATGGTTGGAGCCTGCGCCTGTGACGTCACGAGTAGTATAAAAGGAGACAAAATACAGAGCTCGAGAGCATCCTGGGCCAGGGGCCGATTAGGTTGGATCTGTGTCAGCTACAATCAGCAAGACAGGCATTAAGCAGATCATTTCGGTCTCTCTCCCATAGCCAGCAGCAATCCAACCCACCGCACTAAAGCAATTTTGTATCTCCCGTTGGTGCAGGAGCATTTTTGGAACTTTTGAATATTGTTCACGAATACATCAAGAACTAACTCGGAACACAAACTTGCGGTGAGGCGTTTCCTGGCCTAAAAATGTGATTCTACAGATGTCGAGGCAGCAATGTTCTTTGGTGGATGACTCACCGGATCTGCCGGCCACGCCAAAAAGTGGTTATTCAGCCATCCCCGCACTGTTGTTGTGCGGGTTTATCTAAACTTTTTGACCGCAGCAAAGTAAACTTTGCCCGGTACGTCGTCAGAGCTGGCTGATGTACCCCGCACTGTTAAGTTTAGTTATGTATCGTCATCCACATTCAACAACCCCTGCTTATGATCGGGTTGTTGGCAACCTCCATCCATACCCTCGGTGTACGGGAACTTTCGTCATAGCAGTAATGTTATTGTATCTCTTACTGACTACTCGTTAGACATTCTATATTGTGATTACAGTCCTAAGTTCGATCCGCTCCAATTATGGGCTGCTTGCGGGAATCCTGTTTGTGGAAACCGGCATGTGGGAACTTTCCAGCTTCCAGGGAACGCATCAACTCACGTCAAACCAAGGGTGACATTTCAATTTCAGTAACACGATAGCCCAGGCTTAAGAATGGCTACCGATTATTCAAGTAACTATACTTGACATTTTAATTATCCCGTTAATTACATCTTTGATAATTATATCGTATCTGTATAAACGGTCCCGATGACTAAAGAGCACTGTAACGGTCTTAGGACAGCTAGTTATAATTTCTGTATCTGTTTATAGTTATTCTTATTTTCTGTAAGGTGTTTTTGCTAACCACACCATGGTAGGTTCCTCAACCTGTACTATATACAAATAAATTTTATTTATTTGTAGAAAAATATAGGACCGCAGTGCACGTAGGAAACACTATACCGCAACATTTATATATGCAGCACTTTCTCCCGCCACCAACAATTCTTGACTGAGGTCGCTGTCCATGCTATAACTCTGTTTAGCCCGGAATGTTACCGACTAAAAACCTCTTCTATTCAGCTCGATAGGATAGGTTTAATATGATTAGAGACAATCTCTTCATTAGGAGACACGTAGTGTACGCCTCTTTTCCGATAGTTGCGATAATTTCGCCCCGCACTCCGGCAACGTTGTGTAGGATTGGCCAACATACCTAAAGGGCCTCATATTTCTAAGTTATTGTCTCTCTTCATGTTCCATTAAGCCTTATGGCTTCTCAATTGTTTGGATGTCCCTATCCGCACCATGGACAGATCCAACCCTAGGAAACTATTGGGGTTTCCGAGTGGTGATGGCCAGGGTATGGTATCACACACATTCCCCGCGTATCTTCAGATACTCAGTAGTTAGTTACCTTTGCCAATGTAGGATAGCACTGCTAAAACATATCTTAATTATTATTTTCTTTAATCTGCTGAACAATCCTCCCACACCGCAGTGCATAACTGGGCAACTTGTGTTTAAACCTAACGACAGGTTAAAAGGTTAGTTCCGTAGGACTTGGTGACGGGCGAGATGCGCATCCCCACCTAATTCCATAAGCATGTCTGGGCATGATATTAAGATCTGCGACGCCCTCACGGGAAGGACATTCACGGTGAGTATTCGTCTCTCTTAACCCCACCATAACGATAGATCAGTTACCTAAAAACGCTTTTGTGGAAAGTAACCAATGTCCTGTGACGTTTTATGTGATTACGAGGCGAGATATCCGGATTCTTACCCAGTTCGGAGGTTTTGCAAAGTAATATGTATGCACGCTGTCTTCAGTATTGATGTCTTAGGGCACCATTCTCAATGACAGCCATATCTAAAAAGCTAGGTAGACTCCAGCCATTTGTGGCCTTAAATAGTTCTTGCCTCTAAAATCTAAATATGAGGTTATGCATAGAAGAAGGCCCACATAAATAAAAGCGGCAACTACTAATTCAGCATATTGAAAATTACATAAGACGGTGACGTGGGAATCCTTTGGGAATCGCTCGTCCCGTCTTCACGTAAAACTGCACGCAACCGTATAGTCATAATCTCACTAGGTATGGTCTTTTCTTTACAGCATTTTGGTTAAATATTAGAGTGGGCCCTTTGCGGCCAATACTCTTCTCCTGCTTTAAGCGATGGCGACACCATGACATATGCAACACAGCCATCTCCGGTGTTCCTCGAATTGCGATGCGCAGAGTGGAACACAGAAAAAGTCACTCACGAACAAGCAACAGATGCGCAGACATGAAATATATATGCGGGAATCTGTTACACCACTATGCACAACAGCCAAGTACTATTACCAGCTGTTCGAGGAATGCCATATACAGCAAGCCGTCCTCTACATTAATAACTGCCTGGTGATTCCGGAATGTTATCGCGAAACGATATTACAACAACTTCACGATAACACCCGACATTTAGCTGTGGAATGAACATTAACGTGGATAAAACAGAGATTCCACTGGATCGGGATATGCGATAGTGTAAAGGCATGGGTTGCCAAATGTGTCCCATGTTAAAGACACGCTGTTGTCCAGCACCATTCCGCACCATTACAAGTACAAATTGTTGGTGCACCTTGGAGCGAGTGGCTATTGATGTGCTCGGACCCTTGAATATGACGGATGATGGAAACAAGTACATTCTCGTATTACAAGATTATTTTATGAAGTGGGTGGAAGCATTCACTCTGCCAGACCAAGAGGCATCCACAGTAGCAGACGTCTTGGCAAGCAATGTGTTCTGCCAGTTTGGAATGCCCTATGAGCTGCACTCCAATCAAGGAAGTAATTTTGAGAGCCGGATGATCTCCGAGCTCTGTAAATTGTTTCATATCGTCAAAACAAGGACGACTCCATACCATCCGCAGTGCTCTTGGTTGTTTCCTATTTGTGGTGCAGTGGCCCACAAATTCCTCTCTTGACCTGGCTCAACTGTGGCGGTTGTTGCTAATATTACTGCACACATTTCATATAGTGATGATTCCAGTCCATGGGGTATCCATCAGCCGTGTATGTCTAGTTCCTGTTGTCTGCAGTCATACGGATCACGCTTCCCTAAGCTGGCTACGAAACCTTAAAAATCTGGGGGGGGGGGCCAGGTAGCGAGGTGGCAGGAATCCCTGCAGGCCTTTAACTTCAATGTGGTTCATAGACCCGGCAAACTGCATGAAAATGCAGATGCCTTGAGCAGAATGGTGCTTGAGGATGAACCCTAAGTAGCCACCACCATAATATATGCAACGCAGCCATCTTCGGTGTTCCTCGAATTGCGATGCACAGAGTGGAACACAGAGAAAGTCACTCACGAACAAGCAACAGATGTGCAGACATGAAATATATACGCGGGAATCTGTTACACCACTATGCACAACAGCCAAGTACTATTACCAGCTGTTCGAGGAATGCCATATACAGCAAGCGGTCCCCTACATTAATAACTGCCTGGTGATTCCGGAATGTTATCGTGAAACGATATTACAACAACTTCACGATAACGCCCAACATTTAGCTGTGGAATGAACACTAACGTGGATAAAACAGAGATTCCACTGGATTGGGATATGCGATAGTGTAAAGGCATGGGTTGCCAAATGTGTCCCATTTTAAAAACACGCTGTTGTCCAGCACCATTCCGCACCATTACAAGTAAAAATTGTTGGTGCACCTTGGAGCGAGTGGCTATTGATGTGCTCGGACCCTTGAATATGACGGATGATGGAAACAAGTACATCCTCGTATTACAAGATTATTTTATGAAGTGGGTGGAAGCATTCGTTCTGCCAGACCAAGAGGCATCCACAGTAGCAGAGGTCTTGGCAAGCAATGTGTTCTGCCAGTTTGGAATGCCCTATGAGCTGCACTCCGATCAAGGAAGTAATTTTGAGAGCCGGATGATCTCCGAGCTCTGTAAATTGTTTCATATCATCAAAACAAAGACGACTCCATACCATCCGCGTAGTCACAGGATGGTGGAAAGGTTTAATCGAACTCTAATGGAGATGCTCACTAAAGAAACATGACTTGATTGTCGAGAATGGGATCTACGACGCCCATGTGTGCTCATGGCATACCGCACTTCAGTACATTCCAGCACGGGTTATACCCATGTGTGGTTAATGTTGGGCCATGAATTAACCTTACCACTGGATCTGGCCATACCCAGGATTCCGGGTGAGAAAAATTCACCATCTCTCTACGTAGAGTTCATGCAGCAGCGGATTGAACAGACCCATGAGCTACTTTATCCATGGCACACCGGCGTCAGAAAACGTGGCGTGACCGGAGAGTGCATGGAGATCTGTATGAAGTGGGAAGAACAGTTTAGGAACACGATTCGCGACGATCTCCAAACGTGCTGAGTAAACTGAATTACCAGTGGAAAGGCCCCTATGTGGTAGTAGATAAGACATCGGACGTGACCTACCGTAGCCGTGCTTCGGATGGCCTGACCTCAGTCATCCACTTCGAGTGGCTTAAACCTTGTGTAAGTGACAACTCCATACGAGAGCTCAGACTCGGCATTCCACATGACACTGGTACCCAGACGGACCTCTCTACGGAGACGAGTATTCCCGACCTTAGTCTAGAGCACTGCGGTGCCAGTTCAACCCTTCTCCTACCAAGCCAGGAGTCCGGTGAACAAGCATCTAATGCTGAGGACGATGGCAAAATAGGTACTAGCCCTCTCCCTCCTCAGTGTGGGTCTACTTGATCTGGGAAGTTGTATCTGAAGACTTTCTCATTTGTTTTGTCCAAGGGGAAGGACGGAAAAGTTGTTCTGCCGACCGTTTCCCACTCCAACCCACTTCATGCTATACCCCCTCCCCCATTGTAGAGTTACCACAAGCAGAAGCTGAAGCCACCCCCGGCCATGCTTCTTGTGGGGTGGAACATGTAATGAATAGCATGGAACTGAAGAGGCCGGATGAGGCCTTTACTCGTTTTGGAGAACAGCAAAACTGCACAACTCGGTGTACCCGTCCACGCCCTGAAATTGTGCAACCACATCCCACCCAAGGTGCTCCACAACTGCCTGCACCACCACCGCCCCATCTCCAACATGCGTCCCTTCTCCATGCACCAAGTTCGGACATCATTCGTCCTGTCCACTTCACACTACACTCGGTGTCTGTAAACTGTCCATCTTCAGATATGAGAGTCTGCTGTTACAGATGAGGTGGCGTCCAGCACGGCAGCAAACAAGCCGCCCCCCCCCCCCCCCACCCACAGGTGTTGGGCAGGGAAGCAACCTGTTCAGCAGACTCTCGGCTCGAATTTTCCCGGTACTTAAAAACTATGGCAGAGTACCAACCATCGTGTAATGGGAGATGATCACTCCCTACTCCCGGATGGCCAACCCTTACCAAAACGCCGGCCAACCACCCACCCCCACCCCGTGAGAGTCAGAACACCACACACGGACACAGAAATCTAGGAGCACACATAACACACTTGCCCACAAGGCTGGATACGTCAATTCACCATTGCACGAATACTACATACATATCCGGTTATAGAAAGGATATAACGGAGACGATCAACATTAGGAACAACAAAATATAGCAAGCACCTAACATTTTAGATCAAAAGAAAAAAAAAGTTAGAGACACGATTTTCCGCAACATTACTCTTGCACCGATGCAGAAAGTATATCACTTTCCGCGATCACGACTCTTCCGCAACCGCAACAGACTCAGCATTCACCTGCGTGGAACCCTGGATATGCTGAATCCACAATACACCAGCATCACACAGCAGCCTGGACTTCCCTACAACAGTACACTACCGCCATCACCACCAGTCAACCTTTTCCGCAATCACCTTCTTATCCAGTTTACAGAAACTGATCATATGGAAAGAAGCACACCGCAGCCATCTACAGTACACGCTATGGGCGAATCCCCCCCCCCCCCCTTCCCCCACCCCTCCCCCCCCCAACCCCAACCCACCCAGAACCTTCGTACGGAAATAGCTAAAAGCATAATACTGCATTTACACATAATAACAGTTAACATTATTAAGACAGCAAAATGTCCGCAGACTGTCGTCCGTCACGAGTAGGAATTTGCTAATGAAAAGTTGAAATTGACAATGGATTGATCAAAGTTACGACAGCACCTTTCTTCGTCATCCGCACTCTAAAGTAACTCTGCCCCAGCCTACGGACTCGGCCATTACAGAGCGAAATACATCATGTCAGATAAAGTTGGCACTGCACTTCAGAGAACTGCCCCACCCTAAGGTCATAAACATGTCACCCTTCACAACAGCGCAAGAAGCATCCTCAGATAACCAGCCACGCGTATCAATGAAAATCACCAACATGACAGAAACACAGACACTCAGGTTGACTGTATTCACAATCTCCATACGACGGAATTATAATTGTAAACTGTGGCACGCATTTTCCGAGCTGTTTTATAATAAATAAGGTTTGGTCTCGGTAGGGATGAGACTTGTCCTACCCACAGAGGAGGATGCTTGGCAGTCCACCATCCGGAAAACTCAGTCCAGCTTGGCGGAGTTAGTATACTTAATTTCCACAAGTAATGGATCTGTGTATACCAAACAATAATTAGAGACAGCTATACTGTCCTAATTTTGATTAAGAACACCATCGCTCTACCGTGTATACAGATCATTAGCGCACGGGCCGATGAAGCGGCATCAAAACTTCGACTGTACAATATAAAGGAGAATTTCAAATATTCTCTTACCTACATATTTCCGCACAAGATCAACACAAGGCTGGAATACATTTTACAGAAAAGACACAGAGGCATGTACAAGATCACGTGCATACAGAGTTAAAAACATATATTTCCATCTTTCGCATCAATAACGAATATTCATCAGCATCAACACTCCGCCATTACGTAAATATTGCCTAAGTTTCTGATCATCAACGTGCTTTCACAACAAAGAACCACATGACTTTCACTTCTATTTCCAGTAAATTGGATCAACAGCTTTAAACATAAGAGCCGCCCAAAATGTGTAACTACCATGGCGTGATGGAAGAGGCGAGAGGGGTGAGTCGGGGCAATTGGTGCTGACGTCATCATGCGCTCCCACACCCCATCGGGCGCTCCAGCCTGAAATTGAAACAGGTGGGTTTATAAGCATTCAATCTGTAAAACCGCTTCACCCTAATTAAAAGGCGAGCTTCCATAAGAATAAGTAGTTCCGAGTTTTTATGTTGATCAGAGACTTGTGTTCCCATCGAGTGGAGACGAAAGTGATATACATTTCTTCCTATAATTATAATTACTCCTTTTACATGGGAGGAATAATTCATATGACTCCAGGTTTTAATAAATCAAAGCTTTCCTTATAGGGCGTGGCCGAATCAACGTAGAACTTTTGGGTGTGGTCATCCGCTCTCCTGTGATGTCACCAAAAATTATAAAAGGAGAAGATCGCCCACTGAAACTTCGTCTTCCCGTCAAAACTCGACACAATGGAAGAACAAGCATTAGGCTACTTTTGTGTAGCAAACCAAATTCTGCTGTTTACTTATTATTAATTTATCACTTCTATTATATATTACTTGGCCAGGAAAGTTGTGAAGAGCTGGGAAAAATTAGATTAGGTTAGGCAGTCCGCACTGCCATTAATATGCGGAAATAAGATGTCACTTGCCGAGGATCTTGCCTTGTCCGACAGTTCGGAAGAGTCAGTGCCAGCACCATCCTGAAAGAAATATCCGTGTTCAGCATTTCAGCTCAGCGGACAGCCATGTAGGCACGCCTTCTAACGCAATTCAGATTTGACGCTACATGTCAATCGTGACCATCTTATGCAGAGAGCTTTTTGTACAGACTGCAAATACCTTTATTCCGCTACCCGTTACGGTGTGACCCACGCATTGACGGATAAACATCATGTGGTCGTAATTACATTACAGCCTGGTGAACAAAGTGAAAACATTGAAGTGCTAGCCACTCGTTTCGAAACTAGACTTCCTATTAATGTGCTTCCTATGAAGATGATGGCCAAAACCAAATGTACGAAATGGCGACAATCAGACTTCCCGGACTACCAACCAGCAACAGCAACCACTGCATCCGCGACACAGCACACATTGAGCCACTACGCCACCATAGCCATCAGCACGATGGAACCAACAGCAGCATCCGCACCGGCATCACCTGCAGCAATGGTACCAGCACTAACTGCAGTTTCCACTCTGGCAGCACCTGCAGCAACGCCACCGTCCGCATCACGCACGTCACCAGCATCAGCATCCGCATCCGTAATCGGCCAGCCCATTTTAGTAGTTATTATGACAACTGCGCCAGAACAGGTGTTACATGACATTTCGGATAGATCTATATCTCCTTGTAGTCTTATCATTGACGAGGAGATCAGCCTTACGGAAGCAATCCCGACCACCGCATCACGAACCAGCATCACTTCACACCCACGCAGCAGCACACCAACGGATACAGCAATATGGAAGATAACAACACCGGAACGTCCTTATGCCATGAAGAACGCATAGCTCATTTGCAAGAAATTTGAACCATAGCAAGGACAACTGAAAGCAAAATTCTGAAATCCATGAAGATCTGGAAACTATCTGCCAGCACCGCATTTGCCACAGCATCAGCAGCAGCATCCGCAAAGACATCACCATTCCGGCGACCGCTAATTCAATTCACCGCACTCAGCCCACTAGCAGCACGAACCACACTGACGATGTCAAAAACGACAGTGATGTCAGCAGTCACCTCACTACTGCCACTTCGCACGTCACGAGTCATCCTTTCCGGCACCACCAGCGCTTCTATGGACACATCCGCACCATCTTCCAGAGATGGCCCTGTTTAGTAGTGGTATATCAGCAGCGGAGGATCACCCACCACATCTATCCTGTATGAGTCGTGGTACCCAGACCCACTGGGGAAACTTCACCGCAGATGTTTGCGGACACTATTGCCGAGGTTGCAGCAGGATTTACCAGTAATTTTGCGAAACACAGAACTTATTATTATGTTTATTTTTTAAATATTTTTCTTATTATTATATGTTTTAACAATCGAAACCCAGTCCCTAGGCTGACTACGGTAATCCTACACAGCTGCGCAATATTCTTGAATAGCTGTGTCTCACAATAAAATAATCACTGCGGATTCCTGTGTTGTAAACATGTTGTGTGCGATGTAAGTACACAACACACCGTAGCGAATATGGCATAATCCCGTCATACAGTCCCAGCTATGCTGGGCTGCCTGATGAACTAGTCTTTTTACTTTATTATTATATATTATTTTTTCTTATTATTTTTAAACCCCACATCAGTACGAAGGGGTGGATTTGGGGCAGTGCGAGCTGCTTGTGCGGAATCCGCACTGTATGCGTCCGCTCATATAATCAGACCACTAATATATATATATATATATATATATATATATATATATATATATATATATATATATATATATATATATATATATATATATATATATATATATATATATATACATATTTATGTGTATCCATTTGTTTACCCGGGATGCACAATGTAATTAAACCAATCTGTGATATTCTTGTCGGGTATAGTTACATGATTATATAACCTATATACATTCTACTGTATTGTAATTGTGGTACGTTGGAGCTTGGGTGTTCTCTGTGGAAAAATAATTATCCGCACGAAAGAGAACACGCATGTGAGCTATTGTTTAGAGATCGTTGTCTGAATAATTTAATAAAGCACGCACTGTAACATTAAAACACACACAAAAAGAAAAGACCTGGAAAAATAATTCCAGGTCAAAAATCAAAATCAATGATATGCCTCCCTCCCAAACTCTTTCGCACCCTATGTGCTCTGTCTTATGAAAACACATCTTTTGCATCACTCTGCTCTCAGCTACGCACCTACTTGGGAAGTCTATAGTTCCCGCCTAACACATTCCCGTGCGCTCGATCCGACATGCGTGATCATTTGCCATGGGTGTCAAACTAGGAGGGCATGGTGTAGTGCGAACTGACCAGAATGGAACGGCCACTCTGGATTCGCTCCACGCACCCCTAGGTATGATAGTATGCGTATATAAGCCCTATGAGAGAGGTTTTTCGTCAAAATCGGTTAAGTCTGATAAAATGCATGGTACACATGCGCGCGCATCAGTGCTTCCCTAACAACACGTCTCGGAATTTGAAGCGAGTGCATGCATATAGTGTACCGAGTAGGTACTCGTAAATGCTTATAAGTCATGCCTTCTCGTTATTCCCGGTAGCGATTAGGACCGGAATTAAACGAGCTTTCTAAAACTGTAAACCAGTTTAAAATCGGCCCAGTAATGGCTGAGTTATCGTCGAAGCTCCTCATTAAATTATACTTAGAATATTGGTTTAACATCGTAATCGCGTGTATATATTAAACTAAATACAGAGTGAGTTGGACACGTGGTCGATACGTCACTAGTATACCAGCACGTTGATTGGCTGGCTCTCGGCCGCTGATTGGTTGAGGCGCCCAGCTCCGACGTCACAGCGGGTATAAAAGGGGTGAAAAATCGAGAATCAGGAGCATCGCCAGGTTGGAAGCCAACCCATGAAGGACCTCTGCACCATTAGGAGGACGGATATAACCTGCTGACCTACCAGTGATTCTCACTTCTACTGGTGTCTTATGGAACCCAACACATCCACGCTGGTAGGACGTCCCCGGTTTCCACCAGTTTTTGTCTACTTCCGGACGGCCATCCAGCAGTAATAAACTATTTTAAAGTTAGACCTTCGCATCCGGACTTTCCAAATGCAACTTTTGCGGGAGGGGCCATGCGGGCCCGGAATGTAATCCTGCATGATGTAGAGCTACGGTGATTCTTGGTGGACATGTATGTCGTGTGTGTTTAATTAACTTTTGGCCACAGTCTGGTAGAACTTTGCTAGGTGCGCCGCAAGAGCTATGTGGCGCATCCCACACCGTGTGCCAGTTTATGTAACTGCTTAAACTTTTAGAGCCCTTCTTACTTTCGGGCAAACCTTTAACTTTACTACTTCCGTCGCCGGCCGGAAAAAATTTCTCACTTCCGCATAAATAGTGATTTAGTTATAGAGACTATCTAATAGACGTTATGTCACTGCTCTGCTTCACTGTCCTGAGCTTGTACCGTATCTACCCTGGAATCAGCATGAAGAGCTGCGGAAATCGGCTGCGGAGATCTGCATGCAGAAACTCATCCACCCTCAGAGAACATGTCGACTCGCGTTATCAATATGTTAGCACGTCAATTTCAGTAACATAGTAGCCTGTTCCGTGCAAGTGACTATTAGGTACTCAACTAGCTATACTTAGTATATATTTAATTATTATTTATTTTCGTATATGGTACTGATGACTAATAAGTACCTTCCCGGTCCTAAGACCGCAGGTTATAATTTCTTTACTACTGTTCATATTATCCTTATTTACTGTAGGTGCTTTAACTAACCGCACCGGTTAGGTCTATCAACCTGATACTTACTACCTCATTAATTCTTATATAAATTGTCATTGTTCATCACATAGTTAGTTATATATATATGGCAGGTAGCCATTCTGTTGATATGTTTTGTGTAATTATAGAAAACTTAGACCGCAGTATGCTAGGAAATACTAAACAGCACCATTATATCTGCATCACTTTTTCCCGCCATCATCACTTTTACACTGAGGTCGCTGTCTGTGCTCTGATTACTTGAGCCCAGCATGCTACTGACTAAACCTTACTATTCAGCTCGATAGGATAGGTTAAAGTGGTTAGGGGCAATATCTTCGTTAAGAGACATTAGTGTACGCATCTTTTCCAGTTGTCGCAGTAATATAGCCCAGCACTCCGGCAAGGTTGTGTAAAATTGGCCAAATACCTATAGGGTCTCGTATATATCACATTATTGTCTCTTTCCACGATCCACAAGCCGCATGGCTCGTAAATTGTTTGGACGTTCCATCAGCACGTTGATCGGATCCGACCCTGGGAAACTACCAGGGGTTTCTGAGCGGTGATGGTTAAAGTGCTGATTTACATACATCTCCCCGTATCTTCAGATACTCTATAGCTAGATAACCACGCCAACGAAGGAAAGCACTGCAAAGATATATGGCTATAAATGTGCGTTTGATAGTCTATTTACCGGCCCACAGTGCATATCTGGGCGCATTGGAACTTAATCCTAATGACAGGTCAAATGTTAGATCCGTAGGACTCGGTGACGGACGAGACGCGCATCTCCATCCAACTCGTTGCAGTGTCTGGGAAGGATCTTGGAATCCGCCAGACACTCATGGGAAGGACGCTCAAGATGGATATTCGCCTCTCTATTCCCGCCTTAGCGATATGTCGGTGATCAAACAAAAGTTGCGTTCGGAAAGTCTGGATGTGGACGGTCGAACTTTAAATTAGTTTATTAATCCCGGATGGTGGAAGCCGAGGACGTCCTGCCACCGCGGATGTACTGGGTTCTGTAAGACACCGGTAGAAGTGAGAATCACTGGTAGGTCAGCAGGTACATCCGTCTTCCTGATGGTGCAGAGGTCTTGCGCGGGCCGGCTTCCACCACGCTGATGCTCCTGATTTTGCACCCCTTTTATACCCGCTGTGACGTCGGAGCTGGGCGCCTTACCAATCAGCGGCCGAGCGCCGGCCAATCAGCGTGCTGGTATACTAGTGACGTACCGACCACGGGTACAAATCACTCTGTATTTAGTTTAATATATACACGCGATTACGGCGTTATAGCAATATTCTAAGTATAATATAGCGGGGAGCTTCGACGATAACTCAGCCATTTCCGGGCCGATTTTAAAATGGTTTACAGTTTTAGAAAGCTCGTTTAATTCTGGTCCTAATCGATACCAAGGATAACGAGATCAAATGAAGTATAAGCATTTACGAGTACCTACTCGGTACACTATATGCATGCACTCACTTCCAATTCCGAGACGTGTTGTCAGGGAAGCTCTGACGTGCGCGCATGCGCACCACGCGTTTTATCGGACAGCCGATTTTGACGAGAAACCTCTCTCATATGGCTTATGTACGCACACTATCGTACCCAGGGGGCGTGCTTGATGCGAATCCGGTGTGGACGTTCCGTACCCGGCTTTGGGATGGTCAGTACCCGTCCGGTCAGTCCGCGCTACATAGTACATCCTTTACAGCCTATTCTATGCAGGCTATTATTACCCCGTGAATTGCCAGAGTCATAATTTTAAGGCACGTATACAGATAAGCTCTGCCATATTTGAGCAGCAACAGCTCCAAATCATGTTAATTTCAAAATATTCAATAGAATTGTACATTCCCCAGAAACATTCAATTCAGACACTTTCGCGACAGACTATTGACAGTTTCGTGACGATCATACGTCATACTGATTATGACGTCATCAGCTAACAAGTGACCATTAGATTATGACCTCACATAAGATCTACTTGAGTGAGAGATCAGGCCAGGCTATTGTCTGATGTGCTCTGTGGAAAATGAATTCTGATTGGTCCACAGTTCTGCGACCGATTGGTTTATCCTTAAGTCCGTCTCGTTTTAAATACAGTACAGCTCAGAAATAACATGTTTCCAAAAACAAAATAAAACCAGGGTTCGTACTGGTCATGGAAATCCTGGAAATTCATAGAATTTGAAAATTTTAATTCCAGGTCTGGACAGTCATGGAAAATCAGCCTTTTTTTATCATAGGTCATGGAAAAGTCATGGAAAATGGTAATCATGCAAAATAAACAGAAACCTGTTGGAATAAATTTTCGCTGTCACCTCTATGCAATACAGATTTTTACGTCATCAGCCTTACAAACAAGGCTGTGGCTTGGTTGTTGCAAGACGTTGGCCTAATATTTAGAATTTTGCAGAATGACTAAGCTCGTAATTTATGTAGTAGCTACGTCAAAAACACAAATCCCGTAGATATTAATTC
Source organism: Chaetoderma sp. LZ-2023a (assembly GCA_034401795.1). Taxonomy (NCBI): domain Eukaryota; kingdom Metazoa; phylum Mollusca; class Caudofoveata; order Chaetodermatida; family Chaetodermatidae; genus Chaetoderma; species Chaetoderma sp. LZ-2023a. Next base: position 177,751,221 of record CM067372.1, on the reverse strand, counting down.
TTAGAGACCATGGAGTTATTCATTTTGCTCATAAAAACTCATAGCAAAGCCATGGACTTGTTCATTTTGGTCATTAAAACTCATAGAAAAGCCATAGACTTGTTCATTTTGGTCATGAAAACTCATAGAAAAGCAATGGAAACTCATAGAAAAGCCATGGAATTGTTCATTTTGGTTATGAAAACTTATAGAAAAGCCATGGAATTTTATACACAGAAAGGTGTACAAACCCTACTGTTGAATATTTTGAACATAGTTGGAATGGAAACCATTGGTACGGCAGCAATGCCTTCCAAATCCAATTATGTTCAAACTATCCCAACAGAGCATTTCTTACTAACATGTTTCTGATTTGTGTTGAAAACATAATACGTTATTTCTGAGCTATCCTTGAAATGCCATAAGGGATACACCTTTCTGCATAGTTAGTCTATGTACGTTCATACAAACCAACACTATGTTAGCAACTCACCTTTATTCACAGCTGATCCATACATCTTCACCGTGCTCGCAGTTATGACTGCCGAACAGGTGAAAAGACTCATTGGCATGTGTTTCTGTACCAAGTTCAAGTTCACTTTATTCACCCAGGCCTTACAAAAGCATATGAGGTATTAATATTATACATTTCTTGGCGGTGATATATATATATATATATACACATCTGTACATACATACCCACACATACACGCACGCACGCACGCACGCACGCACGCACGCACGTATATATATATATATATATATATATATATATATATATATATATATATATATATATATATATATATATATATATATATATATATATATATATATATATATATATATATATATATATATATATATATATATAAATAGATAAAAAAAAATTTAGATCTGAGATTACGTTATCATAAATTTTTTTTATCTCTGGTGCCCCCAGTGTGGGGTAGAATCGCACCTTTGCCACACACCAGCCAGCTGGAATAGCAACACATTTAAGAGTTGACCCACAGAGCTATAACCTCCAAATATCTTGGGAGAGAGAGAGAGAGAGAGAGAGAGAGAGAGAGAGAGAGAGAGAGAGAGAGAGAGAGGTGGGGGGAGGGAGGGAGGGAGGGGGAGAGAGAGAGAAGGGGGAGGGAGTGAGTGAGGGAGGGAGGGAGGGAGGGAAGAGGGAGGGAAGAGGGAGAGAGGGAGGGAGGGAGAGCAAGAGAGCGCGGCTGGCCACTAGCCAATACCATGTGAGGGTTCTCCCAGACAGGTGTGGTCCACATAGGAGTTTTATATTTTGGCTCGGCCGGACCATTGATGTGACGAGGGTTCTCCCAGACAGGTGTGGTCCACATAGGAGTTATATAATTTGGCTCGGCCTGACCATTGATGTGACATTTGACCCGACCCAATAGAGCCTCGGTTGGTGGCCCATCAGCACTAATGAGTGGTCGGGTCTGTGACGGCAGGGTCAGGACTCAATATGGGTTGTTGATGCAACCGTGGCAGCTGCCAATGTAGAAAAAGGTGGTGCAGTGTTGGTCTTATCTTCCATTTGTCCTTTCAAGCTTGGGGTTGGCTGGCCGTGAGTTGGGCTAGCCATCAGGAGTATTTATGATTTTTGTTATTTATGCCAATGCATATCTTTATGTACATGAGATGTTGCCAATTCTGTAGGCATTTAAAGTCTTATATGCCTGTTTTTATTTATGATTGCGAATTCTGTGCTACTCAGCCCACTCAGCCCACTACCAGTGCCATTACTGCACACTTTTTACTGACCGGCAATGACTTGGCAGTGTTGCATCGGTGCATCCAAATTGTTCCTCATATAGACGTTCAGTTCCATACACGAGGTACAGATCGCCACGACAGGGTTGTTGATTAGATCTCGGGGGGACTGTTCATTAGCTTCATTAGAGGTGGGAGTCGGATGCTCCGATGAGTACAAAAGCCTGGCTCTTGGATCGGCGGAACGATCACGTTCCAGTGAGGTCGTACAGGCATTCCTGCATGCATCATAGTTTACAACCCTGTCTCATCTGTGCTATTCATAAGACCTATGTGCCGTAAATACATGACATCACTTATTCAAGTTGTTGTAGCAGTGGCGTAGTTCTGTGCAATCTGATATGCTGCCAAATGCTGATTTATGTTGATTTATGCCGATGGTCGACTGGCTGGCTTAGTGAGAATTATATAAGTCCTAACCAATGAATATCTCGCCTACGCTTACTTATCTTAACGGAACATGAGAGACGGAAGGTTACCAAGGACTTCTACACTTAATATAAGCTAGGTGTAGGCCTACTACATATAATACAAAAATTACTCTTCTTCAATAACAAGACTTTCGCTGAAACGATATAATATGCCTCACGCGGGCCTCCATCTATATATGCACATATATTGTGAAGTGCGTGCGTGACTTAAATACGTGTGGTGTACGCTGGTTCATGGGAAATGGCTGGTCAGTCTCCACAGATACTGGTCAGGCCGAATCTCCAAACTAATTAAGCTAGTTGGATGCTGCCGTAGTTAGCTGTCTTCGAGAGGATGCCACCTAATGTTTTGGTAAACACAGATATTAAAGCCACTGACGCCTATCACCCTATATTTTGGATCTTCCTACAATTGGTCACAGCACCTACTTGCGTGGTAGTTGTATATCACAATTCTATGATAATGCTATATGCCAACGTATTTACAAATTTGTTAACAAGATTTGAGTCGTGTATAACGAAGCACATAAATACGCCTCTATTTGTCAAAGTTCAGTAAAGCGTGCAAGAAAATTCATTAAAGTGCATTAGTCCACAATATTTAGATAATAAGTAAGAAAATTGGTTGCAGGCGAAAAACAACGATATTATCCTTTTCGATATCTGGTATTTATAGAGTTCAGAATGTAAGTTCTACTGGAATGTAAGCTATAGCACAGCTTTCTCAAGATGTTCTCAATCTCGCCATGGAGGTTCGGGTCATCTGAGGTAATGCCCATGTCAATTAGAGCAGAGCAGTCAATGATCAGTTGGATTAGGATTGGTGAATCTGAGTAATACCAGCCCATGTTGCATATGTGAGTCTTTGGATAATGAGACATTTGAGTGTGTATGCCTATATTCCAACAGGGCATTGTCTTTCAGTAGCGAGTAATCTTCGATATCGCTTTGACACAATCAACATAGTTGGTTTGTCTGGCTCTGATTAAATTGTGCAGGTTTAGTTTAATCCAGGTAGATTCCGGTGAGGAATCTTGTCATGATACTACATCTACCTACATCTTTAGCATTGCTTTGTATAGTAGAGATCACTTGATGAGTTTTGCCGATAACCAGACATGGGAAATTACAATGCTCCAATGTACTTTTGGTACTACACTGTTGAAAGAGACAGAAAGTCAGACCATAATTTATCTACTGAAGACTTGACGAGCCGTTTCCAGCATTGCTTATTTAAAGCTAAGACCTTGACATTGGATAAATTTGGGAGCTCGTATTGATGCTGTACAGACTGTATGTACATGAACCAGCTCTGGAATTTGGCTGAAGTTGATATCATGACTGTCTGTCGTTCCGTTAGACCATTTAGAATACGATTTCCACTTCTAATGAAAATCGTATTCTAAATGGTCTAATGGAATGCTGGCATGGTAGGCGATCTCACATACTCTAACGTTTTCCTTATCATGTTATAGTATGCATACGAGCTGCCACGGTCATATTAGAGAGGTGAAGAGGGAAAGCGCTGGTACGTGACATTCTGGTCCTCCCCTACGCACTCCATGCTACAGCAGACTTCATGAATGGGGAACAATACCATAATTTGAAACTAGAATGTTCAGTTTATAGCACGCCTTCGCAATGGCCTGCGCATTTGGCAACTTTGACATTCTGGACAGCCCCACCAGCACCCTACCAATATCATACCTGTGGCTGAGCCAAATGTAAACATTGTCTCCGAATCCACAATTATATAGGGAACTGAGTGACATACCGAATTTGGTTGAATTCTGATAACTCCCCCTCTCCTCCCCCCCCCCTTCCCCTCCCACCCTTCTTCACCCCCACCCCACCCACCACCCACCCCACCCCCACCTCGACACTCCACCCCAGATAACGCAGCTTACTGGGCTGATGCCAGGCCGATATTGTGCTGATAATTTCAGTATCGGCCCGGCATCAACCATGGGGCATAGGCATAGTAGGCTGTATTAATAGGGACCATTACCACCACCACCACCCCAACACTTGGGGCGGACCCTAATGTAAATGTTGTCTTGCAGTCTGCAATCATAGTGGTAGCCCACATAACAAATTTGATTGAATACAAGCCAAGGTGTTCAGAGTAGATAGCTGGATGAACAGACAGACGAACGGACAAATTGACAGATAGACAGAAGTGGTTGCAATATCCCCTTCATTTTCCACAAAACTTATGGGGGTAAATACAATGCAATATAATGTCATATAATATAGCGGCTTAGGAGATGATGATCAACACTGAATTTTTCTAAATCTTTTCGAACCTTATGCTTAGTGATATCTTTAAGTCGGTCACTCCTGTAGATGGAATTCTGGATCTAAGAAAGAAGCCCAACTACGACCAAGATCAGAACGTTGATGCAGCAACAGAACATCACGACTCCAGGACGAATGCTATATACAAATGATATTGGATGCAAGTAAGATTACGGATTCACACTTCGAGACATTTGAAAAATACGCAAGTGAACTATGCTTTAGCCTACATAACAAACGCTCCGGTCTGCTCCGACTTAACCTTGATAGAAGCCATCCGTGAAATCAAATGACGTCGCGATTAATTGTAAATAATGTATAAAAAACAAAACAAATCCCAAACTATATAGTGAAATCAGATAGGAATATACCCCATATTTGGAGGTTCGCCTGAAGGGAAACTCCGAAAGCAGAATTTACATAGCAAGAACAAGAAGTATCTTCTTCTTCTTCTTTTCGATCGCTGGTATCACACTTGGAGAGCCGTTCTCAAGATGAAATCTGTGGTTTTCTGCAGTTCTTCCACAGGCCCATACAGCTTTTCAAGAATAGAGGTTGACAAAGGCCAGATCTCTTCTCTCAGCAGCTGATACGTACTGCAACATTGAAGTATGTGCTCTGTGGTCTGTTCTGCTTCTCCACAAGGACAAGCGGGCGATGTCGTAAGGTGGAACCGCCTGTACATGTGTTGGTTTAGTCTGTTGTGTCCAGTTCTGAGACGAAAAATGGTCACTTGCTCTGGCCTCGAGAGATGATGGTAGGCATCTTCTGATTGAGGTGTTCTATAGAGGGACTTAATGATAGTCTTCATCTCTGTATGGGTAACCATGTTTTCTGTCTGATTCTCTTCTGCACCCACCTTTGCCATCTTGTCTGCTTCCTCATTTCCTTGGACTCCACAGTGTGAGGGGATCCACTGCAGTGCTATCCGAAAGCATTTGATGGTTTGTAGTGCTTCTTCAAGTTGTGGCAGCTTACCTTTGGTGATAGCCTCAAGGACGGAGCGGGCATCAGATAAAAGGACAATCTGTGCAATAGGGTCTGCTGTTCTGCTGATGGTATTAGCTGCATGAATCAGTGCTTCGACTTCAGCTCTGTAGTTTGTGCAGTGTTTGCCTGTCGGTATTGCAGCTGACTCATGTTGTCCGTTTGGATACTGTATGTGCAGTCCGGCATCTCCGCTCCTAATTGCATCTTTGGCTGATCCATCTGTGTAGATCCTTATCCATGTCTCCTGAGGGTACATTTCTTCCAGCATGGCTAGGGTCAGGGCCTTCTTGCTCACATCACTGTGTTCATTTTTGGTTGTGAGATGAGGTACTGTGGTGCGAATAGCTATGCTCTCTAGTTTGTTTTCCCAGGGTGGAGGATCAAGGGTGTGGTTTGGATCTTCTATTTGTGCTGGCAACATCTCTTGGTGTTTCCTTTGAAGTGCTTTTGTCTCTTTCACAAAACTTGATCTTTTAAGTCTTCCTGATGACAGCTGTGCTTGCCTGATCTTCATCGGGTGGTTATTGAACGATTTGAACTTTGCAGCTTGGATCAGTGCTTTGCATTCCCTTCCTTTGCTAAGTGGGGGAATGCCTGCTGTCTGCTCCATTTTTTCTATTGGTGTTGATCTCATTCCACCAGTGATGATGCGCAGTGCCTGGTTTTGTACTCTGTCGAGGTTCTGTTGATGAGATTTAGCTGTTGTCATCCATGAGCTGGATCCATACTCAAGGTGTGGTCGTACGGCACCTAGGTAGATGGTCTTGAGGATCCTTTCATTGGCACCCCACTTTGTTCCTGCCAGCTTCCTCATGATGTTTAGCTTTCTTCTGGCCTTTGCCTCTGCATTCTGGATGTGCTCCTTCCATGTTAATCTTCTGTCATATGTGACTCCCAGGTATGTCTGCTGGTCCTCGTATTCGAGTGGAGTACCGCCCAGTGTCAGATTGCCAACCTTGGTTTTGGTGGACAGTGTGAATAGCATGGCTGATGATTTTTCTTTGTTGATGGTAATACACCAGCGATTGGCCCAAGCTGTAATTCTGTCCAAGGCGAGCTGCATTCTGTACGTGGCAGTCGTTGTGTACTCCTCGGTGCACCAGATTACGAGGTCATCTGCATAGAGGGCTGCTTGGATCCCATTGGGCAGCTCTGCTACAATGTCATTGATGAAGAGTATGAACAGAGTAGGTGATAATACTCCGCCTTGTGGCACCCCTTGTCTCAGCAATACATTCTGTCCAGATTGTCCATCCACCAGCACCCTAGCTCTGCGATTGTGTAGGTATGACTTGGTCCATCGGAACATGTTGCCACCGATGCCTGTGCGCCGGAGCTTCACGAGGAGGCCATCCTTCCACACCTTGTCAAATGCTTTCTGCAGATCGATAAAGGCAGCTAGCATCACCTTCTTGGCTTGAAAAGTGTCCTCTATGACCTGTGCAAGATGTGTTGTTTGATCTTCTGTGCTCCTGTATCTTCTGAATCCGGCCTGCTCTGAAACTATAATGTTCTCTGACTCCAGGTACCACTGCAACCGCTGGTTGATGATGCGCTCCATGGTCTTGCATATGCAGCTTGTAAGACTGATAGGACGGTAGCTCAGCACTTTCGTCTTGTTCTTTCCTTTTTTCAGAATAGGAGTCATTCTGGCTTCCTTCCAGCACTGAGGAACCTCTCCATTGGTCCAACTGAGATTAAAGATGTCTAGCAACTTGCGAAGAGATGCATTACCAAGGTGTTGGATCATTTCATTCCTAATGCCATCTGGCCCAGGAGATTTCTTCTTTTTCAGTTGGCGGATAGCCTTCTTCAGTTCTGTTAAACTAATGTCAACTTTCATTGCATCGTGAGTGTTGGTGTCTGTTCTTTCCTTTTGCTCTTTTCTAACCTCCCTTTGACGCATTCGTGGTATAGAAATGTTGCTTTCTTTTGCATATGCCTTCGCAAAGGCATCTGCTGCCATCTTTCCTGTCAGTGTTTGTCCATCTTCTTCAAGAGTAATCTTCTCTCCCCTGACACCCTCATCATTGAGTGCTTTAGTCAGTCTCCATAGTTTTGTGGTGTCTCTCTCTAAATTAAACCCTGCCGTCTTTTCCCTCCAGCTTCTTCTTTTGGCCTCCAGCTTGGTCTTTAGATACCTGGCTTTAGTTTGTTGTAGCGTGAAGTGGTTTTCATGACAGGGATTACCCTCTGCATCTTCTCTGGCCTTGTCTAGTTTATCATGTGCTGCTTGCAGTTCTGTTGTCCAGTAGGGGCGGTAGTTTTTCCTGAACCCTCGAGGAATCGCTTCATTGGCAGCCTTGAGGATACTTGAATTAAATTCCTTGACCACATTGTTGATGTTTCTCCCTTCTACTGCTATATTATGGGTAAGCTCATTGGAACGAATGCCGAACAGACTCCAATTTGCCTTTTTGTAGTTCCACCTTGGATGTTGAGGTGAACTGGTCGAAATACTTCCAGAAAGAGAGAGGAGGACTGGGCGGTGGTCGCTTCCTCCTAACTGCGATCCGACCACTCTACTGAGGTTTCTGTGAATGTCTTCTGTACAAAATGCCAAGTCCGGCGTTGTTGTCGAGTGCCATCAGCGCGAGTAGAAGGTAGGCTGATCTGTGGGGTCATTGACAAGTAAAAGGTGCTTTTCATCTTGCCATGCTTCAATGTCTTCTCCTCGTTTATCAAGTGTTCTGTATCCCCAGCTCTGGGACTGGCTATTAAAGTCTCCCGCAATGAGGAAGTGGCAGTCCGGGACCTGGATTGTGTCAAGTGAGAGATTCTTGTCATTAGGGCAGTAATAATTGACAATTTCAATCACAGAGTTGCTGGTTGTTACCTTGATCTTGATATATTCTGCCTCTTCCATAAAGGTTTTGATCTGGCTGGCGTTCACGCTGTTTCGGACCAAGGTCATCACCCCACCTTTCTTTCTTCCTCTTCGATCACACCGGAAAATCTGGTAACCTCTGATCTTAAATGGTTTTCCTTCTTGCAGGTGTGTCTCTTGAATGCAGCAGATATCAATGTTGTTTTCGTACAGGAACTGTTCGAGCTCTGATTTCTTGTTGGTAACCCCTTCTGCATTCCAGTGCATGATGTTGATACTGGGGTTCTCTTTGGGTTTGGTCTTCTCTTTCCGTTGACCAGTAGCTCTCCATCCTCGTCCCCTGGCTCCACAAGACGAGTTGATGGGACCTCCAGTAGCTGAGGGTGGGCTCCTTTGAGGCATGGAGCCCGGCGCTGCACCTGCCTGGCGGATCCTCACAGGGCGAGCACCATTTCGATTGATTCGATCTCCAAGTGTAATTTCATTAGCGTTGTGCATAATGCTCTGGTTAGCCCCTCCAAATGTCTGGATTGACACCCAGTGGGTTACACCCCTGCGCCACGTTGAGGCCGAGCATATAGTCTTAAACAGGGGAACAAGAAGTATTACTTTCAGAACTATACAAACTTGGCATCCGCTTACAGATGTGGAGTCTACTAGATGACTGGTATAGAGGCTTAAATGGGCAAATAAAATTGGAAGGCGAGCTATCCAGACCTTTCAAGATTCTTCAAGGCACTGGGCAGGGGAGGTCTTTCTCACCCGGTAATTACAATGCATTCAACAATACCATGTTGTTAATGATCGAGAAGGCTGGTATCAGAGGGCATATAGGAGCGATATGTGTAGCGGCACCAACATGTGCAGATGATGTTGCTATCCTTGCAAAACACCAACACCCTGATGCAAAAACTGCGTTAACAGTAACACAGACCATTGCAGACAGTCGGCGCTACACCATACGTATGAACAAGACAAGGGCGATCGTGTATCCTGCCGGAACCACCTCTACCCAAACATCTGGCATGAGCTGCATGTCTGAAAACTCTATATCGGAACAGACAACCCACCTCGGCTTTCTGATGAGCGCCTCTTCCCAAGTTAACATGCTCAGAACTGAGAGGAATATCACCTCAGCACATGGGGCAGCATGCAGTCTATTCTGTTCCGGTTTCCATGGGAAAGGTGGGCTGAACCCTGTTGTGAATCAGAAAATGTGGACAACATTTATCCTTCCACGCCTTACTCATGGAACCGAGTTATGGAAACTCTCAGATAGTGAAGTTGCACCCCTAGAAACAATTGCCAGGTCTATTCTGCGATGACTACAGTGTCTTGCTCCAGGTACAAGTAATCCAGTAATCACGAAACCAACAAGAATTACTGAGTTCACTGCTCCTATAATTGACAACATTTTCACACAAGTACTGCAGAAGATAATCTTCATGGCCTTTTCGTAACAGATATATCTGACCATTTACCTATCTACTATATAGAAAAAGCTAAAACTAGACAAAACTCATTTGCAAAAGAGACAGTAACTAGTAGAGAGTTTAGTGACGAGAATATTAGAACTTTCAAAAACAAGATGGCTGCTGTAGACTGGAATACAGTAATTGAAAGACAATCATGTGAAGACTAATACAACACATTCCACATTATATGCACAGAAATTTATGAACAAAGTTTTGCGCTAAAACAAGTAAGAAAATTTAAAAGAAATCCTACTAAACCCTGACTAACTAGCGGATTTATTGCTGCCTGTCAGAAAAAGAATAAATTTCATCAAAATGCCAACCAAGTATAATGAAACGCAATTCAAGAAATATCAAAACAAATTGAATCAAATAATTAGAGTGGCCAAAATTCATTATTACAAAAATTAATTTAACAAACAGAAAAATGACATAAAAGAAACTTGGAAACTTAGCCAGACACTATTTAATACACAAAACTGTAAATCAGAATCATCAAGGTCATAACTTATTCTCATGAAATTGCAAATAAATGTAATGAATATTTTATTTACATTGGACCAAATTAACTCGGATGCTAGCATACAAAATTACCTTCTATTTTCTTAAATCCCACTGATACAGAGGAGATCTTTAAAATACTAATGCAAATTAACTCTAATAAAAGTGCTAGAATTGATAATTTTAAATGGAAATTATTAAAACACTGCACCTCACAAATACTAATACCACTAAATCACATTTGTAATTTATCTCTAGCACAAGGTGTGTTTCCATCACGATTAAAAGCAGCACACGTGACACCTATATATAAGGCAAAAGATTCCTCTAATTTCACTAACTATCGGCCAGTCTCAGTACTCTCGCTTTTCTCGAAACTCTAAGAAAGACTCTATTATAATTGCCTAGCTAAATACGTAAACAAACACTCTATAATTTATCAATCACAATATGGATTTAGGGAAAAACATTCGACAATGCTTGCTCTTGTAGATATGATAGAAAGAATCTCTGACTCTCTTGAAAAAAAAGAACATATATTTGGAATATTTTTGGATCTTTCAAAAGCTTTCGATGCTATTCATCACAACATTCTAGCACAGAAACTATCATACTATGGGATTAGATGTGGTGCGCTTGATTGGCTTAAAAGCTACTTAACCGATCGAGTGCAATATGTTCAATATAATGGAGTACTTTCTGAGAGTGGTAAGCTGGCCTGCGGTGTTCCTCAATGATCAAATCTTGGCCCCCTGCTGTTTTTATTATAACCTGCCGAAAATCTGTAACCACTTATCCTTAATACTGTTTGCAGATGATACCAATTCATTCTGCAGCAATACAAATATATAGATACCCTTTACAAAAATACTGTAGCTTGCTGGGTAGTGTCGGGCCGTTCCGGTGTATCATGTCGACTCGCCGCGCTGCAAGTGCATGACAAGTGATGACGCTGGTTAGCATCCGGTCTTGGGGTGACGGACCTTGTACGAGACTAAACTGCGGGTAACAACTCAATCATTCCGGTGGGGCCATGCGACCATCATCGGGAACATTAAACACAAGTGTCTCATCCCAAGAATTTGTGTCACCAGCCTCGGGAAGGTGTCGCCACTGCTTAAAGCGGGAGAAGAGTAGTAGGCAAAAATGGGACCACTCTAATATTTCAACCAAAAAAATGCTTGGGAAAGAAAAGACCATACCTAGTGAGATTATGACTATAGGGATGCATGCTGTTTTATGTGAAGACAGGATGAGCGATTCCCGACGGATTCCCTCGTCGCTGTCTTATGTGATTCTTACTATGCTGAATTAGTAGTTGCCGCTTTATTTATGTGGGCCTTCTGCTTTGCTTAATTAGCGTTTAGTTGTTTTTAAAACAAGAACTATTTTTGGCCACAACTGGCTGATATCTACCTAGCTATTAGACACGGCTGTCACTGAGAACAGATGTCACACGACATCAATACTGAAGACAGCACTCATACATGTTACATAGTAAGATCTCAGAACTGGATAAGAATCCGGACATCCCGCTCCGTAGCCACATAAAACTGTACAAGACATAGATTACTTTTCACGTAAGCATTATTAGACCATTGCCCTATCATTATGGTGGGGGTGAGAGAGACGAATGCCCACCGTAAATGTCCTTCCCGCAAGGGCGTGGCAGATCCAAGTATCATGCCCAGACATTCTAATGGAATTCGGTGGGAATGCGCATCTCACCCGTCACCAGGTCCTATGGAACTAACCGTTTAACCTGTCGTTAGGTTTATATACACAAGTTGCCATGTTTTGCACTGTGGTGCGGGAGGTTTGTTCAGTAATAAAGATAATAATTAATATATGTTTTTGCATTGCTTTCCTACATTGGCTAAAGTGCTAACTACCAAGTATCCAAAGATACAAGGGAAATGTTTGTGACACCACACCCTGGCCATCACCGCTCGGAAACCCCAATAGTTTCCCAGAGTCGGATCAGTCCATGGTGTGGATAGAGACATCCAAACCATTAAGAAGCCACAAGGCTGAGTGGAGCATGAAGAGAGACAACATCCTTGAGTTATGAGTCTTACTGGAGTGCGGGGCTAGATTATCGCACTACCGGAAGAGAAGAGTATATTACAGAGTATGTAATGAAGAAAGTGTCTCTAATCATTTTGACCCTATCCAATCGAGCTGAATAGAAGAGGTTTAGTCGGTAGCATGCCGGGCTAAACAGAATTATAGCATGGACAGCGACCTCAGTGAAAAATTGTTGGTGGCGGGAGAAGGTGCTGCATATATAAGTGTTGCTGTATAGTGTTTCCTACGTGCACTGCAGTCCTATATTTTCTATGACTAAGCAAAACATATGAACTGATGGCCACTGGCCATATATATACATAATCTAGCCATAACGATCAATACGGTATCAAATGTTCGAAGATATATATCTAGTACAGGTTAACGAACCTACTACAGTGCGGTTAGTAAAACACCTTTTGAAATTATAACTAGTGGTCCTAGGACCGTTACGGTACCTTTTAGTCATTGGGACCATTCTTACGGATACAATATAATTAACGAAACACATATAGAGAAATAATTAAACTGTGAAGTATAGTTACTTGATTACTCGGTAGTCATTCTTAAGTTAGACTACCGTGTCAGCCAGCTCTGAAGATGCACCGCGCAGAGTTTACTTGCTGCGGTCGAAAGTCAGAAGAACCTACACGATATTAGTGTGGTGATAGTTGAAATACCACTTTTAGGCATGGCCGGCAGATCCGGCGAGTCATCCATCAAAGAACATCCTGCCTCTACATCTGTAGAATCACATATTCAGGCCGTAAAGGCCTCACCGCAAATTTGTGTTCCGAAGTAGATATTGATATTCGTGAATAGTAATCAGAAAGTTCCAAATTACTCCCGTAAATAGGGAGTTACAAAATTGTTTAGTGCGGTGGGATGGGAGAAATCCCCGACATATAGCGAAGTAATACGCATATTGTCTGTTGCGCTGATAGTAGCTGGTACAGATCCAACCCATTCGGCCCCTGGCCGAGAATGCCCTCGATCTCTGGATCGCGTCTCCTTTTATACTCCTCATGACGTCACAGACCCAGGCTCCAACCAATCATCGTTCGAGCAACAGCCAATCAGCGCGTAGCTAATAATAGCGCAATCGAAAGTTCTAGAACATTCTAGAAGTTCTGCGCCCACGTGGTTATGACGTCATGGCAATATTTTGAAGATAATCAAGAAGGGTTTTCCGTAGATAACTCAGCCATTTATTAACCGATTTTGAAATGGGTTACAGATTTGAAAAGCCCGTCGAATTCTGGTCTTTATCAATGCCAGATTTAACGGGAATAGTTAATCAAAGAGGATTACAGTGTACCATCTCAGTACACTAAAAGCGCCATCCTATCTTGGTCGTAAACTACGTGCTCTATCAAAAATAGTATCTAGACGCGCCCATGCGCATCATGCGTTTTAACGAACTTAGTCGTTTTCGCAACACGATCTCTCTCATAGGCTCATATACGCTTATAGCTCTACCCACGGGGGGGGGGGGGCGTGTTCAGGAAACGAATCCAGGATGGGCGGCACGTACCCAGCGTAGCTGGTATGGCTGGTATCCGACCGGTCGATCTGAACTACAGTACCCGTGGGGTGGATGATCTGTCTAGTACGATCTGTGCAGGGCCTCTCAGCTAAAATGACGTTAAAGTATGATCTACGCGAGGGCCTTAGCTGCGATACGTCTAGCGGACATTGCCTCTGTGGTACGGTCTATGCGGGGCTACGGCCCCTTGCCAAGATGACCCTATTGGCGCCCAGTACTATGTTCGCTCGGCTCGGAAGTCGTCAGTGTGCATCTTGACTATGTTCCCCTGATTTGACCAGGTCTTTATCTCAGGCATATACGGAAAGGTACCTAGCCTAGGCTGCATCCTGTGTGGGGAACTGGGCATCCGTCCGGCGTGGCGGGGACAGTAAACCACATCGGGAGGGTCGACTACAGAATAACGTATCAATTTCAGTAACACGGTAGCCTAACTTAAGAATGACTACCGAGTATTCAAGGAACTATACTTCGCAATTTAATTATTTCTCTATATGTATTTCGTTAATTAAATTGTATCCGTAAGAACGGTCCCGATGACTAAAAGGAACCGTAACTGTCTTAGGACCGCTAGTTATAATTTCTGTATCTGTTTATAGTTATTCTCATTTTTCCTGCATGTGTTGCTAACTGCACTATAGTAGGTTCGTTAACCTGTACTGATATGTATACCTTGATCATTTGATACCGTATTGATTATTCTGGTTAGATTATGTATATATATGGCCAGTGGCCATCCGTTCATATTGAAGATTTTCGATATCTCTCCAACTGGTCTCGTCGACATCTGGAACTTCTCACTTACTGATGCTGGATCCTGCTTCACCACCGGTGACTGGGAAGCATTGCTGCGACAACGGTCGTCGGTGGGGAGGAAGGATAACGGCAGTCGGCTTGCCTCGTCTGACTGATGGTGAATAGATGATATTTGTGTTGAGACTGCTGAGCCTATCTGACTATTTAGGTTTCCAAGTAAGGACTGGGTGTTTCTCCCTGCTCGACTAGATTCCTAATTCCTATCAACTAACAAAGGCGGGTCTTACATATACGTAAGATTAAATACTTTATTTACAAAGATAACAATTTGGTGGTCTAGAGCAAAATCGCTCACAATAAATACTTAGTACAATTTCGTTGTACAATCTAATAACTAGCTAATTATCTCCTAAGTCCAAATCCTGTCTACTAATATCTAAGCTTGTTAGGCATACGAGCCGTAGCTTAAAACTAAGCACTCACGAGGTACTTAGTGAATCACAGATGGTGATGGACTAATTTTACCTAAGCGAAATCTCACCTTATATACTCTTAATCCACGCCTCTACACGTTTCGCAGAAACGTACAACTTCTCTCTAAATCTATTCCTATCTATTCCTACACCTCTTCTATATATTCCATAAGCACACTTTGACTGGCTGAACAATCAGTCCACCAATCAACCTCTGCTTATTTCTTCATAGAAGTTTTGACCTGATAACTGATTGGTCTTCTCAGCCAATCAGTGATTCCTCCATCCTTTGCCTGGCACACAAATCTATTCTCTATAAGTCTTTATTGCAGAGTTTGATCGATCCAGATTGGTTATGACGTCATTCTAACCAATCATACTCTGCCCAATTCTTCCATGAAGATTGTGCCTCACATAGACAAAGCAGTGGGGACCGGTTCTGGTTTGATGTGATCTGTCAGCTAACTAACAACATTACGGAATGAGTTGTTGTTTCATGCCATCAAATGATTGACACATAGTTTATCAATAAATTGCGATTCTGTTATTAATTCCTAAAGGACGCTAGAATGTCCATGTCCCGTCCATTGCCTACTAATGGAGAAGTCTCGAGAATGCTAGGGTGCAAGGCACATGTGCTAGATGATATCATTACCAGGTGGTGCTGCTCTATCCTAGTGTGAGAAACTAGATTGCTTACGTCATCAACTAAGTCCGTTTGTCACGTTCAGTTTCACTCATCCCAATACTGATTATAATACATTGATTATTTCCAAAACTACTATTACCAAGATCTGCTGAATATTATAAAAGTGAATGCCAACTGAACAGCAACAACCTTTATCTCAACTATTTTCAAATACGCATCAACTCAGAACCATAGAATCTTTTCCAATCAATTCATCTATTTCAAATATTATTCTACTAATTTCATCTGCTGGTTATAAAACTCTATAAACAGCCTCCTATCCATTTAGCATTAGTACGTTCCTACCACATACAAAGAGATGACCCGGCTGGCTCGACTTTCCACCGTCCCAATGATTGACGTATTTAGTAAACAACGAGTGGTCGACACAGCCATGGTATACTTCGTCATCCTAACCGAATTGTATGTCGCAATTACCCATGATGCACATCTATGGCATCCATCTTTTTGCTCACCTGGACTTTTAGCTCACCTGGTATTTTCAAAACATAATTTCTTTTGGGACTTAAGTGAATTATAAGACATCCTGCGGGGTCATTACTTCCCACAAGACACTCCCATATTTACAATATGTTTTGCTTATTCATAGAAAATACAGGACTGCAGTGCACGTAGGAAACACTATACAGTAACACTTATATATCCAGCACTTTCTCCCGCCACCAACGATTTTTCACCGAGGTCGCTGTCCGTGCTATAACTCTGTTTAGCCCGGCATGCCACCGACTAAACCTCTTCTATTCAGCTCAATAGGATAGGTTCAAAATGATTAGAGACACTTTCTTCATTACATACTTTGTAATATACTCTTCTCTTCTGGTAGTGCGATAATCTAGCCCCGCACTCCGGTAAGACTCATAACTCCAAGATTTTGTCTCTCTTCATGTTCCACTCAGCCTTGTGGCTTCTTAATGGTTTGGATGTCCCTATCCACACCATGGGCTGATCTGACTCTGGGAAACTATTGGGGTTTCCGAGCGGTGATGGCCAGGGTGTGGTGTCACATACATTTCCCTTGTATCTTTTAATACTTAGTAGTTAGCACTTTAGCCCATATAGGAAAGCACTGCGAAAACATATATTAATTATTATTTTTATTACTGAACAAACCTCCCGCACCACAGTGCAAAACTGGGCAGCTTGCATATAACCCATGACAGGTTAAGCGGTTAGTTCCATAGGACCGGTGACGGGTGAGATATGTACCCCCACCGAATTCCATAAGAATGTCTGGGCATGATATTTAGATCTGCCACGCCCTTGTGGGAAGGACATTTACGGTGGGTATTCATCTCTCTTACCCCCACCATAGCGATAGAACAATGGTCTAATAATGCTTTCATGAAAAGTAACCCATGCCTTGTAACGTTTTATGTGGTTACGGGGCGGGATGTCCGGATTCTTATCCAGTTCGGAGATCTTGCTACATAACATGTATGAGCGCTGTCTTCAGTATTGATGTCTTAGAGCATCTGTTCTCAGTGACAGCCGTGTCTAATATCTAGGTAGATACCCGCCAGTTGCGGCCAAAAATAGTTCTTGTTTTAAAAACAACTAAATGCTAATTAAGCAAAGCAGAAGGCCCGCATAAATAAAGCGGCAACTGCTAATTCAATATCCCAAGAATCACATAAGACGGTAATGAGAGAATCCATCTGGAATCGCCTGTCCCGTCTTCACGTAAAACAGTACGCACTCCTATAGTCATAATCTTACTCGGTATGGTCTTTTCTTTCTCAAGCATTTTTGGTTGAAATATTAGAGTGGACCCACTTTTGCCTACTACTCTTCTCCCGCTTTAAGCAGTGGCGACACCTTCCCGAGACGGAGGCCCATGCGAGGCACTTGGCTCTCGCAAGGATTCAGCGACAACGGGCCACGTGAGGATAATACTCCTCACCCAAACTAGCACTAGGAGTATTGCCCACGTGAGGCACATAGCTTTTCATCCGAGATAACATTCTTCCTTTCAGCATAGAGGTATAATAACTTATAATAAGTTAATTAGTTACATCTCATGTACGGGAGGCTCCGTTGCCAGGATACCTCTGCGGACCTACAGTCTGTGTGGTACCTCCGGGAGGCCCATGTTTAATAGTTCATCTACCTGTCTCTATGTCTCGTATTTTCGTATGCTCTTACTGTAGTATTATCTAGCATATTTATAATTGTTTGGGTAAACTCATTGTATAGACTTATATTTTTAGGTCACCAAATCAAATCTTGTAAGTGCATAGATCACGAAATTGCTATGGACAGACATACTGGTGACACAAATTCTTGGGATGAGACCATTGTGTTTAATGTTCGCGACGATGGTCGCATGGCCCCACCGGAACGATTGAGTTCCACCGGCCTTAGGAGCCAGTTTTTGTTTCCCGCAGAGCAGTCTCGTACAAGGTCCGTCACCCTGAGACTGGATGCTAACCAGCATTATCACTCGTCATGCACTTGCGGCGTGGCAAGTCGACATGATACACTTGAACGGCCCGACACTACCCGGCGAGCTACAAGTGGCACCTGATGTGGGGCTCGAAACAGCTGAGAAGACACTAAAGGCCTCCGTGTCTAATGAAGGATGAATTAACATCCTACTGTGGTACTGTCTAGTCGGCGCATTGTTCGGGCTGCTGAGATTTTTTATTCATCCGATTTCAGTAAGTGTACATGCGTGGTAGGAGGCAACAATCATCAGTCACTCAGGGAACAGTCGCTGCATTAATAGAGGTGGATAATCAGAGACGCCCTGCAGGCAAGGCCAGGGAAAATGGTCAAAGATCGTATTCTGTTGGCAGATAAATATGGATCAGACCGTCGGTTGCCCCTGAGCGTGAGCTCAGATGGTGATCGCTATCGACTGGGTCACCGGCCGGTCATCTTGATCATGTCAGTTCATCAACCCGTTTCTGGTTATGAGTGGTCAAGATGGCTCAATGTACAGCCAGGCCATGGCAAGCGTTCGTATTGCGAGTCATGTCTCCTGTGATCAGAGGTCAAGAAAAGTGATTCTTTGGGAAGCAGGAGGGTATGTGTGTGAGATGGTGTAACCTGTCACTTGCCAGACGGGTGGAGCGGTCTGGCGCCCAGGTACCCAGGTGGTGGATGATCTGTCTAAGTACAATCTGCGCAGGGCCTCTCAGCTAAAATGACGTCAACGTACGATCTACGCGAGGGCCTTAGCTGCGATGCATCTAGCGGACATCACCTCCATGGTACGGTCTATGCGGGGCTATGGCCCCTTGCCAAGTTGACCCTATTGGCGCCCAGTACTGTGTTCGCTCGGCTCGGGAGTTGTCAGTGTGCATCTTGACTCTGTACCGGATTCTGTTCCCCTGATTTGGACAGGTCTTTATCTCAGGCATATACGGAGAGGTACCTAGCCTAGGCTGCATTCTGTGTGGGGAACTGGGCGTCCGTCCAGCGTGGTGGGGACAGCAAACCACATCAGGAAGGCCAAAGGGTACAAGTGCACTTCGGTGCCCATATTCGCCTCCCAGCTCAACTGCGGCTTTCATGCAACAACGTTCAGTGGCCAGCCATCATCCACCGGAAACAACTTTTACACAGACACCAAAAAGCACGGCTTCACATATGTCAGTACCTATGTTGGCTCCCCCATCCGCAGCAATAACATCCCCCTCTTTCTCAACACACAACAAGCCTTCTTTCCTATGTAAAACGGCAGTAGTAGGTTGTAGCACCTCCGCTGAAGCAACGTTTTTGCAAGCACCACGTCCCGCCACCAAGACAGTAGATTCTAGGTGTCCTCTGGTGGTATGCAGAACACCACCTCATCCAGCATCATCTCCCATATCCACAGACAGTAGCAACTCAGGAGAAACGATTCACTCCACCTCATGGTTTCGCAAGCGCCGACATAGACGGAGAAACGCACGTCCATGGCGACATCACTGTTTCTTCTGTGCTTCACCAAAACATCCTATGAAGCATTGCAGGAAATGGCTTGCACAGGTGGAGCTCATCCATCATCCCGTACGCACCGCCATCTACACCAATACAGCTTACACATAGACAGCAACAACACCACCACCATTGCTACCCCCAGCTCCGCCTTCACCGCAGCCTTCACACCAGTGGCGACGACGAACTGGCCCTTTCCTCACTTAGCCATCTACAACATTACAAGAAGCAATACGGAAACTGTCGGAATACATACAGAGTGATGCTGCTCCAATCCCAGACAGCATCATTGGAAACTCTTCCGCAGGGTCATCGCAAAGTAATATACAAATGTGCCTGACTGTTTAGTGACATTTCCACCAGTGCCACCGTCGACACCAGTGCCTCTATCACAGTATTTAACCAGCGCTTATACGAGTTGTCATCGCCTATATTCATAATGATGTCCTACTTGGCTCTGATTTCCTCAGTGCCAGCGAAGCCATCATACACTGCAGACAACAGGAACTCGACATACACGGCCGATGGATACCTCTCGGACCAGCATCATCATTGTACGATACGTGTGCGGTAATATTATCAAGTACTGTCACAGTTGAGCTGGGACAGGACCAGATCTTATGGGCCACAGCACCACAGTTAGGAAGCAACACACACATCGCCATGCTGGAACCCGATCCTGATTAAAACCTGAACAGGCACCGCGGTGCTCTGCGCTAACTGTGGGAATACTAATGTCTGAAGAAATATCTATCTGGGTACCGGTGTCACGAGAAACGCCCAGTCCGAGCTCTGGTGCTGGGTCGTCACTGACAAAGGTTTAAGTCGATCGAAGTGGATGACTGAGGTCAGGCCATCCAAAGCACGGATACGGTAGGTCATGTCCAACATCTTACCTACTACCACATAGGGGCCTTTCCACTGGTAACTCATTTTACTTGGCACGTTTGCAGACCATCGTGAATCGTGTACCCAAACCATTCTTCCTGCATCATGTGGATCTCCATGCACCTCCGGTCATGCCATGTCTTTTGCCGCCAGTGTGCAGTGGATAAGGTTTCTCTCACTAACTCGACATAGAGAAATGGTGAATCTTTCTCTCCTGTTATTCGAGGCATGGCCAGATCTAGGGGTAAGGCTAATTCATGGCCTAACATTAACCGAGCAGTGGTGTAGCCCATGCTGGAATGTACTGAAGTGTGGTACATCATGAGTACATACGGGAGCCGTAGGTCCCAATCTCTACAATCAAGGCATGTTTGCTTGGTAAGCATCTCTGCGAGAGTTCTATTGAATCTCTCTACCATCCCGTCACTCCGGGCGTGGTATGGAGTCGTCCTTGTCTTGACGATATGGAACAATTTGCAGTGCTCTGATATGAGCCGGCTCTCAAAATTACTTCCTTGATCAGAGTGCAACTCATAAGGCATACCAAAGCGGCAGAACACACTGCTGGCCAAGACCTCTGCTATGGTGGATGCCTCTTGGTCCGGCAGAGCAAATGCTTCTACCCACTTCGTAAAATGATCTTGTAATACGAGAATGTATTTATTTCCATCATCCGTCATATTCAAGAGTCCGAGCACGTCAATAGCCACTCGCTCCCACGGTACACCAACAATCTTAATTTGAGATGGTGCGATATGGTGTTGGCCAACAGCGCGTCTTTGGCATGGGATACATTTGGCAACCCATGCCTTGACACTATCATGAATCCCGATCCAGTGGAATCTCAATTTGATACAGGCAACAGTCCTTTCCACGGCCAGATGCCTGGCGTTATCATGTAGTTGTTTCAATATAATTTCATGAAAACTCTCCGGGACTACCAAACGGTCATTAATATATAGAACGTTGTTTATTAATTGACATTCTTCGAACCATTGGTAATAATATTTCGCCGTGGTGGATAGAGGTGTTACCAATTCCTTAGGAGGACATACCCCCTCCTGAATCCACGCATATATATTTCGTGTCTGTACGTCTGTTGTTTGGTGGTATGCAATTTTCTCCGGATTCCACTCTGCGCACCTCAATTCGGGGAACTCGGAGATGGCTGTGTTGACTGTGTCACAGTGGCGGCCTCTTCGGATTCAACTTCCGCGCCGATTCTGCTGAGGGCATCGGCATTCCAATTTAATTGGCCGGGACGGTGAACAACGTTAAAGTTATAGGACTGCAGGGATTCCTGCCATCTCACTACCTGGCCCTCCAGATTTTTTAAGTTCCGGAGCCACTGTAGTGAGGCATGGTCTGTACGGAGTGTAAAAGGGCGCCTGTACAGAAAGTGTTTATAATACTTGACGAAATGGACCGCCGCCAATAGTTCTCGCTTGGTCGTTGCATATCTTCTCTCCGTTTTATTCAGAGTACGTGAACCATAACCCAATACCTACACTGTTCCGTCTTCCATGACCTGAGATAGAACCGCGCCGATAGCATAAGCTGACACGTCAGTGTCTAAGATGAAATCGAGGTTTGGATTAGGGTGAGCAAGAGTCAGGGCGGTCATCAAGAGTTCCTTCAGCGCCCTGAAGGAGCCTTCACACTCACTCATCCACTCAAATGGTCGATCTTTCTCGGTGATCCTGTAGAGGAGCAAAGCAATCTCGCTGAAATGTCAGATGTAACAGCGATAGTATTGGCATAGGCCAAGAAAACTCTGTGTCTCCGTGACTGAAGAGGGCGGAGGCCACTCTGCTACTGCCTTAGTTTTTGTTGGCTGAGTAGCCACTCCATCACCGGATATGACGTGTGCCAGGAACTCAACGCTCTGTCTAAAGAGATAACATTTCTTTGGTTTGAGTTTTTTAATTGGCCGTGCGGAATCTTGAAAGCACGGTGTCCAAATTTATTAAGGTTTGCTCAAATGTGGGTTCGAAGACTATTACGTCATCGATGTAACAGAGACAGATTTCCCATTGCAGGGTGGTTAGTACCTGCTCAATGAGTCGTTCAAAAGTTCCAGGAGCATTGTACAACCCATAGGGCATCTTGCGGAATTGGAAAAGTCCATCCCTACAAACGAATGCGGTCTTTTCCATGTTAGCTTCATCCATGGCTACTTGCCAGTAACCGCTAGCTAAGTCAAGGATACAAAACCACTTGGCTCCGGACAAGGAATCCAAGGCCTGATCTATCCAGGGTAATGGATAAGCATCCTTAACGCTAAGATCATTAAGGCGGCGGTAGTCAATACAAAGCCGCAAGGCTCCGTCCTTTTTCCCTGCTAGTACTATTGGGCTAGCCCATGGAGATGCTGAAGGTTCAATGATACCAGGCCGCAGCATGTCGTTCACTTGTTGGTGTGCTTCTGCTTCCTTATGAACGGGAAGAGGTCATACCGGTTGTCGTACAGGACGATTATTGCCTGTATCGATGGAGTGTCGTACGAGATGAGTTTCTCCAAGATCCATGTCTCCGGAGGAAAAACTATGGCGATATTTAGGTACTAGTCTCCGAATTTCTCGTCTCTGTGATTGCAGTAATCGAACTGTGGCACATAGATATAAATTATGTAAATGTTCGGGTAAATCATCAGTCATCTGCGGTGGTGTGTCAGCAAGTGCAGGTGATTCCAATGAGATTATGTCCATTAAATGGCCGCAGCGTACTCCGGGTTCCAGAGCGATTGGATCTGCGGTACCATTGAACACTCTAAAAGGTATGTTTTCCTTATTAGTAGTGTCTACTATTATGCGGGGGCTTGCGCATTGTGAGGCGATCATATAATCAGGATCGGGGTCCAGCATGGCAATGTGTGTGTTGCTTCCTAACTGTGGTGCGGTGGCCCATAAGATTTGTTCCTGTCCTGGCTCAACTGTGGGGGTACTTGATAATATACACTTGTACCCTTTGGCCTTCCCGGTGTGGTTCACTGTCCCCACCATGCCAGACGGATGCCCAGTTCCCCACACAGGATGCAGCCTAGGCTAGGTACCTTTCCGTATATGCCTGAGATAAAGACCCGTCCAAGTTATGGGACCATAATCCGGGACAGAGTCACGATGCACACTGACGACTTCCGAGCCGAGCGAACACAGTACTGGGCGCCAATAGGGTCATCTTGGCAAGGGGCCATAGCCCCGCATAGACCATACCACAGAGGTGATGTCCGCTAGATGCATCGCAGCTTAAGGCCCTCGCGTAGATCGTACTTTGACATCATTTTAGCTGAGAGGCCCTGCACAGTAGAGCTTGGCAGTCTGACGGTAGTACCATGAGGACCGCGGTATACCGTGAACCGATACCATGACCGTTGACATTTCCAAATACTGTGAATACCGTCCATAATGTTTGAGCAATATTTGAAATATATATTCATAAAATCTGACTTGACCAAGGGTAAATAAGTGCTAATAGTGCAAAAAATACAGGCATCACTAACTATTAGTCGAGTTGAGGTGAAAGGGTCGTTGTAAAGACGTCAATTACAAAATAATGACAGGCAGAATTGTATGTCAAACGCACGTCTTGAGAGTCTCACGGTAAAATTGCTTCATTTAAAACATCTAACATTCTCTGGCCGTCCGCCGGTAGTAATTACACTATAATATATTCCCTATTCCCGTTTCTATTATTTGTAATTTATTACTCCAAGCATTTTGTCACCGAACAAACACACTAGAATAACAAAATAACATACAAACTGCGTGCTATTCAAACACAACAGCAATCTCGCAAAGACGTATCTGATTGGTTGTTCATGAACTAGACCGTGGGTAAATACATTACTACGCTGAATTTATCAATGAAAATTTACTAAAACGTAGTATTTGCTCGCGCCGTATTGATCACGTGCTAATTTATTAACAACAAGCAGCGTTGAAGTTGTTATTTTTTGTATTTTTCTGGCTTGCTTTAAGAAATATCTCCAGTTTAAATAACGACACCTAAAAATTATAGTGTTTTAGTTTTTGTAAATCATTTTTCGACCGGCTACACGTCGGAAGTTCGCGGAAATAGCTTTTTACATGCATTGTTCACGTGAAGCATGGCGAGTAACGAGTCTGCACATTGGGTACTCGGTAATTATCAGCTTTGGAATCGGCTATATTCAATGTCATGTTATATGTATGTGTATAGGCCTGTTTTCGCGAGTAACAGAATATACGACTCCAACAGAAATAAAATAGTACAACACTCTCCCCGTTTAAATACTCGCGGATTTTGTCTGGACTCTGTTTATCAAAGCACTTGACTGGCAAAATAAAATTTACCGTTTGCTGGTCGCACGCACTAATAGCAAAAACAATCCAGATTGAAAATAGTGCACCCCAATTCCTCAAACAGCGGGTTAAAGTTAGCGAGTCGACCACACCCTTTGACCGATATTCCCGTGAATGATATTACGTCAATAAAAATAGTGACCTAATAAAATCGTGAAACTAAACAGTCGCAATAGCCATGTTTTTCTTCTCTAAATCAGGAAGCCGATTTATTTATTTTACCTTTATTTACCGTTGATTGGAGATGGAAGTGAAAAGGAAATGGAAAAAATTGTTCTAATTTCGTGGCATGCCTTAAGCTCAGATGACGGTATACCGTGGTACTGCGGTATTTCTTTCATGGTACCGATACCGTCATGTAAATATCAATACCGACAAAGCTCTACTGCGCAGATCGTACCAGACAGATCATCCTCCCCACGGGTACCTTGGCGCCAGACTGCTCCGCCCGTCCGGAAAGTGACAGGTTACACCGTCTCACACACATACCCTCCTGCTTCCCAAAGAATCACTTTTCATGACCTCTGATCACAGGAGGCATGACTCGCAATACGAATGCTTGCCATGGTCTGACTGTACATTGAGCCATCTTGATCACACAGATGAACTGACATGATCAAGATGACCGGCCGGCGACCCCATCGATAGCGATCACCATCTGAGCTCACGCTCAGGGGCAACCGATGGTCTGATCTGTATCTATCTGCCAACAGAATACAAACTTTGACCGTTTTGCCTGGCCTTGCCTGCAGGGCACCTCCGACAAAAATACCGCCACAGAATTTTTGCAGAGACTTGTAGCGCCCTGGGTGTGGACTGTCATCCACGTACCATGCATGTCCACTTACTGAGACCGGATGAACCAAAAATCTTGGCAGCCCAAACAATACGCCGACTAGACAGTACCACAGTAGGATGTTAATTCATCCTTCGTTAGACACAGAGGCCTTCAGTATCTCCTCTGCACTATACGTGTTGTTTTACGTGTCTCCGGGCCCTCTGCCGCCTTTTGGCGGCAACCTTCGAGGAGCCTATCCTTCTAGGTCACCGCGCATGTGTCATATAATGACGCCGCCGGTCCAAGAGGGATTCGTCGTCCGTGTATGTCGAGTTCCTGTTGTCTGCAGTGTATGATGGCTTCGCTGGCACTGAGAAAATCAGAGCCGAGTAGAGCATCGTTATGAATAGAGGCGATGACAACTCGCTGTATGAATTGCATCTCCTCTATTTGGATAACTAAATTGACTACATTGGCTATGGGCACATCTGCTCCCGTAGCCGTCTGTAGGTAATTGTTTGTAGGCTTAAGGGGAGGCTTCTTATGAGGTGGGATGCTCTCATATAAGCGCTGGTTAAATACTGTGATAGAAGCACCGGTGTCGACGGTGGCACTTGTGGAAATGCCACTAACCAGACAGGCACATTTGTATATTACTTTGCGATGTACCTGCGGAAGAGTTTCCAATGATGCTGTCTGGGATAATGGCATTGGAGCAGCATCACTCTGTATGTATTCCGACTGTTTCCATATTGCTTCTTGTAATGTTGTAGATGGCTGAGTGAGGAAAGGGCCAGTTCGCCGTCGGCGCTGGTGTGAAGGCTGCGGTGAAGGCGGAGCTGGGGGTAGCAATGGTGATGGCGTTGTTGCCGTTTCTGTGTAGGCTGTATTGGTGTAGACAGCGGTGCACACAGGATGATGGATAGGCTCCACCTGCGCAAGCCATTTCTTGCAATGCTTCATGGGATGTTTTGGTGAAGCACAGAAGAAACAGCGCTGCTGCCAGGGGCGTGCATTTCTCTGTCTATGTCGGCGCTTACGAATCCATGAAGCGGATTGAATCATCTCTCCTGAGTCGCTACTGTCTGTGGATGCGGGAGATGATGTTGGATGAAGTGGTGTTCTGCATACCACCAAATGACACCGAGAATTT
The DNA here is from genome assembly GCA_034401795.1 of Chaetoderma sp. LZ-2023a. Classification (NCBI taxonomy): domain Eukaryota; kingdom Metazoa; phylum Mollusca; class Caudofoveata; order Chaetodermatida; family Chaetodermatidae; genus Chaetoderma; species Chaetoderma sp. LZ-2023a. The sequence goes on along the minus strand of CM067372.1, from coordinate 177,724,304 downwards.
ACTGTCTTGGTAGTGGGACATGATGCTTGCAAAAATGTTGTTTCAGCGGAGGTACTACAGCCTACCACTGCTGTTTTACATAGGAAAGAAGGCGTGTTGTTTATGGAGAAATAGGTGGATATCATTGCTGCGGATGGGGGAGGCAACATAGGCATTGACATGTGTGAAGCCGTGCATTTGGGTGCCGCTGTGAAAGCTGTTTCTGGTGGATGATAGTTAGTCACTGAACGTTGTTGTACAAAGGCCATAGTTGAGCCGGGAGGCGGATATGGGCACCGGAGTGGCTCTGTGTAATTCGGTGCCCTTAGGAGTTTGACTGTTTCTCCGGTTGCGGTGTGCTATGTCAGGAGCAGGCGTTGTAGTGGGAGGTCAGTTAGGACACCGCTTCCTCCAATGCCCTGGCTGACCGCATCCGAAACAGGTGTTCGGTGGCGGTGCGGTGCTGGTGGCGTTTGTTCCCTAAACTGTGTGGTGGCGAGGTTGGTGCTAAGTGTTGTAACTAAATTGGTAAGTGCTGAGATTTGCTTATTAATCTCGTCTATCCATTCTCTCATGTTGTCGTTATTGTTGTTGTTTCGCTGGTTCCTGCGGCCGGGGGCCCCGTTGGAGTTTCCTTTATGGGCATGCCCCATTCCTCCAGGCTCTTGATTCTGATTGGAATTCTGTATACCTGGTGGTGGTGATGTCTGTTCAGTTGGTGTTGATGAACTGGGGGAGCATTACCGGGCGGGGCGAGAGCTGCACCCTCTATCTCGTGGATAGGATGGAGTTGGCGTCGGTTATTCTTTTCCTGCTCCAGAAAGTTCTCTATATGAACCATGGTTGCCGTTAATTGGGCCAAACTTCCGTGGTCGCCTAGAAATAGCTTTTCTTTCAGGGCCGGTTCACCGCTTAATGCATCGATAAAAGTATTGAGATGCAAATGGGTCACGCCCTCCGTATTGGTGCTCGGATATGCGTAGGTGACTAGCCTCCTGATTTGGCTAGCTAACTCGGGAAGAGTATCTCCCGCGCGTCGTCGGAGGTTTTGAAGTTGAGGATGACTGGTTTCTCCGAGGGTTGTGTCCCCAAATCGCTCCGTCAATGCTCGTTCCAATTGTGTGTAGTTGGGTGTGTAGTCAGTTCCAAGATCCGCAAGAACTTGAAGGGCTTTTCCGGAAAGTTTTGCGGCGAGATATTCACACATTTGCTGATCGTTCCAGCGGTTAGTCCGACTTATGATCTCGAACTGTATTTTATAATTGGTCCAGTCATTCTCCCCACTAAATTCGGTAGGGAGGATGACTCGGCCAAGACCGCGGGAAGAATGAAGTGGCTGAAATCCGGGTGGTGCGGGTATCTGAGTATCTGACAAATATGTTGAGACTGGTCGGGGTGGTGGTGGTGGTGGTGGTGGTGGTGGTGGTGGTGGTGGTGGTGGTGGTGGTGGTGGTGGTGGTGGTGGTGGTGGTGGTGTTGGTGTCTCCCATCGATGCCGATGCCAAGGAGCTAGGACATGCGTACTCCAATTTAATGAGTCCACCCCGGTTGTAGAGCCATAGACCGACATGGGTCTATGGACGGGAGGTGGATTGTTGTGAAGATTACGCGGATGTTCTCCCCGAGGTGAGGACTGATATTCCTCATATGGTGGTGGTGCAGTCGGCTGACGGTCATGATGTGTTGCATGACTGATATACCTGCGAAATGGTGGTGCCGATTCCTCCTGATAAAGCTGCGGTGTGCCCCTTGAGTATAGCACTGCGCTAGAAGGGGATGGTGTGGGAGGTTGTCTGTATTGTGGATTATCCCCCGGCCATACACTCTCCGTAGATGGCACGGGCATAATGTATGCCTCTTTTCTGGTTGTTGTGGTAATGTAGCCCCACGCACCAGCAAGGTTGTGTAAAATTGCCCAAGTCACCTATAGGGCCTCTTATATAGTAAGTTGGTGTCTCTTTCCGTGCATTCACCCGCCTTATGGCTTATTAATTGTTTGGATTCCCAATTGACACGTTGACCGGATCCGACCCTGGGAAACTATCAGAGGTTTCCGAGCAGTGATAGTTAAAGTGCTGATTTACATACATGCCCCCCCCCCCCCCCTTCCCCTGTGTCTTCGGATACTTATTAGGTAGATTCCCCCGCCAAAGTAGGAAGCACTGCGAAATAATAATAATATTAATTTATATGTCATAGTACCGGCCTGCAGTGCACCTCTGAGCATCTTGGAAAATAAGCATAATGACAGGTTAAAATGATAGCTCCGTGGCACAAGGTGATGGACGAGATGCGGATCTCCATCCAATTTGTTGCAGTGTCTGGATGAAGTGTTGGAGCTCATCACGCCCTCACGGGAAGGACGCTCGCGATGGATATCCGTCTCTCAACCCCCACCATAATGACATGTCAGTATTTTAAATTGCTTGTGTGAACTGTGAAACTCGTCTGGTGATGTTATATGTGGCTGCGGAACCTGGTGACCGGATCGTTATTTGATTTGGGGCTTTGTTCCGTGACATGTACGCATGCTGTCCTTGGAGGTAGATGCTATGCAGGGTGACCTACAGGAAGCTGAGCATCTACGCCCAACGGATAACTGTATCTAAAGTTAGGTAGTAATCCCTGCCACTTGCAGGTAGGTTAGGGTGTAGCAGAAGGCCCGCATCAATAAAGCGGCACCTACCAATGCAGCAACTTTGTGATGTATGTAAGTCTCATATATATATCTATAAGACAGTGACATGGGAATTCTTCGGAAATCATTTGTCCCATCTTCACGTAAACCAGCATGCAACACCTTAACAGTAGCTTTTTAAGCACTTAGCATTTTCTGTTGAACAAAAGAGTGGCCCTTTTTGCCAGCTCTTTTCCTCCTCTTCGGCGTTGAAGGCACTTTCCTGTGACGGAGGCCAGCACAAGGCACTTTCCTCTCGCAACAACAATATTTTCTTTCTGTGTGTGTTAGGGGTATACTAGTTTATATTAAACTACCTAGTGACTTTGTTGCAGAAACTCTCTCTTGCGGGGATTCCTCCGCAGATTCAAGGATCTGTGTGGTACCTCCGGTGAAACCACATGGAAAGAACACTGGCCCGGGTCTATGTTGTGTATTATTGTGCTCATTCACTATCAAACGTATAGAATTGTTTGCATAGTGGTATAAATTTTGTGACTATTTAATTACTATTACCATCTTGTCGGTAGTTTTAAATTAAGATGAATCGTCATACTGGTGACACCAACAGTTGGGACGACACGGGGTGGTTCAATCTCAGCGGCAATGGTCACATGGCCCCACCGGAACCTATGTGTTCCATTGGCCTTAGGGATCTGTCTTTGTACTTACCGGAGAGTCGCGATAGAGGATCTGCAACCCCGAGATCTGCAGCTAACCAGCCGGCGGACCAGTGTGTACCCCGCAAGCTACATATATGTTCATGTGCATGCCATATATACATGCATATGTGTAACCGTATACATGTGTGTATGTGTTGCATGTGTGTATGTATATGTGCTGTATGTAAGTCTCATATATCTATAATGATTGCATAATTTATGTGAATTCTATGTAAGAAGTCCATGTTCTATGTATGCTATGTTAAGTGTTATGTAAATGTGAATGTTTATTTATGTATGGGGTCCATCACCTTATAGGCTTTGCCTTAGAAGGACTGCCTATTTATATTGTTCATATACTAACATGTGATTATCAAGTCTACCTGAATTTGAACATGAATTTGAATTTGAAAGTCAACTAATTAATGTCATCAATGATTGGGACTTCATCTATTGATGACGGAAACAAGTGGACATTTTTTTCTCGACTTTGAAAAGGCTTTTGATACTGTGCCACATGAACTTTTGAAATCTAAAATGCACAAATATGGTGTGTCAAAAAACATACTAAATTGGATTGACTCATTCTTAACAGGTTGCAAACAGTGCATGGTAGTCAATGGTGTCAAATCAAGCGTGGCTGCCGTTGTGTCTGGAGTACCTCAAGGAAACGTTCCAGGCCCATTACTGTTTTCAGTCCACATAAATGATATAGTCCAGGACATTTCCTCAGAGATCAGGCTATTCGCTGATGATTTCATATGCTACCAGGAAATTGATGACCCCCAAGGACTATGAGGCACTCCAACAATTAACTGGGCTACCACTTGGGGAATGTGTTTCCAACCAGTAAACTGCAACATGATGAGCCTAATCAGAATAAAACAAACCATCAAATTCGACCACACACTAAAAGGAACCAGTCTAAGTTTTGTTTCATCAGTAAAGTACTTGGGTGTCAACATCACCAATGGCCTAACCTGGAACAAACACATCATTACGATCTGCAGCAAAGAATACATAACCGTAATTAGGACTATTGCTGAGAAATGTATCAGTCTGTTCCCACGAAATCAGACTTCACGCATACATAGGACTAATTAGACTACTTCAGGAATATACAAGTATGGTTTGGGACCCTCATCAGATAACTCTTCAGGACAAACTAGAAACTGTGGAAAAACGTGCAGCTAGATTTATCACCTCAAACTATTGCTATGAACCAGGCAGTATGATAAATATAATGGAAACCCTAAAACCCCACCATTGTCAAACAGAAGGAAACAAAATCGCCTTATTTTGTTCTACAAAGGTCTACAGCAACAAGCAAAGATATCATTCAACAGTCTACAGACTCCAATTCGGAAAACCAAAAACATGCACAACAGCCACTTCAAACCAAATTTAGGCAAGAACTGACGTCTTTAAATTCACCTTTATTCTCAGTACGACAAGGGATTGGAACAAACTATCACAGGATCTTCTAAGCAGTTCAGAAAACTGCAAATCCTACAAATAAATTTACCGAATCAATCAGAGGCAAAAACAGGTCTAAACCAGCTATTTGACAAATGTGCAGCGAAAATAATGTCCTTTGGATGTTTCGCCATAACTAATCAAGATCAAGATCAACTACCCCGAAAGGAGGTACCTTTCATTTGATACACATATAGGGAATAGCATATACAAGGCAAACAGCACATTAGGACTAATCAAGAGAACATTTACCAACACCTACCCATCTACTTTCATGCTCTTGTACAAATCTCTAGTGAGACCTATCCTCGAATACTGCAACTCGGCATGGTCACCAAGATTGAAAAGGCAATCACAGCTATTGGAAAGAAAAATGCCGAGCAACAAAACTTGTCCTGCAAATCAAATAGTATAGCTATGCGGAACGACCTAAATCTAATGTCACTGAAATATAGAGAATTCAAGCTCATCAGGGATCTATATAATATTGATAAGGACTACTTTTTCGAGCCATCCGATATTACACAGCCCAGAGGACATAGGTTCAAGCTGAACATAAAGCACAGCAGCAAAGATATTCGCAAGCCCTTTTTCGCTAACAGAGTGGTACCACAGTGGAATTCACTGTCAGCTACAATAGTCGAAGCAACGACACTTAAATTATTCAAGAGCAAACTATGGGCGTTTTCGATTGAGCTAGTGTGGTACCAGGTTAGTGTGTCAGGTTGAATTCGTTTGTGCAAGTTTAGCAGAGTTTAATAACAATCGTGATAATGCAGGTTCTGGGCCGCCTGGTATTAACTCAGTGAAGGACCATAACCTGCATTATCATGGCATGATTATGGCGTCTCAATTGAACCCATGTGACGTCACAACAACGGTGTTGCAGAACTCACACAAACGAATGCATTTTAGAGTAAATTCGTTTGCACGAGTTCCGCAACACTCTTGTTGTGATGTCACATAGATTCAATTATGGGCCATAATCACGCCATAATAATGCAGGTTATAGGCCTTCACTGTGTTAATACTGGACGGCACAGAACCTGCTCGATTGTTATTAAACTCTGGTAAACTCGCACAAACGAATTCAACCCAACACTAGTGTGGACAACACTAGCCCAATCTAAAATGCTCAAAATATCTACTTCAAAGAAAGATCATTTGAATTCGACTGAACAGGCATTCGTATACCAGCCCAACACAAAGTCATACTCCAATTCTTCCAATACAGTCGACTTATATTGGAGTAGGCTGTGCATCAGCAAAAACATGCTCTGTAGCAATTTCAAGTATCAGTAGATAAGTCTCTGCTTCCACGTCCGCATTTTGTGGTAGCATGAAGAGACACTAGTGTAGCGAAGGAGATTCGGATAGTGACAAAAGCAGAAAATGAAAACAACAGCAATTAGACCATGCAACCACGGCCTCCACAAGTCAGCATGCAAAGAAATGCAAGGTGCAGAAGGGTGTAACCATGAGTGTAGGTGGCACACAGCAGCTGACATGGGGAATATCCATCCGCACCATAGCATTTCGACAAATCAGTGTTAGCCCTTGCCGCTCCGATGTCAAGATTGTAAATTTTCATATTAAATTAAAAGATGATCTGGTGTTCATCTTTCGGTAAATTTGGTGGATGATGTTGTTGTCATAGACATCAGCATCATCAACCAAACTGTTGAGAAATGTACTCCAGCTTCTTTGTTATTTACACAGCAAAAGATAGAATATTGACATTGGAGTGGTAAGAGTTAAACTTTTAAAGTTAAGGGTTTCGAAGCGACTTAATTAATCAACAACAGTCACATCATTCAAGAACACGCTAGATATCAAAGAAAGAACTTTTGAGTTGGACTGAGCAAGCCATACTACAACAAAACACTGAGGCAATATAGTCCAGTAAAACTACAAATTAACCTAGAACAAATTGCAACAGAATTTATTTCTTTTCTGCGGCATTCATGGGACTGCCAGGTGTCACATATCAAAAGTCCTCCAAAATCCCTCGATGGGAAAGTGGGTAAATTCGCATATTTAGCTACCGCCATTATCCGAATAATGAAACTTCCCTTACCTGCTTCATTCCGCAAATAAACGAAGTAGAAATGTTGTCTAAGCTCTGAATTTCATGGTCACGGAAGACAGTAAGCAATTGGCAATATTGCCTTGAACCACTTGTACACATTCTCCAAACCACAGATTAAATATGGTTGTATGCACAGGGCTGGGGTAATTTAAAGAAATTATATTTAAAGTAAGTTTAATTTTGTTTTTCGCTTTTAAAATTTTATCTAAAATAAATTGCATTTTAATTTTCACTTTTATCTCACAATTTGAATACATTTCTATACAATTCAATCAGAATATGGACATGGATTTAGATACATGCGTTATTTGTAACCAGAGCCTAGAAAATGGCTCACAAACTGTTAAGCTTCGAGTTAAAGGCTGTGACGGTATTAACAATGCTAGCAGAGCCCGTGAAAGCGATGTCATAGCTGAAGTAGGACAGAGGGTTCATGTAAAATGTCGACGGGAGTTCATTGATCCCAAGCGGATTGCCCGTGACGCAGAGAAAATTGAACAATCTCCGCCACCCATGCGAACACTCCGTTCAGAAAGTCCAACATTCAATTTTAGTGAACATTGTTTGCTATGCGGATACCCTGCAAAAATTCAAGATGGAAAGAAACGTGGCTATGATATTTATCCAGTAAGTACTCATGACTTCCAATGTAGTATCGCCGAGGCCTGTGAGCAGAGAAAAGACGAATGGGGCAAACTTGTAGCTGGGCGGCTTGCCTTCACGCCAGATTTATGCGTTTCAATGCAGTATACCATCAAAGCTGCAGCGTAAATTTTCAAACCATGAAAAATATCCCTCAGCTGCACTCATCTTGCTCATCCCAAAAACATGGAAGGCCAGAAGACTTGGATAGAGTAAGAGCATTTAGTGCGACAATGGCATTTCTTGAAAATAATGATGATGAGCAGCTGACCCTGCACGACCTCGTTAATAAAATGCAAGAGTATCTCGATGATAAAGAGAATAAAGCATACAGTACAAAATACATGCAGGATAAAATAAAAGATAATTATGGCGATGAAATATTTATTAGCACTGTGAATGGTAAGCCAAACGTTGTTACCTTTCGTTCTAAAGCATCTACTATTTTGACTGACTTCTATAAGGAACAGAAGAGAAAGGATTCCAAATCAGAGAGCATGCTAATCATCCAGACAGCTGCCAAACTGCGTAGACACGATATTAAGTTAATTGATTCATGCACATCATCTGAAAGCTATCCATCAAGGGAGCAAATGAGCGACCCAGTAAAGGCATTGAATTATTTACCAGAGACACTGCGGGAATTATTGCGGATTTTGTTTACTGGAAAAGACACAGAAATGAAACAGGCATCAGTTGGACAGGCTATTATGCAAGGAACTCGTCCTAGAGTTATTTTGGCACCTTTGCAGTTCGGGCTGTCATGTGAGATGCACCATAAATTTGGATCTAGATTTATTGTTGACACCTTGTACAAGCCCGGATTTGGATGTTCATACGCGGAGATACAGAGGTTTGAGCGCAGTGCATCTCTTCATGGTGGAGATCTACCACAGCCATTATCAGGCGAGTTCATTCAGTTTGTTGCCGACAATGTGGATCACAATATTTGCACAATAGATGGGCATAATACATTCCATGGAATGGGAATCATTGCATCTGTTACACCAGGGAACCTTTCGTGCAAACTTATTCCAAGGATAAATGTAACATCTGAAGATATCAAGCAAGTTGGCAAGATCTGTATCAGGAACTTTGAGTCTCAGCATACCAGGAACTTCCCATTGAGCTTTAAGGAGTTAACTGCGATGGAACAAACAGATCCAACAGCTGACATTGACATCCTCTGGGATTTCTCTTTGTTTCTGCGTTCAAGGAGACAGTCATGGTCTGGCATGATGCAAACTGTTCACCAAGGAGTTTATCCAGGTAAATCGTCTGTTATTTTCCTTCCGATGATAGATCTAGAGCCAAGTAACATGACCTGCATCTTTTCCACTTTGACTTATGTTTGTGAACAGGCAAACCGATACCATGTTGCACCCGTGATTACATTTGATCAGCCCTTATTTTGGAAAGCTATGACTATCATAGAGATTGAGCCGAGCTGGAGTCCATTAAAGCTAATTATTCTAAGACTCAGAGGTCTTCATATGGAGATGAGCTTCCTTGGCTGCATTGGTCACTTAATGGCAGGAAGCGGTCTTGCGCCTATTCTAGAGGTAGTCTATGCTGAGAATGCTGTCAAACACATTCTTAGTGGAAAGGCAATTTCTCGAGCAGTTCGAGGACACCTCATGGTTTTTGCTTCTCTCAGTACAATCTTGATTGCAAATGCATACAACCTACCACTACCTACAATTGCAGATGCTGAAGTTGACACAGTAGAATATTCCGCTGCAATGCATTCAAAAGAATTGTTTGACAATGATGATAATGTTGCAGGACATGAAACGATTGAAAGTTCCCTAAATAAAAGTCTGGTTAAAGTTGGAGAGCTCTATGATGACATTATCAAAAATCTGTATGTAGCTACAAGATTGTCCCCGGAAAATGCATTACATGATGTCAAGGACAAACTAGACTCAGAGAAGGTGGTCATGAAAGATAAGAGGACTGCACGACTCTGGCTTTTGTATATGGAGTTGGTTGACATTCTGCGCAAATTCATTAAGGCAGAACGAACTGGTGATTGGAACATGCACCTTCAGACCGTTCGTGAGATGCTTCCATATTTTGCAGCCGCTGGGCATAATCTGTACGCCAAGTCTGCATATGTATATTTACAAAAGATGTTAGAAATACCTGAAAGTCATCCAGATATACACACCAGCTTCCTCAATGGTCATCATGTCATTCATCGAAGTGATAGGTATTGGGCAGGGTTATCTACTGACCTAGTTATTGAGCAGGTCCTTATGAGAAGTGTAAAGTCAAGTGGTGGTCTAACACGAGGTCGTGGAATGACAGAACTTCAGCGTCTTGTTTGGTTGTTGTCTATGCCTGCATGTGCAGATGTGTGTAATGCAATGCAAGAGCTCTCTGGGGTAAACTGTGATTCAAGTGAACAACACAAAGATTCCACACAATCTCGAATAAAGCGTGATATGGATGATACTTACAAAATTCTCAAAATCCTTAGTGAACTGAATCCATTTGGACCAAACCCTTCTCTTAGAGGACTTGTTAGTGGATTGTCTGCACATGAATCAGTCAATGTTGACGATGCTAAAGATATTGGAGAATCAATTATTAATTCGATGTGTGGCCAATGTGTATCAAGCATTTCGTTCCAGAGAAAGAGACAAGCTATTACCTTAGCATCCAAAACATCTCTCAAGATTGATGATGAATGTGTACAAATTGATCCACAACTCCTATTTCAAAGACTCAGTTTAATTGCTACAAATGGATCAAAAGGGAATCCATCATCTTATTTTGAGTATGAGTTGTGCACTCATCCGCCCGCACTCTTTGATAATTCATCTCTTCCATGGGAAGCAAATAAGCCGGCACTTGCTGATGCATTGTGGAAATTAATTTAAAATGAAGATGCAGTCCTTCCAGATTCTGTCCACTATGTGCTTGATGGAGGAGCTCTATTACACCGTGTTCCATGGCAGCGTGGAGAGACATTTGCAAATGTTTGTCAAAGATATGTAAAATATTGCATAAGCAAATATGGAAAGGCTATAGTAGTTTTTGATGGTTATGACCAAGGCCCAGACATAAAAGATGTAACACATAAGAGGCAAACTCGTGGATCAGGCGCAACTGTTGTACTGACTCCGCAAACAGTTGTAACTCTGAGTAAGCCTGATTTTCTTAGTAACAAGCAGAACAAACATCGGTTCATATCAATCTTAAGTTCATCTCTCGAACAGGCTGGATGCTTAACGATAAAGGCAAGCGGTGATGCTGATGTCTTAATTACGCAAACGGCTATCTTGGCTTCAAAGTCAACGAATACTGCTCTTGTTGGAGACGATACCGACCTACTGGTGTTGCTTCTATACCATACTGATATGAATGGCTGTCAGCTATTTTTCAGACCAGAGCCAAAGCAAAATGCAAAGAAACCCCGACTGTGGAATATCAAAATGGCAAAGGAAAAACTCGGGTTCTGTTTGTGCTCACAGCTTGAAGATTTCGGATACTATATCTTTCGATTCTGTTTTTCGCTACTATCTCGGGCAAGACTATGATGTTGCGGTTGCTGCGACAACCGATCTTTCCAAAGAGGAAGTAGCGTGATTACCAGCTCGCCTCGTCAGAAGATGATTATGACGATATTTGTACTTGGTAATCTGGGCCTGATCTGATTACAGAAGATGTCGGTAAGCTACGGTGGTTTCCCGTAGGTGCCAGAGTAAACACTATTTAAAACACGAACTCGTGCCTTGGGTAAAGTATCAAGGTGATAGCTTTATTCTCCTAATTCTAACTATGTACTTTTACGTGAAAGTGACTTATACTGTCACAACAGAATTTATAAAAACAAACTTATTTATTTGATTCAGTATTCTATGTAGTTAATTAGAAATACGATTACTGGTTCTTTACTTAAATAATGTTACGTTTCGCAACTAGCTAAACAATTTCTCCGAATACTGTTCTTGGCTACTTAAAACCATTCATCAAGAACTTATTTGAATTTCGACAAAAATCAGTTCCACAGAACTATATGGATTCGTGGCTAGGTTTACTTCAACGCACTGTTGTTCGGACTCGGAATCCCGATTAAAGTTAAAGTCCCCTTTATATACTATCTTAGTTTTCGTTCTCCCATTTTAGAATTCCGGATGACTCCTTCATCCGGACGACGACCTGTCTAGAATGACGGATGCTTGTTCATACCAAGGCTTGCTGGTGGACCGGCACGCCTCTTGACTCATATCTTTTTGATAGTAATTTCCGATTTGTGTAGGCGACAGTCGGCCCTTGTAGAATGCTATACAATCGACCACTTGTAGAATGCTAGAGTTATCGGCACTCAAGTTACCATTTCTCTTAGCCTACAGGACACCATGTAACTAACTACGTCCGTTTGTCATATCTAACCCCTTGGTTGACTCCTGCCTGGCGCCCCAGCCTGGCGCCAGCTATTATCCGGCACAAGTATCCCTTTTGCGCTCGGTTTAGATTCAGTTTCGATTTCAGTTTCGACAAAATTACCACCCACAAACTTGACTCTATAGAAATATAGAAACTCGGTCACATTATCACGGTCCTATGGTAAGTCGGTCGTCGCCACGTTACTACGTCATTCTATGAGTCGCTCTTGCTTGAATATTTAGAAAACTATTGGTCGTAACTTCTGCTGAATACTATAAAAGGTTATGCCACCGCTGCAGCAATAACTTTCATCTTTCAACCACCGACGGACTCCATCAGCTCACTGCCCTAAGTCTTAGTCTATTCTATTCCAATTTCACTTATTGTTTCAGCTACATTTTCGTGTCAGTTTTGCATCGACTTGATGCACACACTAGATCGCGCTATTATTTTCCTGCTCATTGTGTTATCTGTTCCTTAGCTCGCCTGGTATTCAAATATAGTAATTCACTGGGGTCTTAGACTGCAAATATAAGATGTCCCCAGGGTCATGACCCCCACCCCCCCCCCCCCCAGAAGACAATCCCATATCTACAAGCTGTTATTTATCCATGCTATCCTTGGCTGTGACTCAACATCTAGGCTTTATGGAATTGGAAAATCTGCATCCCTTAGCAAAATCCAGTGCTGCAAGGAACTCTCTCAAATTGCTGAAGTGTGTACAATGAGTAATGCGAATAAAGATGACGTGATAAAAGCAGGTGAGAAGGCAATGCTTATTCTATACAATGGCACTTCAATGGATAGTCTAGTTGCTTTGCGGTACAAGCGATTCAGGGAGAAGGCTGCAAAAAGTTCCAAGTATGTTGAAGCATGAGATTTACCACCAACACCCGCATCCGCAAAGTTTCACAGTCTTCGCATGTACTACCAAATTCAAGTTTGGAGAGGAGATGCTGGAGATATGGATCCAACAGAATGGGGCTGGAAAGTTCTCAACCACCAAATGTTGCCTGTTAAGACTGACATGCTGGCAGCACCTGACGATTTACTGTATTCATTTAGATGCAGCTGCAAAACTGGCTGTGAATCAAAGAGATGCACCTGTAGAAAACATGGGCTCAGCTGCACATCCGCCTGCGAAGACTGTAAGGGTCTCAGTTGCTCGAATTCAATAACGCTCATTGAGGAAGATGACTTGGATAATTGATGCAAGATGAAATTAGTAGAAACCAGGTACCTATGCCATACTATTTCATCTTAGCTTAGCTTAGAAACACACAATACCGTGACAAAATAAAATATAATATGTATTGTATCAATATCAATGATGGTATTAGGTAAATTCATGCAAGTGGCATAACACAATACATGTAATTTGTGGAGAATATGTCAATCGTATTCATTTATTACTAAAAAGTCCAAAAATACCCAGTCACACATATATTACATACCGGTTTTAAAGAAATAAAGAAAAATGGATTTTTCAGGTGAAATGGCCCAAATCTGGTAATAATTATGCAAATTTTACCCTTTCCCCTATTGGAATTTTGGAGGACTTTTGATATGTTGTACATGATGGCCCCCTATACACTGGGCGAGGTAAAAAAATTATGTTGCAATTTGTTCCGGGTTAAAATATTTTTGGCCTCGATTGACTGGACTAATAGTAAACCAATGGCTTCTGCCTCGTAAAATGATGACGCTGATGATGATGATGATGAGCGTCATAAAGTGGGGGGAATTTGCATGTAAAAGAAGAAGAAGAATAATGTCTGTTCGTTACATTGGACGGCTTCCTCTGTGGCGAGGGCGAACTATCTATGAAATAGGTTGTCTTCTAAAGAATTTTGGTGTAGGACGAGTCATTACACGATGGTCATTTAGTAACAGATATGCAGAAAAAAGCTATATCGTGCTAACCCGTGTAGAACCGGACTTAACAGACCCGGTTAGTCTTAATGATACCAGTTGTGGAGTTGACAGTAACACTAACAGTTCAATTAGTTTTATTCCTTCCACCAGTGACCACCCCACACCCCCCCCCCCACACCCCGAGTCTAATAACCGACCGTCATCTGTCCATCCATAGGCCATTTATAGCAAAATAAATTAATCTGAATCTGTTCTGAATTTTCGTCCACAATCATCATGACCATCCCATTACCACATATGCACCTATATATATATATATATATATATATATATATATATATGGTCGAGTTGCTTAAATTCGTGAGTACTGAATTTCGTGAATTAGTTTTTATCGCTCTTGTTCTATGATGTAACGTTGCATGGAACGCATCTACACAGTAGCCATGTTTTGATTGACAGTTCTGAAGCTTTTGACAATGTTTTGAGCAAAATACGGGCAAAACAAGAAACTTTTCATACAATTACTGATGGTAGTGATAAAAATTGCAAGATTCCTTAATGCACTTTCTTAGATTACTTACTTGCGCTCAGTTACCACCTAAAATGAGCAATTTTTACAATCCAAAGTTACCACCTGCTTTGGTTACATTATTTCGACGCGTCAGATTAGCCTGATTTACGGGAGCGCGTCTAAATTTTATAGGAGAGGCTCTAGAGGAAGGGGTGTGTGCTTATTAATCATTTACCAAAATGTCAAAATTAACATAATGGTTTTTTTAACGATAGAATTTTTTTTTATTCTTTCCTTTATGCCTGCTGAACATGTTTTAAAGACCCTAGCGTTAGCTCATTTCTTCAGCTCATTAATATTTGTGAATTTCATGTGACGTCACTACCTAACGAAAGTGGCATCCATTTGGTGTTTTTTTCCTCTTCAAATGTATCAGCTGCTTTTATAGTTTATACATTCATTTGTAGGACTAATTTATCGGTTAAAACGGGCAAAATTAGCAGTTGAAACATTCAACAAACTTAAACAGTGATATTTAAGGATTTACAAGCATGTAACAGACAGCTGAAGATGCATAATCACCAATTCATGAAATTCGGTACGCTATTTCACACATAACCTGACGAGGTGGGTCAGTTCAAATGCTTGGGATTTGTTTAAAAATTAAAATTTTGTATTTTTATTTTTTTATTTTTTGTATTCGGAAGTGTTATTTTACATTGTGTTAAATTCTTGCGCAGATCTGTTTAAGAGTTTTCTTTCACGAGTGCATTACTTGCTTAGATTCACGAACTTCAGAACCCATGTATACAAAAACAGTCTTCTCTTGGTCTGCAAATGGACATTTTCTATGAGAATAAATTTGAGTGTGAAAGGGTTGAGACTAAATAAAATAAATACTCACCATGAGTACATATACAGGCCTTGAATATAACAAATACTCACCATGAGTACATATACAGGCCCTGAAAATAACAAATACTCACCATGCGTACATATACAGGCCCTGAATATAACAAATACTCACCATGAGTACATATACACACCCTAAAAATAACACATTGTCTAGGTTGTCCCCCAGGGAAACCAATGTGTTAAATTTGGTTGCCCTGCAGTAAAAGGTGGTTGCCCCGGACTGCATGAACGTGTAATTTTTGTGGCCTAATGTGTACACTTGACAGACTATACAATATTCCTAGAACAGACCTAGATATGTCATTCATTACATATTTTGATTGTGACGCCAGCTTACATGTGATGTAATAAAAGAATCCTATATATTGATCAAGCATATGACATTATAATCAAATACATCCCATGTAGGCTGACGTAATCAAATACATCACATGTAGGCTGACGTAATCAATTGCATCATGAATGCCGTACATGTAGCTAAGTTCGGCACGAACGCTTAATTGATGATGGGCTATTAGTGTTGTTGTACGAATTGCATGTCTACTACTTAATAAACATGCTGTTGAATATTTTGAAACTAATTTATTTGGGTCCTGTTTCTGCCTATGAGTATGGCAGAAATAGCGCCCTGTCAAAGTGGTTTCAAAATATTCAACAGCTTACATGTATAGTTTTCTGGAAATTGATAGTCAGGGAGTTCAGAAATCGATAAGTCCCAACATGGGTAGCGTGCGGGTGGGGCTTAGCTAGAGATTGGCGGGGTATTATAGCTAAAACTGGATTCCTCAGCTATGTCACATGTTAGCTGACCTCACATTCAGAATGGTGTATAAAGCTATTTCTTTCATGAATTTACAATTTAAAAATCATTCTGTTGAATATTATGAAACTTGTGAACTGTTTCTGCCGTAGACTAATTAGTTTCAAAATAGTCAATAGCTTACCTGAGTGGATGCATGTAGTTACATGTACCTTCAAATTTAGATTCTGCTAATTCAGGTTTCAAAGTGGCAAATCCGTGTGGGCAGATCTTACAATCTATCTCTAGCCCTATATTGCCTGAATTGCCATTCCTATTTAAGAGTATAAAATTAATATTAACCAAAACTAGTCTCTATTTATGGTCTAATGGAATGTCCATGTACAGGGCAAGAGAATACTTTTTTGAAAATTTACCACTGGAATGACTGGCTCAATAACCAAGCCAGTCATTCCAATGATAAATTTTCAAAAATTGTATTCTCTTGGCCTGTAAATGAACATTCAATAGGAAGATAATTTTTATTTTCTTGACCAAATTTAACCATTAAAGGGATAATTGAGTTTTCTCTGTTTCAGGAGATGAAGAAAGGCGTTGCTTATGGGCATGCAGTCTTTCGTGGCATATCGTTTCCAAGAGAGGTAAAGATTGATGCGGCAGGAAAGGCTGATTGGGTTCTCATTCCCAAAGATGAAGAAGCTACCTTCTGTGCGTTAACTGATGCGGATACATCCCGTCCTGTAAATATTGTGCCGTCACATATAGATTGTCCGCCTTTACTTGAATCGCTCTATAAACAGCAACAGGCTGAAACCGGGAATGTAATCACAGAGAAGATTAGATTAAAATTGAAGTTGGTAAAAAGCAAAAATAATCATTTTATCCAGGAGGACAGTGCATTAGCAGAGTTACAATAGTGGCTGTTTTATTTATAGCGATATTGAAAGTGCTGCTATGGGCGGGATCCTAATTGTAAAGAATTAATTTGCTGTATGGTCGTGAAGTCATCTCATCTTCCCCATGTGACTCAATATGTCAGATCATGAGCACTTGCTGGATGAGGAATGCTGGTATTAATGGCGGATTCCAGCTTATCTGTCAATCATATGATGTCATAATCAACTATGTGATGTGTAGGATGATGTCATAATCAATTACATCATGAATGACGTAGCTAAGTTCGTCATGAACGTTTGGAATTGATGACGGACTAAGCGTTGTTGTACGAATTGTATGGCTTTACTATTTAATAAACATGCTGTTGAATACATGTATTTTGAAACTAATTTGTCTGGCCGCTGTTGCGGCAACATCATCCAGTCAAATTTGTTTCAAAATATTCAACAAATTACCAGTATACAATGTATATTTCTGGAAATTGATAGTCAGGGAGTTTATTCCCAACACAGGCGAAGTGTGGGAGGAGCTTAGCTAATGATCGGCGGGACTGTTGTGATGGTAAGCTATTGAATATTTCGAAACTAATTTGACTGGGTGCTAAGCAGCAACAGCGCCCAGTCAAATTATTTTCAAAATATTCAACAGAATGTTTATTAAATAGTAAAGACATACAATTCGTATTTAATGCTTAGTCCGTCATCAATTAAGCGTTCGTGATGTATTTGATTATGATGCCAGCTTACATGTGATAACACGTCACGTAGTTGATTATGACGTCATATGATTGACTGAGAAACTGGATTCCTCCTTTCCTATGTAAAGTAAGATATATCACACAGAATACAAAGGTAGATTTTAAGTATATTTTCTACTAACCCAGATGGGATAGTGCATCATTGATTCTACTATCCTGGACCAAATTTCATTAACCTGATGTTTAGAAGCTCAAACATGATCACTTCTTTAATCCATTCATTGATGGATGCTTTAAAACTCAACTCCAAAGCAGCCATACAGGAAAGCTGTTGAATATTTTGAAAATAATTTGACTGTAGGCAGCAGACTTCCAGACAAATTAATTTCAAAATATTCAATAAAGCATTGAAGGTACTAGCAGAGAATGTGTTCTTATGTCAATCTTTGTTGGGTTACTGAACATAATGTCATTATAACAGTGTTTTTTGGATTTCCTCTTTTGAGAACATTACTAACCCATATGGCATGTATGGGTTAGTGCAGGTGTACATGTAGTTTTACTAACCAGTAGAAAATTCTACTATCCTCAGGTTAACGAGTTAGTATTAAAATCGAGCCCTCGAATATCAACCTGCTGCATGATTACATGACAATGAATGATAAAGAAAATTATTTAGGATACAAGAAATATTTTGTCAATTATTTTGAAAATAGTTTGACTTTAACATGTTCGAGCTGCATATCTTCCATGTTAAATTTGGTACCGTTTAATATATAGGCATATATGTATGATGTGTAATAGATGGATTTATTTCTATCTATGCCCCGCCCATTTCTTTCTATGCCCCGCCCATTTCTGGCTAAGTTCTGCCCACTTTTTTACACATTTTGAAATCGATTATAAACTTATGACATTTGTACCTGCACACGTACATGTAAGCTGTTGAATATTTTGAAACTAATTTGACAGGGTCCTGTTGCATAAGATTCAACAAAATGTTTACTAAAATAGAACTTCAACACTTTAATAGGGCTAGAAATTAACTTTAAAATTAAAAAGACAGGTGGGCGACAGTTCTTTCTTGGCATCCGAATGAACATACATTCTTTGAGAAAAATGTTACTTTTCTTGGCCTATCGCATTAAAGAGTAAATTAAAATCTACATTTTGAAACATTTGCGAAGTAGATATTTTTCACGATTATTCGATTATTTAATCTTTTATCATATAGATTCACAATTTAAAAATCACTTAATCGCACAAGCCTAGTTTGACCTGTGGTTGCCTCAGGAATCATATATATATTGATTTTCTGATCAAAGGTCAAGGTCATAATGGTCCACAAGAGGAATTCAATCTGTCACTCGGGTATTGACGTCATGATCAATTATGTCACTGGTAGGCTTGTACGATTACATGAATAAAATCGAAAATCGCGATTATTTTTTTTAAATCATGAATTTATATGATTAAAAATTAAACAATCAATAATTTCTACTGCATAAAATATTTCAGAAGCTGCCTTTTAATCTTTTGATGACGAAATTTGATCAGTAAAATCAAAATATTTCCTTATTGAATGTCCATTTCCAGGGCAAGAGAAGACTATTTTTTTTAAATTTATAACTAGAATCGCTGGCTCGGTTACCGAGCCAGTCATTCTTGTGGTAAATTTTCAAAAATATTGTCTTGGCCTGCAAATGGATATTCCCCAAGACCACTGCAGTGGCTGGTTATAGCTGATTTCGTTAGGAAAGAGTTAATTACTCTAACATGAACACTAAAATTAACATTATGCTCAGCAAATGTGTATCCATTTGCAGGTCAAGAGAAGAATATTTTTGAAAATGTATCACTGCAAAGTTTGTTTTTTAAATAGTCTTCTCTTGGCCTGCAAATGTAGTTTTCTAAACACCATTGCAGCTTTCATCATTCATCCATGTAGGCTGTTCTTGTTATGTCTGTGTAATTTGTACCCAAGCTGATTAATCCAGTAATGACGATTCTTCTAAAATAATGATAATTCTCATTCAAAGCAATAATCGCACATGCCTAGTCACTGGTAGGCTGACTTCACAATCAAATTATGTAATGAATAACATAACTAAGTCCGTCATGAACCTTGAATAGTCTCTGAGTTGTAGGAAATTGTATTTCCTTGCCATTTAATAAACGTTCTATTGAATATTTTGAAACTAATTGGACTTTGTTGCCAGCCTTCCCCCCACCCCCACCGTGGAATCCTGTTTTAGCTATGCGCCGCCCATCTCTGGCTCAGCTCCGCCCACGCATGACCCGTGTTGGGTCCCTGAACTCGCTAACTATCAATTTTCAGAAAACTATGCAGGTAAACTGTTGAATATTTTGAAACTAAATTTGACTGGGTGCTTGTATTTGTTTTACTCACAAGTTCATGGTGACCAATGAAGGGATCTGATCTGTCACTCGCGTATAATCTGTCTCATGTCACGCTTAAAATGTCACTTATTACTCAAAATTCAAATGATGCAAGTCAGTCACAAAGTTGAAGTCAGTCACGATGTCGAAAAGTCTGTCACAAAAATGTGTTGTATATCTTTGGTGAATTACATTTTTTTTTACAAACATTCTGTTGATTATTTTATATGCAGCAACAGTTCCCAGTCCAATTAGTCTCAAAATATGCAACAGCTTATTTGTATAGTTATCCTGAAATTGAGATAGTGTGATTGCAAGGTTCTTTTGCAACATGTTTTCAAAATGGGCAGGTATAGCTACTGTAGAAATGTAATCTATCTCTCTATTATGGAGATTATATGTTTCCAAAATGATCACTGGTTCTACTAGGCTTGCGTGATTAAATTGAAAATCACGATTGTTTTTTAAATTGTGAATTTATATGATTAAAAATTAAACAATCGAATAATCGTGGATTATTGCTACTGCATAAATATTTCAAAATCTACCTTTTAATTACTCTTTAATAGGTCAAGAAAATTGACATTTTGCTTGAGCGAATGTATGTGAATTTGAAGACTGCCAAAAGAAGAGTGTTTTTGAAAATGTATCACTGGAATGACTGGCAATCCAGTGAAACATGTTCAAAAATAGGTTTCTCTTGGCCTGCAAATGGGCATTTCAAAGTGATATGCTTTTGTTGTTGTCTGGATAATTTGTTCCCATGTTGCTTAATTCTAAAATGATCCACCTTTCTAGAGTATCCATCCATCATCTGACGTCATAATCAGCTAAGTGGTGTGTAGGATGATGTCATAATCATTAGGGCCTACGCCATCTTTAACTCTTAATAGTCTGACATGTTGTACAAATTGTATTTCTCTACTATTTAATAAACATGCTGTTGAATATTTTGAATCTAATTTGACTAGACGATGGCAGCAACATCATCCAGTCAAATTAGTTCCAAAATATTCAATAGCTTACCTGTATAGTTTTCTGGAAATTGGTAGTCAGGGAGTTCAGAGATCGGTCAATCCCAACATGAGCGAGGTGAGAGTGGAGCTTAGAGAGATGGGCGGGGCATAGCTAAAAATGGAACGGTCCATTGATCATGATCTCAGTGCTTCCATTGGTGTTTTCCTTTGTGGCATAAAAAAGCATCAAGATTAGTTTTGGGATCAAATGATCAGAACACTATCACTTGATACAAATATAGAATTAAATTGCCTTTCCAGATGATAAGTCAGTCTATGGATAATAACTAAAGGGATCATAGGCACTAAGTAAAGTACAACTCAGAAAACACAAGATCGGAGATAGTGAAAAGAATTAATGCAGAATTTCAAGCTCAGAAGTTTTAAGCTATTACTGGTCAGTAACCGTACTAAACCTTTCATCCTGTTAATTGTCAACATTGATCAAGAATGTCAAAAATGTTTTCTCAGTAAGTGTGTATTTGTAGGCCAAGAAAAGACTATTTTTGAAACTGTAGCACGTTTTATGTGGCCAGTTCTAGAGCCTATTTGGCAGCATGTTGTCATGACATTCATGTCTGGTACTTAAAAATTGCAGCAGTATTTCTTTTCTACATATGGAAGCTAAGAGAGTTTGTAAAACCAAAAAATAAATTGATATGGCCTTACTCAAAAATCAGTTCACCATTGTACTAACTAACATGTTTGTGTTTATGCTTTGGAAACATAAGTCATTTCTTATGTGTACTGTATGTTTCCCAGAAGAACGATATTCATATATCATAGCTTGCAAGATTAAGATTGTGCTGGTGTATTTTCAGAAATTGCATATATTATGGCTGACATCTCAAACCTAAACTAAACATGTCGTTAACTATCTTGGCATATTGCTCATCTATATGGTCCGCATACTGGTTTCTAACAGGGTATGGTCAGTTTTGCCGATTTCATAAGAATGTAAAGCTTTTGTCAAGAAATTCTTTTAATTAGCCAGTGTTCAGTAACATAATACATGCATTACAATTTTTTAAATTCTAAATAAATGTACCATGTGTAAAATAAATACGGTATGTTAGTGTCTGAAGGCTGGCGTGTTTGTATCAGTGCTTGCTTATCTGTCAAAGCGTTAAGGAGTAGATGGGATTTGATGTACAGAAGCCATGGTTTAATAAACTCAATTGACCCAAAGGGGAGCTAGAAATGACCAATCAAAATTCAGAACACCTTTGGAGCTTACCATCATTCCAGCCAAATTTGATTGAAATCAGTCAAACCATTAATGAGATGCAATTTGATCAATTGACAACTGCTATGGCAAAAGCTCACTTGCCCTTTTGGTACAGGTGAGCTAAAAATGAGATTTTACAAAAAATGACCACAAGAATGCCTGACTCTGCAAGCGTCAATGGACATATGCAACATATCTTAACAGTCTGACTGCTGCAAGCCGCCAGACAATAATTTCAATGGTCAATAACAGAAAGTAGCCACCAACAACATTCAGTGAAATTGTTTTCAAAATGTTCAGCATATCCAGAGTTAAACTCTGTGGAAAATGTAGTCTACAGAAATTCACGAGGGAGGCAGCTTTAATGGCTAAAAACAGCTACACTGGTCATGGGAAATTTAGAGGCCAAGCGAACACTATTTTTTTAATTAACCCACTAGAATGCCTGGCTTGGTATTCGCGTGTTAAGTTATAAACATATTAGTCTTCTCTTGTCCTACAAATAGAGACTCAATAAGGTAATGTTTTTGGTTTCGGGACCAGTTTTAACAATTAAAGGGTTAAATAGGTCATTGCAACTGACCTTTTAAACTTACAAGCGATCCTAGGGCGCATGTACATATGGTCAGGGTACCTATTTCTAACAATTGATTCTTTTTTGCTTTCTCCCTCACTCATTGTTTTGGTGACATCGTCAAAACTTGTTTATTTCAATAGATACATCATTTTTACTCAACATTTGAAGATTTGATCCAAATCCAGCAGAAACAAGAACGACAATCAGAGATTGCTAATGTAATTAGCCCCCCCCCCCCCCCCCCATTCCGCCAAGCACAACCTCCCCACCCAAGATTAGTAACGAACTCGAGTTATCATCCAGAAACGCAATATTATGTCATTGATCAGTCACCAGGACCTTGACCTTTGACCCAAAAATCCATAGGATTCTTTGGACCACCAAGGAGAAAGCTCCTACAACAGATTGGTAACGCTCCCTTCCATAGAACTCAAGTTATCATCGAGAGACGCAATATTACATAATCAATTAGGGCAAAGTTACCTTGACCTTTGACGCTTGACCAAGGAAAAATCTCCCACGCCAAATTGGTAATGATCCCTTCAATAGTACTTGACTTATCATCCAGAAATGCAATATTATGTCATTAATTAGGTCACCTTGACCTCTAACCCCAAAATCAATGGGTTTCTTTGGAACACTGATGACAAGCTCCCAAGCCAGATTGGTAATAATCTCTTCAATAGAACTTGAGTTATCATCCAGAAACACAATATTATGTCATTAATCAGTCACCAGGACCTTGACCATTGACCCCAAAATTGATAGGATTCTTTGGGCCGCCAAGGAGAAAGCTCCTACACCAGATTGGTAATGCTCCCTTCCATAGAACTCGAGTTATCATCCAGAGACACAATATTGCTTCATTAATTATGTCACCTTGACGTTTGACCCAAAAATTTGAAGGAAGGTTGTTGCTCCTATCGCCAACAACAATTATCGGTGAAATTGTTATAAAATCAGTACAGTGACTAGCATTAGCGTTATGGGAATGGTTTTATATTGGGCAGAAGCGAGAATAGAATCCCAAAAATGGCGCATGCAAATATCAAAGTAAAATGGCGGCTCAGAAGACGATCATCATTGAATCTTTCTAAATATTTTCTAATTTTATTACTTTAGGATAACTTTAATGTAGACTTTCTATAAGCCAGATGATAGAACACCGCCTTGATGTTCTCCTTGCGGGATTGGAAACGTGTCTGATGGATTTCTTCCATTTAACTTTTGATGACAGGCCTTGATATAGTCTATGAATAATATGTAGGAGATGAAGATTAGGCCCTTGATCGTACAACATACATCTTAGGGAATTGTGGTCCACAAGCTAGGCATACTGGACGACTGGGTCTGTACATTCAATTATAACTTCTGATATCAGAAGTGCAGTCATGATAGGAGAGAGACATGTTGACAACCTAAATTGTAGACTTAATTGGTTCTTGAGTAACAAGCAGCGGCTGTTCCGTAAATAGAGTTAGATTTTACATTTCCCGGAAAACAAGTTTTCTGTGAATTCTTCACCAGTTGAAAACTAATGATTATGCGTCTCACCAGGTATGGTTGATGAAGGTCTCTGTACACCTGGCTAAAATTTGGGGGACAGTGAGGGGATAAGTGCCTTCCATATAATTGTTCAAACACCTGTCTGGGAACAACGACTTGGCGAGTCAGAAGGTGATCTGGGTGGAAGAACATCAACACATTCTAAATGATCTAATTGATAACTTATGGCTTAGCCAGACATTAAAAAGCCTTATATTTGCATGTTGCTGCTTCCCACCTTGGCGTGGGAGCGTTTGAGCGGTTCTTTGTCAGCACCATGCTGAATGGCGTTTGGGTGTGATTACCTAAGGGTCATATACGCTCACTCCAGCTGAGAAAAATTATTACTATCATTTAGGTAAGCTTGAGTTCCTGGCTCTGAAATGGCCAGGCTGCGATCACTTTAGATGTTATCTTTATTATGCAGGAGGATTTGAGGTCTACTGTGATAACAATCCATTGCCATATATGACGAATGCGAGGTTGGATAGTACAAGACAGAAAAACCCACCTTCAAAGAAATGAAAGAACCACCCGCAGTTACTGCCAGCATTCTGCATGAGTGAAGGAGACTGGGTTTTGGTGAAGAGGGTCTGATGTTTAAAGAGTCGCTAGTGGGAGGTAAAGAACAAAAACAGCTTGTACTCCCCGGAAAGTATAGAAAATGGTGATTGAAAAATTACATACCAATATGGGTCACCTTGGAGTGGAGCTAGTGTGTGCGTTAGTATGAACTATGGTTGTATTAGCCAAGAATCGGCAAGGACATAGTTTCACAAAACTTGAGCTTGCCCATGCATCAAAAAAGAATACACACGATTACAGAGGGTGCACCGTTGCAATCGATCAGTTCTACCTCGACTCTAGAGATAGTTTCCATTGACTATTTGAAGCTTGAGAAGAGCCGGAGTGGTGAATACATTTCGATTCTTGTTGATCATTTTGCAAAGTTTGCCCAGGCTAATCCTACTCGAAGAATGTCAGCAAAATGGCTGCAGAGAAAATTGTCATCTATTCTGTCCTAATGTTTGGATAACCAGCCAAGCTCCATCACAACAAAGGTCATAAGTTTGGAAACCAACTCTTTAATGAGCTACATTGATTAACCAGTACAAGAAGACCCAGACAACGACATATCACCCACAAGGCAATTGGCAGGTGGAGCAGATGAATTGGTACAGCATGTTGATAAGATGATCCATGCCTATAATTCTACTAAGAAGCTCTGGTTTTTCTCCACACTTAACATTTTGCTATCGTCCTCATCTCCCCATAGCTTTGATATTTAACCTACCCAGCGATTATGAAGCACAATCAGCATATGGACATCAGTGGGAAGAAAGTATGTGGAACACATATGAAGCTGCTAAAAATGTAGAGTTTATAAAGTGAGACCTTATGGAGGACGAGGACGTTGACATGTTCTTCACCGGACCTTTGTATTGCAGTGTGATGAGTTGCCATTGGGTGTTGAAAGCTACAAACCAATAAAGACTGCAGTTGCATCCAGAAAAGCATCATGAAGAATAACTGAGTCAAAAGATGTATTCAGATCAAAGTGATGGCTCAGATGAAGATATGGAAGCGGAGTTCCAGATGCCGGTTGCACGTAGACAGCGCCAGAGAAGTGAAGATCATTCTGATTCTGGGCTGATTGAGCCACGTCTGGAAATTGCTGATGAGCCTTCCGGGCAGATATTTGATTCTAGTCTTGGGAATTTTGCCCCTGAGCAACACCAATTTATGAATCCATCTGTTCCCTAAACTAGTGTTAAGAAAGAACAGAATTGGGCTAAATCCACCAAAGGCATTCACTTATGAACAGTTATGTACTCCCTCAATACATCGTATGCAAACTGTGCCAGTGTATCCAACATAACACTGTCTTGTCCCACTTCACTGTACAATATACAAACTTCTCCAAGCTAAGCTGGGTACGCGCCGCCCGTCTAGGATTCGTTTCCTGAACACGCCCCTCTGGGTAGAGCTATAAGCGTATACGGGCCTATGGTAGAGCGAGTGTGTCGAAAAACGACTGAGTTCGTTAAAACGCATTATCTGCATGCGCGTGTCAGGACTCGGGTCAGTTTCTATGGAGCACGTAGTTGTGACCTAGATGGAGTGGCACTTTTAGTGTACCGAGCTGGTACTCTGTAATTCTTATTGATTGCCTGTTCCCGTTAATTCTGGCATTAATCAAGACCAGAATTTGACGGGCTTTCCAAAACTGTAAACCATTTCAAAATCGGTTGAGAAATGGCTGAGTTATCCAAGGAAAACTTCTTGATTATCTTCAAAATATTGCCGTGACGTCATAACCACATGGACGTAAAAGCTTATAGAATGTTCTAGAACGTTCGACAATGCTATTACTAGCGACGCTCTGATTGGCTGTTGCTCGAGCGATGACTGGACGAAGCCTGCGCCTGTGACATCACGGAGAGTATAAAAGGAGAAGCGATCCAGAGATCGAGAGCATCCTCGGCCGGGGCCAAACAGGTTGGAGCTGTACCAACTATTATCAAGCGCGACAAGCGTCTTTCTTCGCTATGTGTCAGGTTTTTATCCCGTAGAGTACAGTTTCCAACCCACCGCACTAAATCAATTTTATCCCTTTTACTGGAGTAGTTTGGAAACTTTTGATAAAACGTTCACGAATAGAACATCTACATTCGGAACACCAACTTGCGGTGAGGCCTTTGCGGCCTGATAATGTGAATCTACAGATGTAGAGGCAGGATGTTCTTTGTTGGATGACTCGCCGGATCTGCCGGCCACGCCTAAAAAGTGGTATTTCAAACGCCGCCACACTAATCGTATAGGTACTTTCGACCGTAGCAAGTGAACTCTTCCCGGTGCGTCTTCAGAGCCAGTTGACGTACCCAGCACCGTAACGCTTTGTTTTGTATCTTCATCCGCATCTGACAACCCCCGCTAGTGATCGGGTTGTTTACAATTTCCATCCGTACCATCGGTGTATGGGAACTTTCTTCACCATGTAGTACTATCGTATCTTTTGCTGACTGCTCGTTAGACATTCTGAATAGGCTTACAGTGATGAGCAATGATCCCCCGCCATGGACATTCTTGCAGGAATCTTGTTTGCGGACAACAGCTCGCGGGAACCAGCCTGCGGGAACCAGCCTATGGGAACTTTCCAGCTTCTGGAGAGCGCATCATCTCACAATTCCAGTAACGCTGTAGCCTTATTTGGGAATGACTACCAAGTATTCAAGTAACTATACTTCACAGTTTAATTATTTCTCTATATAGGTTTTGTTAATTATCTCATATCCGTAATAATGGTTCCGATGACTTAAAGGAACCGTAACGGTTTTAGGACCGATAGTTATAGTTTCTGTATTTGTTAAATAGTTATTATCATTTTCCTCAATGTGTTGCTAACCGCACTATAGTAGGATCGTTGAGCTGTACTAATATATCTACCATAATCATTTGACACTGTATTGCTTGTTCTGTTTAGATTATGTATGTATATGGCCAGTGGCCATCCATTAACTTGTTTTGTTTAGTGTAGGACTGCAGTGCACGTAGAAACCACTATACAGCAACATTTATATATGCAGCACTTTCTCCCGCCACCAACAATTTTTCACTGAGGTCGCTGTCCGTGCTATCACTCTGTTTAGCCCGGCATGCTACCGACTAAAACCTTTTCTATTCAGCTCGATTGGGTTGGTTCAGAATGATTAGAGACACTTTCTTCATTACATACTGTGTAATATACTCTTCTCTTCCGGTAGTGCAATAATTTAGCCCCGCACTCCGGTAAGACTCATACCTCCAAGATTTTGTCTCTTCATATTCCTCTTAGCCTTGTGGCTTCTTAATTGTTTGGATGTCCCTATCCGTACCCTGGGCTGGTCCGACCCTGGGAAACTATTGGGGTTTCCGAGCGGTGATGGCTAGGGTGTGGTGTCACACACACTCCCGCGTATCTTCGGATACTTAGTAGATGGTACTTTAGCCAATGTAGGAAAGCACTGCGAAAACATATGTATTAATTATTATTATTATATTTATTGACAATCCTCCCGCACCGCAGTGCAAAACTGGCAACTTGCGTATAAACCTAACGACAGGTTAAACGGTTAGCTCCATAGGACCCGGTGACGCGTGAGATACGTATGCTCACCGAATTCTGTTCAAATGTCTGGGCATGATATTTAGATCTGCCACACCCTTATGGGAAGGACATTCACGGTGTGCATCCGTCTCTCTTACCCCCACCATAACGATAGGAGATATAGCCTAACAATACTTCCATTAAATGTAAACCGTGTCTTGTAATGTTTCATGTGGTTGCGGCGCAAAATGTCCGGATTCTCACCCAGTTCGTTGATCCCGCTAAGTAACATGTGTGAGCGCTGTCTGCAGTATTGATGTCCTCGGGCATCGGTTCTCCGTGACAGCCGTGTGTAATAGCTAGGTAGTTATCGGCCAGTTACGGCCTAAACTAATTCTTGTTTTGAAAACAACTAAAAGGAATTAAGCCAAGCAGAAGGCCCGCAGAAATAAAGCGGCAACTACTAACTCAGCATATTAGGAATTACATAAGACGGGGACGAAGGAATCCATCGGGAATCTTCCGTCCCGTCTTCACATAAAACAGTACGCATCCCTACAGTCATAATCTCACTAGGTATGGTCTTTTCATTATACAGCATTTTGGTTTGAAATATTAGAGTGGGCCTATTTTTGCCTGCTATTCTTCTCCCGCTTTGAGCCGTGGCAGCACCTTCCCGCGATGGAGGCCCGCGCGAGGCACTTGCCTCTCATAAGGATTCAGTGACGACGGTCCACGCCAGGATAATACTCCTCACCCAAACTTGCACTAGGAGTAGTGCCCACGTGCGGCACATCACTTTTCATCCGAGATAGTCTTCTTCCTTTCAGCTTAAAGGTATAATAACTTATGTTAAGTTAAATAGCTGTCTCGTGTACGGGAGCCTCCCTTGCGGGGATACCTCTGCGGAACTACGAGTGTGTGTGGTACCTCCAGGAGCCCCATGTTTAAAAGTTCATCTACCTGCCTCTATGTCTTATATTTTCGTATGCTCTTACTGTAGTTTTATCTAGCATATTTTAGGTAAACACATTGTATAGACTTATATTTTTAGGTCACCAAATCAAATCTTGTAAGTCCATAGATCACGAAATCGCTATGGACAGGCATACTGGTGACACACATTCTTGGGATGAAACCGTTATGTTTAATGTTCACGACGATGGTCACATGGCCCCACCGGAACGATTGAGTTCCACTGGCCTTAGGAGCCGTTTTTTGTTTCCCGCAGGGCAGTCTCGTTCAAGGTTCGTCACACCGAGACCGGATGCTAACCAGCGTCATCATTCGTCATGCACTTGCGGCATGGTGAGTCGACATGAGACCAGAATGGCCCGACACTACCCGGCGAGCTACAAGTGGCGCGATGTGGGGCCCGAAGAACAACAGCAATAACGTGCAGCGAACTCACGCCCACACCATATAATGAGCTCAGTTCAATTCCATCTCCGTTCAGCGAGGACTCCCGCGATCAAGAGGTAGCCTCAT
This sequence comes from Chaetoderma sp. LZ-2023a, assembly GCA_034401795.1. Classification (NCBI taxonomy): domain Eukaryota; kingdom Metazoa; phylum Mollusca; class Caudofoveata; order Chaetodermatida; family Chaetodermatidae; genus Chaetoderma; species Chaetoderma sp. LZ-2023a. The sequence continues at coordinate 177,694,388 of CM067372.1, read as the reverse complement.
ACGACAGATTTTCAGCACATATGCTCACCGACTATGCCAGAAATTCTGCGGAGTTGTTCACCTGTTTTCGCCTGTTAGCGATGGCACCTTTCGAGATGCCTCACAGGCGGGAACGGAATTTAGAACCATTTCGGACGTCCACGACAGGCCAACACCACCAGGGCCGAATCGTGGACGACTCCGATAAAGACCCGACTACGGGCATATATACAGCCCTTCAGACTACTATCGTTCGCCCGTGTCATCTACGGAGACAGTATGGCCGGGTGATAATCCATTACATAGACAACCTCCCGCACTGCCCCCTTCTAGCGAAATGCTATATTCACGGGGAACACCGCAGAGTCATCGGGAGGAATCGGCACCACCATTCCACCAGTACATCAGTCACGCCACATACCACAACCATCAGCCAGTTGCACCACCGCCATATGAGGAACGACAGCCCTCACCGCGGGAGGAACGACCACGCACTCTCCACCGTAATCCGCCTCCCATTCATAGACACATGCCAGTCTATGGCTCAACCACTGGGGCGGACTCAGTTAATTGGAGTATGCATGTCCTCGGTATCGACGGGAAACACCAACACCACTGTCACCGGCACCACGACCAATGTCAGTACAATCCTCCACTTCACAGATACCCGCACCACCCAGATTTCAACCACTACACTCTTCCCGCAGCTTTGGTCGAGTCATCCTCCCCCCCCCCCCCCAAATTTAGCGTGGAAAATAACTGGACCAATTATACAATTCAGTTCGAAATAATAAGTTGGACTAACCGCTGGGACGATAGACAGATGGGTGAATATCTTGCAGCAAAACTTTCAGGAAAAGCCCTGCAAGTTCTTGCGGATCTGGGGATGGATTCTACTCCTACCTACACACTGTTGGAACGAGCACACATGGAGCGATTTGGTGACAGAGCCCTCGCAGAAACCAGTCGTCTTCAACTTAAGAATCTACGACGACGCACGGGAGAAACTCTTCCCGAGTTAGCTAGCCGAATCAGAAGGCTAGTTACCCGCGCATATCCGAGCACCAATACGGAGGGCGTACTTCACTTGCATCTTGATACTTTCATCAATGCATTAAGCGTGAACCCGCTCTAAAGGAAAAACTATTTCTCGGCGACCACAGGAGTTTGACCCAATTAACGGCAACCGCGGTCTGTATCGAGAACTTCCTAGAGCGGGAGAAAAATAACCGATGCCAACTCCATCCTATCAATGAGATAGACGGTGCAGCTGTCGCCTCGACCGCCAGTGTCCCCCCCCCCCCCAGATCAGCAACACCAACCGTGCAGACACCACCACCAGTAACAGATACGCAGAGGACCAGTCAGAATCAAGTGCCTGGAGGAAGAGGCTGTGCCTGCAGAGGTGGGTACAGCGGAGCCCCGGGGCGGAAACCAGCGCAACAACACCAACAATGGCAACATGAGAGAGTGGATAGAAGAGATCAACAAGCAGATCTCCGCACTCACCAACTTAGTAACCACACTCAGACCAACCTCGCTACCACACAGTTTAGGACAACAAACACTACCAACACCGCACCGCCACCGAACACCTGTTTCGGATGCGGTCAGCCGGGATATTGGGGGGAAGCGGTGTCCTAACCAACCTCCCTCCACGACGCCTGCAACGGACCGCACCACACTGCAACAAGAGAAACCATCAAACTCCTAAGGGTACCAAAATATATGGAGCCACTTCGGTGCCTGCATTCCTCTCTCGGCTCAACTGCGGCTTTAACACAACAACATTCAGTGGCCACACATCATCCACAGAAAGTAACTGACACTTCAACATCACAAAGCACGGCTTCCAATATGTCCGTGCCTACGTTGCCTCCCCCATCCGCAGCAAGGACATCCCCCTCTTTTTCCATACACGACAAACCATTTCTTTGTAAAATGGCAGTAGTAGGTTGTAGTACCTCCGCTGAAACGACGCTTTTGAAAGCACCACGTCCCGCCACCAAGTCACTCGATTCTCGGTGCCCTTTGGTGGTATGCAGAACACCACCCCAATTAGCATCATCTTCCGCATCCACAGACAGTAGCGATTTGGATGACACAAATCATTCCGCCTCATGGATACGCAAGCGCCGACATAGACGAAGGAACGCACATCCATGGAGACCGTGCTGTTTCTTCTGTGCTTCAGCAAAACATCCTATGAAGCATTGCCAGAAATGGCTTGCACAGGTAGAACTTATCCGTCATCCCGTACGCACTGCCGTCTATGCCAATACTACTCACACAGAAACGGCAATTACACCACCACCATTGCTACCCCCAGCTCCGTCTTCACCGCAGCCTACACCCCAATGGAGACGACGAACTGGCCCATTCCTCACTCAGCCATCTGCAACATTACAGGAAGCAATACGGAAACAGTCCTAATATATGCAGAGTGATGCTGTTCCAACACCATTATCATGGACAGCATCATTGGAATCTCTTCCGCAGGTTCATCGAAAAGTAATCTACAAATGTGCCTGTCTGTTTAGTGGCATTTCTACAAGCGCTACCGTCGACACCGGAGCTTCTATTACAGTATTTAACCAGCGCTTATATGAGAGCATCCCACCTCATAAAAAGGCCCCCCCCCCCATTAATCCTACAAATATTTACCTACAGACGGCTATGGGAGCGGATGTGCCCATGGCCGGTGTGGTTAATTTAGTTATTCAAATAGAGGAAATGCAATTCATTCAGAGAGTTGTCATTGCCTCCATCCATAACGACGCCCTACTTGGCTCTGACTTTCTCAGTGCCAGCGAAGCCATCATACACTGCAGACAACAGGAACTCGACATACACGGCTGACGGATACCTCTCGGACCTGCATCATCGTTATATGATACGTGTGCAGTAATACTTTCAAGTACTGCCACAGTTGAGCCGGGACAGGAACGGATCTTATGGGCCACCGCACCACAATTAGGAAGCAACACACACATCGGCATGCTGGAACCCGACCATGATCATATGATCGCCTCACAACGTGCAAGTCCCCGCATCATAGTAGACACTATGGATAAAGGGAAAATACCCTTTCGAGTGTTCAATGGTACCGCATATCCCATCACTCTGGAACCCGGAGTACGCTGCGGGCATTTGGTGGACATTATTTCATTGGAAACACCTGCACTTTCTGATACAACACCACCGCTGACTAGAGCTGGGCGGTATTGATATTTACATGACGGTATCGGTACCATGAAAAAATATCGCGGTACCACGATATACCGTCATCTGAGGTTGAGGCATGCCACGAAATTAGAACAATTTTTTCCATTTCCTTTTCACTTCCATCTCCAATCAACGGTAAATATAGGTAAAATAAATAAATCGGCTTCCTGATTTAGAGAAGAAAAACATGGCTATTGCGACTGTTTAGTTTCACGATTTTATTAGGTCACTATTTTTATTGACGTAATATCATTCACGGGATTATCGGTCAAATGGTGTGGTCAACTCTAACTTTAACCCGCTGTTTGAGGCATTGGGGTGCACTATTTTCAATCTGTGTGTTCTTGCTATTAATGCGTGCAACCAGCAAACGGTAAATTTTATTTTGGCAGTCGAGCGCTTTGATAAACAGTCCAGACAAAATCCGCGAGTATTTAAATGGGGCGAGTGTTGTACTCTTTTATTTCTGTTGGAGTCGTATATTCTGTTACTCGCGAAAACAGGCCTATACACATACATATAACACGACATTGGATATAGCCGATTCCAAAGCTTCTGATAATTACCGAGTACCCGATGTGCAGACTCGTTACTCGCCATGCTTCATGTGAACAATGCGTGTAAAAAGCTATTTCCGCGAACTTCCGACGTGTAGCCAGTCGAAGAATGAATTACAAAAACTAAAACACTATAATTTTAGGTGTCGTTATTTAAACTGGATTTAATCCTTAAAGAAATTTCTTAAAACAAGCCAGAAAAAAAAAAAATAACAACTTCAACACTGCTTGTTGTTAATAAATTAGCACGTGATCAAAACGGCGCGAGCAAATACTACGTTTTAGTAACTTTTCATTGATAAATTCAGCGTAGTAATGTATTTTCCCACGGTCTAGTTCATGACCAACCAATCAGATACGTCTTTGCGAGATCGCTGTTGTGTTTGAATAGCACACAGTTTGTATGTTATTTTGTTATTCTAGCGTGTTTGCTCGGTGACAAAATGCTTGGAGTAATAAATTACAAATAATAGAAACGGGAATAGGGAATATATTATAGTGTAATTACTACCGGCTGACGGCCATAGAATGTTGGATGTTTTAAATGAAGCAATTTTACCGTGAGACTTTCAAGACGTACGTTTGACATACAATTCTGCCTGTCATTATTTTGTAATTGACGTCTTGATGTTTGTTTTTACAACGACCCTTTCACATCAACTCGGCTAATAGTTAGGGATGCCTGTATTTTTGGCACTATTAGCACTTATTTACCCTTGGTCAAGTCAGATTTTATGAATATATTGCTCAAATATTGCTCAAACATTATGGACGGTATTCACGGTATTTGGAAATGGCAACGGTCACGGTATCGGCTCATGGTATACTGCGGTCCTCACGGTACTACCGTCAGACCGCACAGCTCTACCGCTGACTGATGATTTACCCGAACATCTACACGATTTATATCTACATGCCACTATTGGATTATTGCAATCACAAAAACGCGAAATTCGGAAACTATTACATAAAATATTGCGATGGTTTTTCCTCCAGAGCTATGGATCTCGGAGAAACTCATCTCGTATGACACTCCATCGATACTGGCAATAATCGCCCCGTACGACAAACTGTACGACGTCTTCCCGCTCACAAAGAAGCGTAAGCACACCAACAAGTGAATGACATGTTGCGAACATGCATTATTGAACCCTCTGCTTCTCCATGGGCTAGCCCTATAGTGCTAGCAGGCAAAAAGGACGGAACCTTGTGGTTTTGTATAGACTACCGCCACCTTAATGATCTTGGCATTAAAGACACCTATCAGTTACCATGGATGGATCAGGCCTTGGATTCTTTGTCCGGAGCCAAGTGGCTTTGTACCCTTGACTTAGCTAGCGGTTACTGGCAAGTAGCCATGGATGAAGCCGATATGGAAAAGACAGCATTCATTTGTAGGGACGGTCTTTTCCAATTCCGCAAGATGCCCTACGGGTTGTGAAACGCTCCCAGAACTTTTGAACGACTCATTGAGCAAGTATTAATGGGAGATCTGTCTCTGTTACATCGATGATGTAATAGTCTTCGGACCTACGTTTGAGCAAACCTTAATCAATTTAGACACCATGCTTTCAAGATTCCGGACGGCTAATTTGAAACTCAAACCAAAGAAATGTCATCTCTTCAGACAGAGCGTTGAGTTCCTGGGACACGTCATATCCGGTGATGGAGTGGCTACACAGCCATCCAAAACTAAGGCGGTAGCAGAGTGGCCACGGCCCTCTTCAGTTACGGAGACACTGAGTTTCCTTGGCCTATGCCAGTACTATCGCTGTTATATCCGACATTTCAGCGAGATTGCTTCACCCCTCTACCAGATCACCGAGAAAGATCGACCATTTGAGTAGATGAGTGAGTGTGAAGGCACCTTCAAGGCGCTGAAGGAACTCTTGACGACCGCCCTGATTCTTGCTCATCCTAATCCAAACCTCGATTTCATCTTATACACTGATGCGTCAGCTTTCGCTATTGGCGCAGTTCTATCACAGGTCACTGTAGATGGGACAGAGCAGGTATTGGGTTATGGTTCGCGTACTCTGAATAAAACGGAGAAAAGATACGCAACCACTAGGCGAGAATTACAACGGTCCATTTCGTCAAGTATTATAAACACTTCCTGTACGGGTGCCCTTTCACACTCCGTACAGACCATGCCTCACTACGGTGGCTCAGGAATTAAAAAAATCTGGAAGGCCAGGTAGCGAGATGGCAGGAATCCCTGCAGGCCTATAACTTTAACGTTGTTCACCATCCCGGTAAATTGCATGGTAATGCTGACGCCCTTAGCCGAATCGGCGTGGAAGCTGAACGCAGAAGAGGCCGCCGCCATGACAGTCAACACAGCCATCTCCGGAGCTCCCTGAATTGAGGTGCGCAGAGTGGAATCCAGAGAAAATCGCACACCACCAAACAACAGACGTGAAGACAGAATATATACGCGTGGATTTAGGAGGGGGTACGTCCTCCTAAGGAATCGGTGACACTTTTATCTCCCACGGCTAAATATTATTACCAATGGTTCGAAGAATGTCGACTAATAGATAATGTTCTCTACATTAATAACCATTTGGTAGTTCCGGAAAGTTATCAAGAACTCATACTCAAACAACTACACGATTATGCCGCCCATCTGGCCGTGGAAAGATTCGTTGCACGTATCAAACTGAGATTCCACTGGATCGGGATTCGCGATAGGGTCAAGGCATGGGTTGCCAAATGTATCCCATGCCAAAAATGCGCTGTTGGCCAACACCATATCGCACCATCTCAAATTAAGATTGTTGGTGCACCATGGGAGCGAGTGGCCATTGACGTGCTCAGACCCTTGAATACAACGGATGACGGAAATAAATACATCCTCGTATTACAAGATTATTTTATGAAGTGGATAGAAGCATTTGCTTTGCCGGACCAAGAGGCATCCACCGTAGTGGAGGTCTTAGCTAGCAATGTGTTCTGCCGCTTTGGTATGCTTTATGAGTTACACTCCGATCAAGGAAGCAATTTTGAGAGGCGGCTCATATCAGAGCTCTGCAAATTATTCCATATCGTCAAGACAAGGACAACTCCGTACCACCCCTGGAGTGATGGGATGGTAGAGAGATTCAACAGATCTCTCGCGGAGATGCTTACCAAGGAAACACGCGTTGATTGTAGAGATTGGGACCTACGGCTCCCGTATGTGCTCATGGCTTACCGCACTTCGGAACATTCCAGCATGGGTTACACCCCTGCTCGGTTAATGTTAGGCCGTGAATTAGCCTTACCACTGGACCTGGCCATGCCATGAATACCAGGGGAGAAAAATTCACCATCTCTCTATGTCGAACTCTTGCGGCAAAGGATAGAACAAGCCCATGAGTTAGTGAGAGAAACACTATCTACTGCACACCAGCGGCAAAAGACATGGCACGACCGGAGAGTGCATGGAGATCCATATGAAGCAGGAAGAATGGTATGGGTACACGATTCACGACGGTCTGCAAACGTGCCAAGTAAACTGAGTTACCAGTGGAAAGGCCCCTATGTGGTAGTAGGTAAGAAGTCGGACATGACCCAGCGTATCTGCGCCTCGGATGGCCTGACCTCAGTCATCCACTTTGATTGACTTAAGCCTTGTGTCAGTGACGACCCAGTGCCAGAGCTCGGACTGGACATTCCACGTGACACCGGTACCCAGACAGATGTCTCTACGGAAACAAGTATTCTCGACGTTCGTCCAGAGCACTGTGGTGCCAGTTTACCCCCTCTCCTACCAACCCAGGAGTCTGGCGAACATATGACTACACTGAGGACGATGACGAGATATGTACCCGCCCTCTCCCTCCTCAGAGCAGGGCTACACGATCTGGGAAGTCATATTTGAAGACCTCATTTTTACCATCCAAGGGGAAGGATGGAAAAGTTGTTCCACCGACCTCTTCCCACTCCCACCCACTTCATGCTATTACCCCAATTATAGAGTTAGCACAATCGGAAGCTGAGGATGCTCTGGGCCATGCTTCCTGTTGGGGTGGAACATATAATAAATAGCATGGAAGTGAAGAGGCTTGATGAGGCCTTAGCCTGTTGCAGAGAACGGCAAAACCGCACAACTCGGTGCACCCTTCCAAGTCATAAAATCACGAAACCACCCCCGCTCCAAGATGCACCCCATCCAATGGCACCACCATCCACACTCTCTCGTCTATGCACCAAGTTCGGACATCACTGGCCCTGTCCATTTCATACTCCACTCGTCGTCTGTTGACTGTCAATCTTCAGATATGAGAGAGTCAGCTGTTACAGAGGAGGTGGAATCCCGCACCACAGTTACCCCCGCCCCCCCCCCCCCCCCCTCCTCGCTGTTGGTGGGCAGTGAAGCAACCTGTTCAGCAGACTCTCGGCTCGAATATTCACGGTACTTAAAAACTATGACAGAGTACCAACCGTCATGTAATGAGAGATGACTCTCCCCATCCAAAGGGCATCCCCTACCACAACCACCCTGCCAAGCCCCCCCCCCCAAGTAAGCAGTCAGAATATCACACCAAGACACAGAAAGCCAGGAGCATACAGAGCGCACTTGCCTGCAAGGCTGGATACGTCAATTGATTGTTGCGCGAACACTACATACATACCCAGTTATATAGACAGTATAACGGAGACATTCAACATCACTAACAACATGGTTAGCATGCACCTAACTTTTGTAACGGAAAAAGTTGGAGACACCCTTTTCCGCAAAATTCCCTTCTGCACAAATGCGGTGAGTTCATGACCCACCGCAACCCAACTTTTCCGCAACAGCAACACACTCAGAATTCCCCAGCTTGGGAAACTGGATCTTCCCATCTTGCACTACGCAAGCGTCACACAGCATCCCCGACTTCCCTACAACAGAACATCACCATCATCAGCACGAGTCAACATTTTCTGCAAACACCCCCTTATCCGGTGTGCGGAAAAGCGATCATATGGAAAGAAGGGACAACATCGCAGCCATCTACGGTACGCGCTACAAGGGACGCCCCTGTTCTCCCTTGGTAACATCGTACGTAAACAGCTAAGCAAAGACACTTCACACGTAATAACAGTCAACATTATTAAGAGAGCAAGATGCCCGCAGTCTGTCGTTGGTATTGAGTAGGATTTTGCCACCAAAAGGAAAATCGATAATGGATTGATTCAAGTACGACAGCACCCATCTTCGTCTTCTGCGCTCTAAAGTAACTCTGTCCCGTCTTAGGACTCGATCAATACAGAGTAAAATACATCATGTCCGATAAAGTTGACACCACAAGCATCGCAGTATTCCCCCCCCCCCCCCCCAACTGCAATAAAAACTTTCACACTTCATGTCAGCACAAGATTCATCCACAGATAAGCAGCCACGCGCATCAATCAAATTCACCAACATGACATAGACACAGACACTCAGGATGACTGTATCACACTCTCCATGCGACGGTATTGTAAATTGTAAAACTGTGGCATGCACTTTCCTAGCTGTACCGTATTAATTAGGTTTAGTCTAGGTGAGGTGAGACTAGTCCTATCCATAGAGGAGGATGCTTGGTGAGGTCAGTAGACTTGGAATCCACAAGACATGGAGCTGTTTAAACCAAATAGATTACAGTCAGCTATACTGTCCTAATTTTGATTAAGAACACGACTGCTCTACCGCGTATACAAATCATTAGCATGCAGGTTGATGAAGCAGCATCAAAACTTAGACAGTATAACAACGTGGAGAATTTCAAATATTCTCTTACCTACATATTCCAGCCACGAATAAACACGGGCTGGAATAAATCTACTACACACAAGAGGTGGCGCATATACAAGATCACGCGCATATACAGGGACGCTGTTCTGAGGAACAGAATAAGGAAAACATATATTTCTATTTTTCGCATCATATACGAATAAATCAACAGTATCAAAACTCCACCCATATATAGATTGCCTAAGTTTCTGATCAACCATATGCTTTCAAAACAAGAATCACGTGAGCATCACTTCTATTTTCTGGTAAATTGGATCAAAGGCTATAAACAAAAGAACCGCCCTTCACGAATCTACCACAGCATGATGGAAGAGGCGAGAGATGGTGAGTCGGGCCACGGCCGCTGACGTCATTGCACACTCCCACACCCCATTGGGCGTTCCAGCCTGAAATTTGAACAGGCGAGTTTATAAGTATACAACCGCATCACACTAATTAAAAGGCGAGCGTCCACAGGAATAAATAGTTCCAGATTTTAACGTTGATTGGAGACCCGATATTCTGCCGAGTGGAGATGAAAACGTCTGACCTGCCTTTCTATATTTATATTTACCTTCTTTTAACAAAGGGAATATATAATCGGACTCCAGGAGAATGAAAGTTAAATTATCCCAAATATAGCCTAACCTGCTTACTCTGAAACTTTTGGGCGTGGTCCTCCGCCCTCCTGTGACGTCACCACAAAGTATAAAAGGAGGAGAGCGCGTCCTGAAATTTCATCTTCCCTCCAAACTCGATACTAAGAAAGATCAGGCATTAGACTACTTTCGTGTCGAAAGCCAAATTCTGCTGTTTTCTTCTTATTATTATGTTACGTTATAATTGGCCATGAAAGTATTATGAAGAGTTGGGAAAGTTAGGAAAGTTTAGTTAGGTACGTTCAGTTCCGCAAATAACCATCATGCGAGAATAGTATGTAGCTTGTGGAAGATCTCGCCTTGTCCGACAGCTTGGAAGAATCGGCACCTGCGAACATCGGCAAGAAGTATCTGTGTACTTCATTATTATACGACGGAGAGCCGTGCAAGCATGCATTTTCCAGAAACTCGGACTTGAAACTTCACATCAATCGCAACCATTTACTTCAGAGAACATTTTGTGCGGACTGCAAATACCTATATTCTGCCATGCGGTATGGTGTAACACACGCGTTATCATTTAAGCATTGTGTTGATTTTGACATTAAAGCCTGGTGAGCAAAATGAGGACATAGATATCCTCGCGCCACACTTTGAAAATAGACTTCCAATCGTAGTAATTCCGACCGGGACGATGGCCAAAACTAAACGAACGAAAAGACGACAACCTGACTTTCCGCAAGTAGCTACAGCATCCGCATCCGCAACACACCCAGCCAGCTCCAGCACTCCAGCAACTATCACCACAGCACTGGCAGCACCTGCAGCATCAGTATTGACACCAACTGCAATGTCCACAATGGCAGCACCCGCAGTGACAACACCGGCAACACTCAGCATCACAACACCATCCGCATTCGTGATAGGACAGCCAATTTCGGTAGTGATAACAACTCCTGTGAAAATCCATCATCCAATTTTAGACAGTTCCATATCTCCACTCAGCCTGGTTATCGACGAGGAGATAAGTCTCACGGAAGCCGCCACCACCACTACAGCACCGCATACCAGCACGCCGACATCCACGTGCAGCACCATCATTCCACTAGATCCTGCCATCAAAAAGTCTACCATGCTGGACAGACCATATGCGGGGAAATGGCGCCTAGCTCACCAACCCGAGATCCGAGAGATACCCAGAACATCTGCGAGTAGACTTGTTCAGGCTGCTAAACTTAGGAAAATATCTGCAACCACTGGAGCGACACCATCACGCAGCATCTCCGCATCATTCAGCCACCTTCAAACAAGCACCACTACCACCACCACCAACACCACAGTGATGTCAGCAGCTACCGAACCAGCAATCATCAGGACTTCACCCATCATCGTCACCACAACCACTGGTGCATCCGTTAACTTATCCGCAGCTTCATAGAACTTGAGTGCAACAAACATTATTAGCATAGATAATGTAATATCAGCATCAGAAGACCACCCACCACGGCCATCAAGCACGAGTCGTGGGACCCAAACTCATTGGGGTAATTTCTCGGCAGACATTTGTGGATATTATTGTAATGGATGCAGCAGAATGTGTGAATAGGTGTGCAGAAGATAGAATTATTATAATTTTGTTTTTTAAATACTTTATTTTATTATTATATGTTTGTAAAATTTAAACCCCGTCTCTTGGCTGACTACGGTCATCCAACACAGCCACGCAAATTATTGCATAGCTGTGTCTCACCGAAATAATCGCTGCGGATTCCTGTGTTGTAAACACATCATGTGTGATGTAGGTACACAAACCACTGCAGTGAATATGTCTTTATTCGCATCATGCCGTACCAGCTATTGCTGGGGCTCCCTGATAAACTAGTTTTTACTTATTATTGTATACTATTTTTCTTATTATTTTTCTTCTCGCGTTAGAACGACGAGACAGATTTGTGATGGCGAGAGCTATCCATGCGGACCCTCCAAAACGGGCCGCACTGTATGCATACCTTCATATACTCGGTATGCATACAGAATTATATTTACTGTGATATCACCTCTGTATGTTTTAGATATATCTGTTTTCCTATATTATATTTTTATTTTTATAACTTAATTCTGGTATATTTGGGCTTGGGCGTTTTAATTATCCGTCACCAAGAGAATGCCCATGAGAGCTATTGTTTTAGCTGAATCATGGTATTAACTCAATAAAAGAGCACGCACCGCAACATGAAAAAAAGGAGAAAAGGCCTGGAAAAATAAAATACCAGGCCAAAAATCAAAACTAAAAATATGCCTCCCTCCCAATCTCTTTCGCACCTCTATGTGCTCTTCTCTGATTAAACTACACGTCACTACTCGTCTTGGCTACGCGCCTACTCGAGAAGTCTATAATTCTCGCCTAGCATGCTCCCGTGCGATACGTTATCGTTTGTCATGGGTGTCAAACTAGGAATGGGTGATGTAGCGTGGATCCGCCGGACGGGTATGCACCATCCCAGCTAGGCTGGGTATGGAGCGACCGCTCCGGGTATGTTCCAAGCATGCCCCCACCCCCTGGCTAGGATAGTACGTGTGTATAGAGCCATATGAGAGAGGTTTTCTATAAATGGCTAAGTCTGTGAGATCGCGTAGCACGCATGCGTGCGTGTCAGAGCTTCCCTGACAACATGTGTCAGCATTGGGTGAGAATGCGTACTTAAAGTGTACCGAGTTGGTGCACCTGATTTCTTTAAATCACTCAATTCTCGTTGTTCTTGGTACCGATCAGGACCATTTTTTTCAGAAATGGCCGAGTTGTCCTTAAATGGCTCACTAAAATTATTTTCAAAATATTACTGGGACGTCGTAATCGCGTGTATATATTAAATGAATGGGGAATGTGCCTATCATGTGATAGCATCGTCACCCTTTCTAGCTGCACGCTGATTGGCTCCAGATCGCCCGCTGATTGGTCGGGCGTCCTGCCTCTGACGTCACGAGTAGTATAAAAGGAGCAAAAAATCAAGAATCGAGACCAAACTTCAGCGAGAGACAGCCAGTGGTAGGTTGTTGGACCAGCGCAGTGCTAGACGTGGGCAACTGCTTACTGACTGTGGTACCCTACACCGCAGCAGTGCCTTTCGGAATTTAGTTCCCCTGTGCTGGTAAGCAATCAACATCCGCAATCACTAAGTTTTTGTAAGCCCTCGGATGGAAATCCGGGGGCAACTAAATAAATAGAAGAGACTACCTCACTACTAACCCTTCAAGAGTAGCCTTCCTGCGGATGGGCTTCACGGCCCAGATGTAATCCCTACGGCATGTAGAGCAAGTTTGTGATTCTTGGTGGATAACTCATCAGATCTTCCGGACCATGCTGAAAACTGGTATTCAAACTTCCGCGCAGCATGTCGTGTGATTAATTAACTTTTAGGCCACAGTCTGGTGGGACTCTGCCTGATACACTGCAAGAGCTGTGCGATGTACCATGTACGGTGTACTCAGTTATGTACATGCAATGTTTAATTACAACTGTAGCCCTCTCTGTTACGGGCAACTTTCAAACAACCACCGCCGAATGGACACTTTATAAACTTACTGTTTAAATTATTATACTAGTTATTATGACTGTCTATTGGACATCTACCTACAGTCGTTCTTCCTCAACATCTTGAGAGTGAGCCGCATCAACAGTTCGCCTGCAGAAATTTCCCAGCAGCTTCAGAATCATGCCACCTCGCGTTACTCATCTGTGATGCAGCATCTACAGTGATTTATGAACTTTTTCGGTACCGATGACCAATAGGTACTCAAGTAGCTATACTATTGTATTATTGTATTCATTCATTCCGTTATAGGTACTGATGACAAATAAGTACCTCCCCAGTCGTCTGAGACCGCATTTTATAATTTCTATCTTTTTACTGTATATATTATCTTTATTTTTGTGTGCTTACAACTAACGAGCACTGCAAGGTCCTGTGACCTGAGATACTGTTAGCACTGTGATCGTTAGTTACGTACATGGCAAGCAGCCATCCTAGTTATTTTGGTTTGTTTATATAAAAACCCTAGGACGCAGTACAATAGACTATACTATACAGCAACATTATATCTGCATCACTTTCCCCCCAGCATCAATTTTACACTGAGGTCACTGTTCATGCTCACATTGCTCGAGCCTGACATGTGATCGACTAAACCTGGCTATTCTAGCTCTATAGGATAGGTTTAAAGTAGTTAGGGACAATCTCTCTGTAAAAAAACATGTGTGTACGTCTCTTTTCCGGCTGTAGTGGATATGTAACACCACACACCGGCTAGATTGTGTAAAATTGGCCAGTAATCTTAAGGCCTCTTATTATATTGAGAGATTGTCTCTTTCTATGCTCCTCCAGCCGCAAGGCTTAACAAATTGTCTGGACCTCCCATCGACACGTTAGCATGATCTGACTGGGAAACTATTGGGGTTTCTGAGCGGTGAAGACCAAAGTGTCGATTTCGCATACATCTCCCTCTGTATCTTTGGATACCAGTTAGCTTAGATAACCCCATCAAAGTAGGAAGCACTGTGAAAAGATATATTATTCTGAAGCTTAAACCTAATGACAGGCAAGCGGTAGTTCCTCAACACATGGGTGGCGGATGGGATGCCGATCTGCATCTAACTCTATACTGTGACTGGGTGCGATCTTGGAACCCATCACGCCCTCACAGGAAGGTCACTGGGGATGGATATCTATCTCTTACTCCCCGCCATAAAATACTTATGCGCTATCTAAATTGCTTAATTGAATGGTAATTTGTCCTAGTGATGTTATATGTGGTTGCGGGTTGATAAGTGACCGGATCGTTATGTGATTCTGGCACTGTCACTACGTAATACATCTGCACGCTGCCTTTCTGAGGAAGATGCTATGTGGGGTGACCTTGGGGAAACCGGGCATCTTCGCCAGTTAGACTCATGTGTTAAAAGATAGGTAGGAATTCCTGCCACTTGCGGCCAAAGCTGGGAAGCGAATCTAATAACTAAATGATAGGTTAGAAATTAGCAGAAGGCCCGCATAAATAAAGTGGCAACTATCAATGCAGTATCTTTGGTAACCTACATAAAATGACGGCCTTTGATTTCTTCAGAAATCATCTGGCCCATCTTCACGTAATACAGTGTGCATCACTTTAAGTATAGCTTCACTAGGTTGACACACACTACACATAACTTTTTTTTTAACAAGAGAGTGGCAATTTTTGCCAGCTCTCTTCCTCCATTTTGGCATTGAAGGCATTTTCCAGTGACGGAGGCCCGCATGAGGCACTTTCCTGTCGCAACAAATGTGTTCGTGTTAGGGGTATAATGGTTTATATTAAACTACATAAGTAGCCTCGCTAGGACACTCCCTAACAGGGATACCTCACGGATATATACGGATCAGTGAGTTACCTCTAACGAGCCCACGTAAACAAGACACCAACTTTGTTCTATGTACTGTATATTTTCTCTCGCCTACTTGCAAACGAGTGCCATTGTTTGTATAGTGTTTATATTATGATTATTTGCCATGTCCAGACTCCCAAATTAAGTTATGGACTGCCATACAGGTGACACCAATAGTGGAGATGAGACCATGAGGTTCAATCTCGACGGCAATGGTCGCACGGCCCCACTGGAACATTATAGTTCCACTGGCTCTAGAAGCCGGTCTTTGTACCTTCCGACGAGTCGCAATACAGGATCCGTAACCCTGAGAACCATGTCTAACCAGCCCTCCCACGCATCCTGTACATGTGGTGCAATGGAGTGGAGCAACATAACGGACCAGCACGTACCCCCGCGAGCTACAGAAGTAAGCTTGTTCCAGATGATGACGATGTAGTGGAGAAGTTGATGATATTCATGAACACATTGCAGAAGCGAGAAAAGGTGTTCATGCCCAGAAAGATGGCAATTCAGTCAGACAAAAATAAGGGCAGACAACCGTGGATCAGAATACATTAAAATTATATATTCAATTTGCTATTGAATAAATAATCTTGAATCAATAAAATGGGCACAGCTTGGAAACGGTAAATGGAAACGAAGATGGGTGAAATGTATCAAGAATTTTGAAGACTGGAACAAAGTGAGAAATTTAAAGAAAAATGAGTAAGACATTTGACGAGAACATAGCGAAACAGAATCCTAAAGCCACCTGGAAATATTTTGCCTTACTGGAGGCATTTTAATAAAATAAAGGCTTATAATATAGACGACCCAATTCATATGTGGATTAGGGCATTTCTCCGTGATAGGAAGCAGCAGGCTACCATAAATGGAGAGGAGTCAACTCAGATGGACGTCACCAGTGGGTTGCCACAAGGAAGTGTGCTAGGCACCCTGCCCTCCCCTGCTCTTCGCGATATACATCAATGATTTACCAGAATGTGCCCACTCTGATCTTTACTTATTTGCAGATAGCACTAAAATGTTCTGTATAATCTGAAAGACTCTGCAGCTCTGGAGAAAGATTTGTCCACCCCCACCCCCTAGCTAAATTGGGGTCTAATACATGGCTATTCCAGTTTCATCCAGATAAGGGTATCAGTTTACGGTTTGGAAAAAACACAGAGTGAGCCATACACGTGCCACATTATTGCAGATGGAGGAAGACATGATATCCATCAGTCTAAGGAAGAAATGGATATCATTGATGAGGGATTGAATTTTGAGAGACACATCAGTGAGAACGTAAATAAGGCAAACAGCATGCTTGTCAATCATCAAACGCGCATACTTAAATCTAAATGAAAAGACCTTCATACAGCTCTACAAGGCTATGGTAAAGAGCTACTTGAATTATGCGGCATCTGTGTGGAGTCCCTTCAAAAAGTCAAATGTAACACAGCTAGAGCATGTGCAGAGACGAGCTACCAAACAATTGGCTGGCTTTAGGGAGTTAAGCTATGAGGAAAGGTTCAGATCTAGTGATGGCCCCATCAGTGAATGCCTTTAAAGCATGGCTTAATAAATCCTGGAAGAATCAGTCACTGATATATAATTATACTGTGCCACTGGAGACCGGGAGTCACGGCAGGATACATTAGTATGCATTCGTGTCTCGCGAACTTAAAAGGACACGAGCGCTACTCTTCATACCAGACAATATTAATTCACGTAAAACGAGATGATATAAATCCTATAGTAGTCTGTATGACAAGTAGTTAACAGAACAATAGTCCCTCTGAATTCATCGTAAAATTCAAATCTTTCCAAATCTGTCGCACACAAAATGAGGTCAGGAATTTGCTGACGTTGCATAGATGCTGATATCGCACGAACCACTGGATGGATCAAGTCCATTTTAATGTATGTATCAAGCTAATGATACAGAGGTTACGATGATATCGAAATCAACACAATCCATAGTGTTCCTTTTACAGTCCACTACGGAGATGGACTGGGTCCCAATATGTCTGGTTGCCGAAGTGTAGTCTGTGTAACAGTCTAGTCATTGTGATGACATAATAAGATGGCCGGTCAATACATTAGAGGTGTATTCTCGTAGAAACCACGCCTCTATTTTTAGATTTATCAGTATGAAGATAAAGATCTGACTAGATAGGCCCATTGGCTCAACGTTGGCCCAATGTTGGATCGATGAGCAAAATTACGTTGGCCCGACGTAGTGGTAAACGTTTGGCCAACATTTGCTTGCTATCAGAGTAAGTACACTATAGGATACTTAAGTATGCCGTAAATGTCAAATGTGGCATTCTGATTGGTCAGGTTTCCATTTTACGCCAGGGCACAACTTAGACGCCTTTGTGAAACTGGCCCCAGACGTGGAGAAATTCATTAACCAATTAACCAAATCGATCAGACACATCAATGATGCTAAGATGGAATTAAGTAAGTGGGATAGTGGTTAGCATGCAGTCTCCACATGGAACAATTTCTGCATCTGAATAACCGATTTGCATGGAAGACTTAAAGGCATTCAAACCATTGATCACAACAGCCTTGCGTTCATTAGAGTGGTCTCCAACAAAACCATTCCATATACTGACCGAAAATGTTTAAGAAAATCCTTTCCCACAGCATCCTTTGCGTGACACACTTATGACGAAGTATATACCTATGTGACGTATGATGTTGTTTTGCGTGTAACTACATCACAGACTAAAAACAATGCTTTGTTTTCAGAAGACACATCCAAACATGTTTCTCGAAATATCAGAGCGCTCTAACAATTTAAACATATATCGTTCAGTAAGAGAAACTGTTTTCAGCTCTGCAAATCTCCCAGAGTGCTCTGTACAGTTTTCCCTACTGAACTGGTTCTGGAATATGAAATATCCATTTGGGGACAGCCATTACGATTTTGCCCAGTATTAGTAGAGTGAGTCATTCTCCATCCAGTCATCATCATCATCATCATCATCATCGTCATCGTTTTACGAGGCATAAGCCATTGGCTTGTTATTGCCTCAGTGTTTTTGTTGTTGTATGGCTTGTTCAATCCAATTCATAATTTTCTCCCTTGAAGTCGACTTCCAGTTTGTTCTTGAACGATCGGACTGTTGTTGCTTAATTAAGTCTCCTCAAAACTTTGGTTTAAGACTGACAATTAGCACTCTGCTGTCAATATTCCATCTTTTGCTGTGTCAATAACAAAGAAACTGGTGTACATTTTGCAACACTTTTGTTGATGATATTGCTGTCTACAACAGCAACATCCTCCAGCAAATTTGCCGGAAAATGAACACAGATCATCTTTTAATTTAAATTTAAATGTAAAATTCTGAAGTCCGATTGGCCAGGGTTAACACTGATTTGTGGAAATGCTGTGGTGCAGGTGGGTGTTCCCCGCGTTAGCTGCAGTATGCTGCCTACACTCATGGTTACACACTGCTGCATCTAGCATTTGTTTGCATGCTGACTTGTGGAGGCAGTGGTTTGTCTTATTGCTGTTGTTTTCATTTTCTGCATTCATCGCTGTCCGAGTCTCCTCCTCTACACTTGCCTTGCGTCACCGCATGCAACCACAAAGTGTGGATGTGGAAGCAGAGATGTATCTACTAGTAATTGGAATCGCTACTGAGCATGTTCATGCCTATACATAGGCTACTCCTAGCTCAGTCAACTTTATTTGCGGAATTGCAGTATGACTTTGTGATGGGCTGGTATATGTATGGCCTGGTCAGTCAAATTCGAATGTTCTTTCTTTGAAGTAGATATCTAGTTTGTTGTTCTTGAATGATTCGACTGTTGTTGCTTCAGCTATTGTAGCTGGCAGTGAATTCCACTGTGGTACCACTCTGTTGGTGAAAAAGTGCTTGCGAATATCTTTATTGCTGCATGTTATGTTGAGCTTTAACCTATGACCTCTGGTCTGTGTAATACTGGATGGTTCGAAGAAGTAGGCCTTATCAACGTTATATAGATCCCTGATGAGCTTGAATATTTCAATTAGATCTCCTCGAAACCGTCTATATTTCAGTGACATTAGATTTAGGGCTTCAAGTCTTTCCATGTAGCTATACTCTCTGATTTGCGAGACGAGTTTTGTTGCTCGTCGTTGAGCTCTTTCTAATAGCTGTGATTGCCGTTTCAATTTTGGCGACCATGCAGAGTTGCAGTATTCGAGAATAGGTCTCACGCGAGACTTGTACAAGAGCGGGAAAGTAAATGGGTCAATGTTGGTAAAGGTTCTCTTAATTAGTCCTATGGTGTTGTTAGCCTTGGAGATGATCTTACCTGTATGTATGTCAAAAGAGAGGTTTCTGTCAATATGCACTCCCAGGTCTTTTTCTACATCTGATGTTGATATAGGATGCATATCGGGCGTATCTGTCATATAGTATTTAGTTTGGGGGTTATTTCTACCGAAATGTAGGACATGTGTTTTATCTGTGTTGAAGGATAGTTGCCATGCCTGCGACCATTTACATACTATGTCTATGTTGTCCTGGATCTTACTGGTAGCTGGGTTTCCATATATCTTTGCGTCGTCTGCAAATATTTTGCTGTGGCAGGTCAGCCTGTTTGGTAGGTCATTTATGTATATCAGAAAAAGTATGGGTCACAGGACACTTCCTTGTGGCACGCCACTTGTCACCTCTATCAAGTCTGATGTCGCATCATTGATTCTTACTCTCTGTCTTCTGTTACATAGGTAGCTTCCTATACATCTTATTAAATTGTCACCAACACCATAGCGTCTAAGTTTTGTTTGGAGTCTTTGGTGTGGTACAGTATCAAATGCTTTGAGAAATCTAAATATACTGCATAGATAGGTTCATTTGAGTCAAGTTTGACCTTCGAGGTACTCTAGCAATTGATAAATAGATTGGCTGTTTCCAGAAAATTTACGATGCTGTCCGTCATAAATGACTCTAGGATCTTACACAAGGTAGAGGTAAGACTGATTGGTCTGTAGTTGCTCAGGTCGCTGGAGCCTTTATTGGAGCCTTTTTTGTGTATACAACATACATTTGCCATTTTTCAGATGCCATGTAGTACACCTTCTTCTAGAAACTTGTTGAAAATTATGCATAACGGTGCACTAATTTCTTTAGCAGCTTCCTTTAATATTCTCACTGGTATTTCATCTGGGCCATTGCTTTTATTGGGATTCAGTGCCTTTACTTTATTTTCGATGGCGATGGGTGTTATTATTATGTCCTTTAATACAGTACCTTTGCTTTTGGGGCTAATGGTTGGTGTAGAATGAAAATTTTCTGAGGTGACTATACTTGAGAAAAAGTTGTTAAGAATATTAGATTTTTCTTTATCATCTGTAATTATAGTTCCATTAGATGGGTTGCGTAGCTTGCTAATTGATTTACGTAGCACCGTTTTACTCTTGACATAGTTCCAAAAAGCTTTAGGATTTCCCTTGCATTCGCTTGCCACCTTCCGTTCAAATGTCTGTTTTGCTTTTCTGATGCTCACTGTCGCTTTATTTCTAGCAATTTTGTAAAGTGTGTAATCTGTGGTTTTCTTTGTTTCATTATACCTTTTGTATGCCCAGCTTTTACATGTGAGTAAATGTGTTGCAGTACGGTCAAGCCAGAGGTGTTTCTTCGTGCCATGTTGTTTTGTTGTAGGAATGTAATCTCCTTCATTGTGATCAATTTTGTGTGTAGGAAGTTCCAAGCTTCTGATGCATTAAGTTCGCTCAGGTGATTCCAGTCAGTTGTTCTTAAGCCTTTTCTCATTTCTGTATAGCGTCCTTTGTTCAACAGTAACTTTGGCTTAGCTGCTTGTTTGCTTGTGCTTAAGAAGTCTGGGTGTAGTGATATTTGTAGAACATCATGGTCACTCGTACCTAGTGGAGGTAGGTGGGCTATTTCGTGGACGATGTTTTGGTTGCTTGTTAAAACCAGATACACAAGATTTGAAGCCTGGTCTATTCTATGCCGTGTCGCATTAGTAACCAGTTGCTGTAGGAAAATATCCCTGGTTGTATTGAGAAATGCATCTTCTTCTAAATTCGCCAAAAGTCCAACTATAAGAATGTGATCTGCATTTTCTCTCTCAGCATGGTTTAGTAGATTTAGCAGGCTATTATTATTTGGGCCATCTGAGTTTGGGCTTCTGTAAATGCACGCAACAAGAATCTTTTCCTTTTGCTCTGTCTTCCAGGTACTCCATACTGATTCATTAAACATGTGATCATTTAGGACGTGACAGTTTTGAGCATTCAATGATTCATGTGTATAGATGATGACTCCTCGTGAAGGTTTACTATTTAGCAAGAGATTGTAGTTTTCGATCTGCAATTCGCTAATGCTTATATTTGTGTTTTTGGGTAACACCTCTGTGATTAGTATGATGGCAGGACGAATCTTGTGTACTAGTGCTTCAAGCTCAGCTTTTTTTTTATTAATTAGACTATCTGCATTTGTGTATATGCGCATGTATTGGTTACTGTTTTAGAAGTTGTACTGTTTGGTATTTGAGAGTGCTTTGGTGTTGTTGATCTTGTGCTGAGTTCTGCGCACTCGCCAGTTAGTGTTTTTACTTGTTTTTTACATCTGACTTTTTTGTGTTTTTGTTTTCTTATTTCCTTGTTCCAAAGTTGTTGTTGATATTGTGTTTTCATTGTAGCACCTAGTGTACTGAGATGCCTCATTTGTATGTACAGCTAAAATTTCGTCATTTAGTACTGAGAATTGGTTTGAGAGTTGTGTTGGTATTGTGTGATGGTTGAGCTGGTTTGTAGCTGGGGTTATCTTCTCCATGGTGTAGCTTGGATATAACAAAAATCCTGCGATTCTGAGGTCGTGTTCATCACAGAGTGAAGGTGATAACTGATGTTTTCCGACAATAGGCAGAGGCCGTCATGGTTAGGGCAAATGTCATCCCAAAATAAGTTGTAGTGTGATTCACCATTGAGGTCGCCGAATATCTCTGTATTATTTATGAAGTTGGCCGTGTGCCAATTTACAATGGACCACAACATTCCATTGAAGACATCGACTAGGTTGTTGTCACATCTGCTGCTTAGTCGTGGTAGAATGGATGAAACAAATATCTTGGTACTTGGTGCCATTGTTTGTATGAGATCCAACAATTCATCGTAGTCTCTGATAATACCTTCTAATTTTCGCCTGCCAATATCATTAGTCCCGACATGGACTACTATAGCATCAAAGCTTTCCGTCTTAAGTAGAAGCTCCAGCTTGTCATGGATTTATGCTATTCTTGCTAGCGCTGAAGGATCGCACTATTATGCTCATGTCATCTGTGGACATGTAGCGCCCGCTAACCCAGCAGGCACATGCCATTTTTTCAACATTGAATCCACGTTGAAATCACGCCATGACGTGATTTCTTCTTCTTCATGATACTGTGATGACTCGAAATCGAGTATTGTCCCACAATTTCAACGTGGATTCAACATTGAAACAACGTCATGTGCCTGCTGGGAAGTCTTTTGATGACGGAGCTGCCGATAAGTAGCGTTCTCTTTGGTGTGTTCTTCTGGTGTGTTGTCTGCTGACTGTTGTGGTGAGAACTTGTCCTTAGAGGTGATCTTGGTAGACTGTTACCCGATGCTTTGAGGGGTGAATTCATTATGTATATTTTCCCGTTTTTCTATGTCTGTTGTTGTTTGTCTTTTGTCTCTATGAAATTGAGGATATTTGTTCATGTTTGTCATTGTCATCTGGGATTTTTAGTTCACTGGGCTTATGGTGTTCTTTGGCATTGAAATTGTGCTCTTTATTCAGGAAGATCGTTGGAGTAGATTGAAAGTGTCCGGTTCCGGATGTGCTTATCCCGATTTGAAACCGAATGTTGTTTATTTCGAAAACGGGAAAATGACAAATTCATTAATAGGCGACTATTGTGAGAAATTGCAAAAAGTATGCGCTTATATGCTCAATCAGAATAGTCTGCCGAGAGATGGAGAGCTGTGCCTGCTGCTATTAGCACACACACAGAAGATAGCTTCAAAGGGTAAATAAGATGTCCTATAAAAAGTATATTTCCGTGACAAAATAATCATTCATTGGATGATTGGTAGCATCAAGCATGGGGCAAACAATTTTTTACAATTCCACCACAATTTCATAACATACTATGGCATAAGTGGAGTACAAATGCACACATATTTTAACTGCTTGACTAATTTTTTTTTTTTAGGAAATGTTTCTTTTTCAGGGTCAAGTTTAAAGTTGCTTTATTTCATGTTTTTTCTATAAGATAAGATAAGATTGATTTGCAGAATGCAGGCTAAAAAGCCTCTATGTTCCGTTTTGTGTTAGGCTGCTATAGAGTTAGGCTGCTATGATAGTTAAATCTTAGTTCTGGGGTTGCCCTGTATGTGTCTAATCTATTATTGAAGATGTTTAAATTTTTCGATGTTACACTTACAATGTGATCAGATAGTGAATTCCAGGCATCGATTATTCTATTGGTAAAGTAATGTTTTCTGAAATCATGTGAAAAGCGATGTTTCTTTAGTTTATATGTGTGTCCTCTTGCTATTGAATTGTTTAATGTGAAAAGATGTTTTGTTAGATGTGTGTCGTAATAACCGTGTATGATTTTATATAATTCAATCATATCTCCCCGGTGTCGTCTGTATTTTAGAGTTGGAAGATTTAGTATCTTTAGCCTGTCAGGGTAGCTCAGTCCCTTCAATGACGGAATCTGTCTGGTTGCCCTCCTTTGAATATTTTCGATAGTATTGATATCTTTTTCTTTGTATGGGCACCAGACACTGTTAGCATATTCAAGGTGAGGGCGTACTAACTAATGCTTTGTACAGCAATGTGAAATTGTCATTATTTAGGTATGTGTAGGTTCTGCGAATTATTCCCATTATCCTGTTGGCTTTAAAATTTATTTACCTGTTCCTGTATATGTTTTCGAAAGTTAAGTTGTCTGTCTATAAATATGCCTAGATCTTTTTCAAACTCAACATATTCAAGTGGTATTGGGAGACCATCCTCTCCGTGTAGGTGATAGGATCTGTTTTCAACATTTTGTTTGCTTTTTATTTCCAGAACTCTACATTTGTTTGGATGGAATTTTAGTAGCCATGTAGAAGCCCAGTCGGTCATGGAGTCAAGATCATCCTGTATTATTTTACTGTCTGTTTTGTCATGAATTTCTTTATAAATCTTTGTGTCATCTGCGAATAAGTAGATTTCAGAACTGACATTATCCGGTAGGTCATTTATATATATAACAAACAGGATAGGGCCTATCACACTACCCTGTGGTACCCCACTGGATATATCTTGCCATGCAGAAAATTTGTTATTAATCCGGACTCTCTGTTTACGATTTTTTAAGAATTCCCTTATCCATTGGCACATTGTATCACTAAATCCATATGCCTTCAATTTGATCACGAGTCGTTCATGTGGGACCCTATCGAATGCCTTCATTAGGTCCATAAATACTACGTTTATTTCACTATTGTTGTCCAATATTTTTGTCCAGTGGTCTAAAACATTTAATAATTGCAGTGTTGTTGACCTTCTGGAAATAAAACCAATTTGTTTATTAGTGAGTAGATCATTTGACGTTATGTGCTTTAATATCTTATCCCGAATGAGCTTGTCCATGAGTTTGCACTTACACTTGTAAGGCTTATTGGTCTGTAGTTGCCTGGGTCCTTTTTATCCCCCTTTTTAAAAATTGGTGTAACGTTTGCAAGTTTCCAATGGGTAGGTACACATCCTGAGACAAATGATTTGTTGAATATGATGTTAAGTGGTTTATGTAGTAGGGCTGGGCGGTATACCGGTTTCACACCGTCTCGCGTTTTTTTATGGCGACAGTTTAAAAACCATTACGAAAATAAAAAAACCGAAAAACCGTCCATAAGATCGCCATTGCGCAAAATCTGGTGACTGTCCGAAACTAATTTGTTCTTGACTTGCAGTTTAATATTATCATCTAGTGTAACCATTTGCTACTAGAGACATAAAATACAGTCATCTATAACTATTAGCCGTGGGAAATCAAGGGTGTTTGGTGAAATCCCAACAAATCGGCCGAGGACGATCCTTGGCAAATAGATTTTATTTGCCAGCAATGAATTTTACATGACGTAAGCTCTGCGGGTTCAATGTAAGATTGAATAATTTGAAAATCAAAAGTTCTTTGCAACAAATAATCCTTTTTTCAATTCGAGTTTGTACTATGTTTAATTAGGATTCCAAATGTGACATGATACAAAAAAAAATCAAGAAACGCGCTGCGAAAACAACGTCGCTATACAATGAACTCCCAATCCAAACAAATCATTATTTCCCTTAGTTTAAAAACCATAAATGATCCATCACAGACTACGAAATGAAAACGATTAAGTCGCTTCTTACGTTGGCGGAGTAGTTACAAGTAAAATACACCTCTTAGCCTTTCAAATACGAGCCGGCGTAATGTGACTGGTTCTTAACAAATTCTTCCGCCGGGATATTCACTACTATCGATTTTATGAATGAAATTTGTAGTATTTTTTATCACATGACTTTTCTGATCGATCGACGTTAGAATCACATCGTTTTGTTTTACCGCCCGGTCTTTTTCGTCTTCGTATATCTTCAAGTACGAAGTGTTGATTTAAGTAGATTTAAGTTAGATTCACGAATCATTGCGTTTATGTTGTCAAATTATCATAATCTCTTTATTATATGACGTATGAACCTTGAAAAATAGTCAAACACATTTTTTGTGAGAATTCTTGAGGCGCGATTTCCGGGAAATGACTACTCTTTAGTAACCTGCTGAATGACATTCACCCGCTTGAACGACAGTTTATTGAAGAGTATTACTAAATACCGAGTACTTGAAATACAAACATGATTTACTAGACTAGATCATACTGTAGGTGGTTATATGAACTCTAACCGTATGTGCGGTACTCTACTAGGAGCCTAAACTCGCTCTCATATCCCGGTTCCTACTTACACGCGTTAGATTTTACTACGCTTTCGAAAATAGTTACCTAATAACAGTGTTGAAAATCAACATTTTAGTAGTTAGAGTGTTATTTTCACGACATCACATGAACCAGGCTTTATTTATTTAATTTATTTTAACTACTATTTTGAGATAGATAGCGTCGAAGTGAGCAGTCGTACGTAGTTACCGTTTTAATTTCGTGGCAATTTACGTAACTTGTCAAATCACAAAATACATGTACTGTAGCTAATGAAAACGGTATATTTTCATATTTCAAATTATTTTTGATCATTCTAACCCCTTAAACCGGTATTTCGTTAATACCGGTTTAATTAGTGATATCGTCCCCGGTTTTCTTTTAGGCCAAACCGCCCAACCCTATTATGTAGTACTTCTCTTAATTCATATATGAGGCGAGGATGTACCTCATCAGGTCCAGGTGATTTAGAAATGTTTATTGATTCCATAATTTTAAGTGTTTCGCTGAGGCTGAAGGTAGTGTCACTAGAGAGAGTTGTGTAGTTTCGCCTAGTAAGGTGTGGAAGCGTATTAGTATCTTCATCAATGAAAACAGTAGTATAGAAATTTGCTAATACATCCGCCTTGTCAATATCATTTTGTACTTTCAGGACTGTACCATTTGCTTCAACCTCAAGTTCAGGTATTCTGGAACTGAGTTTCTTGTACAGTTGACATGATACCAAAAGTTTTTAGGATTCGTTTTTACACTTCTGGCTATTTCTTTTTCTTTTTCTCGTTTAGCATTTCCTGTGAATGTCTTAAGTTTGTTTCGCTGGTGTGTATATTTAAGCCTGTCTTTGTCTGTTCTGGTTTTCATATAGTTCGTCCAACCTCTATTTTTAGCTTTTTTTGTTTAAGAATTTCTGATGTGATAGCTGCTTTCTTTCCCTTGTTGTGTGGCTTGTATCTGGGGATATGCGCTATTTCTGCTAACTTTAGTTTGTTAGAAAAAGTGGAATACATGTCTTCAACATCTTTACCTTCTAATATTTTATCCCAGTCGAAATTTAGTTCATGTTTCATTGCCCCATAGTTCCCTTTCTCGTAGTTTAATTTTTCTATTTCAGTTGTCACTGTCTCATTTGCACATTGGAGATTACATGTGATCACAACGTGGTCACTGCTTCCCAGGGGGCTATCGTATGCAATATCTGACACAAGATTTTCATCGTTGCAGAGAATTAGATCCAGTGTATGTGGGGTGTCAGTGCCTCTAACTCTAGTGGGGTTATCGATTTTTTGAAAAAGGAAACAATCTCTTATACATTCTAGGAATCCTTCAGTACTATCTGATCCTGTCCAGGAGTCCCATTGGATGTTTGGAAAATTGAAATCTCCACAAATGAAATTGTGTGTGTATTGCTTTGTGTTATTTTTTACTTGGCGCAGGAGGTTGTTCATTAGGTTTATATTGTTCTCGTCACCAGTGGGGCTTCTGTATATAACACCAACTAGTAAAGTTTCATTATTTTTTAGGCGTATTTTAATAAAACAATGTTCCTTAAAATTGCTTTGCACATTGATTTCATCCGAATGTAGTTCCTGTTTCACAAGTATCATAACACCTCTTCCGGTTTGTTCACAGAAGTTGTTTGGGAAAGTATCGTATCCTGCGATGAACATTTCTTCTTTAGTAGGGAGAAATCGGAAATTTTTAGGAAATATCTCTGTTATCATTATAATGTCTGGTGTTTTTTTCATGGCCAAAAGCCTTGCTTTGAATTCAGGTAATTTATTAGAGAGACTATCTGCATTGGTGTACATGCATTTCAAGTGTAGCTCAGATCTCTCATGTTCTGATAGCTGGGATTGTGTGGATTTACAATATGTTCTAGGTTCTGCTTGTTTCCTTAGAGTTTTCAATTTCTTACTTTGTGATACCTGTGTGCTTTCTTTTCTGTTTGATGGCGAGATAGCTGTTGATATTGTATCGTGTATATATTTGTTAGTATCCATTGCTTGTGGATCTACATTCATCAACCAAATTGTGGTTTCTCCTTCGATCAATACTCACCATTCTGTTACTTCTGATATACAGCTGGCCCTGACAGCTGGCTCTCGGACTATAGACTTAGAAAGCTTTACCGACTCCTTGGAACCGGGTACTCGGCTCCCAACTGCCGAGTACCTGTCTACCATAGAGCTCATTCTTGTTTGCATAGCAACAAGAGCCATACATGCTTTTTGCAGTGGAAAGATTGAGAAATAAAAATCTAAGTCTTTGTGTAACTGTGATTGTGATAGCTAGTGACTCTCTTGCAAAGATAATTGGATAATATGGATACCGCCGATGATAACCAGGTCGTATATTTCCTTGTTATTCCATAGTTAAAAGACTTAGGTCTCTAAATTTCGTTGTATCGCATGTTCCAATTTCTGACCCCAAAGAATCTGGGACGTGTGTTAACAACGAGATATGCCGAATTGTCGCCTTCTTTAACCCCAACAGGCGATCGGCAGATATGAAAATAGGTGTTTGCTACGGTATGTGTAACACGAATATCGGCTCACGTCGTTCTCCGTAAGATCCGAGCGGGTGACGTCACACCCGTGGTGCTCGGATGTTTATGTGAAGAAAATTTTTTCATTAATTCGTGCATCTTGTTCTGGGTGCTGCGTACTAAAAATGGTACCAGAAAACTTTCGAATGTTCAAGTTTTGTGTGTTATCACGATCTGTTTGCAATGATCGGTGGTTTCAAAATCTTGATTAGATGTGTGGTCTGCGGTTTACCATGTGCTACAGCAGTTTGTTTACATTTTGTTGTTTCTTCACGTATCGTTTTGGCTTTCGTTAGGAGTATAATTTATATTGATGGTAAATATACCCCGAATGCTATGCGATATGATTCCTGGTTCCGTTATACATCCTGGAGGATCAATTATGGGTGTATTTAATGCCCGCTTCATTCTTGTCGTCATAATCAATGCGATCTTTGCTGTAACGTTGCGGGGTGGGGTGCGGGAGGGTTACAGTTAATTTATGGTCAAATTATTTGAGAATTAATTGTCTGCCTTCCATCCGTGTCTCGTTCCGCTTGCTTATTGTAGGTTTGTGCTTATTTATAGGCCAAGCCAGCCCCGCGATCATGTGACGAGTGCCACAAGTTTGTATGGGTCCTATTTAAGGACCATGTCTGCTTTAGATGTACTGCATGTAACCTTGATAGTAGGTATAATGTGTGCAGTGTGGTCTGCGGATATGATGTTGAAGTTTCTTGCCCAGAAGGATTTGGCTGGGTCTGACGCGGGGTCAGGTGGTCTGAGGTTAAATCGTGGAGCATCCGGTTGGGCCGGTGAGGGCGCTCCACGTCCTCAGCTTGAGGTGGCAGAGATGGCACCGCTGGCATGGTTTGGTCCGGCTATGCAGGGCTTTCTGCATAGTGTTCTGCCCACGCTACTGTCGTCCCTGCTGCCGAAGGTTGTTTGGCAGTCTCTCCCCATGCTTGGTACGGACCCTGTCCTTGGACAGGGTTCTGGACTGGTCACCGAGGGAGCCGTCTCGTACGGCCCCCTGGCAGTCCCATCGGGCTCCAGCCTGATGGGTTCTGTCTCTCTGCGGCCACCTCCAGGTGGCCGGTCTGTCAGGCATGGGAGCCGTCCACCGTTTCTTCGTCTAGTGACAACTCTTCGGGGTCTGAAGACGAGGAGGCCGAGGAGGAGAGGTTGCTGCGGACTGTGATGCCACGGGTGGAGAAGATGGAGATCGATTCCATCCTGGACGGAACCGTCCTCCAGCTGTCTGGCTTGGCGCAAGCCAGGGCAGCAGCTCCGCCCGTGGTTGAGGCCAATCTGGTACCGGGCACCGATCCCGTGATGGTTGGTTTGATGCCAGCCGACACGGTGACGGGTGTGCCGGGCCAGGCGTGGTACTCGCCTATCTCACCTGGTCTGCGTCTGCTATGGGTCCGCACGGTTTTCCGTGCTGGCCTACTC
Source organism: Chaetoderma sp. LZ-2023a (assembly GCA_034401795.1). Classification (NCBI taxonomy): domain Eukaryota; kingdom Metazoa; phylum Mollusca; class Caudofoveata; order Chaetodermatida; family Chaetodermatidae; genus Chaetoderma; species Chaetoderma sp. LZ-2023a. The sequence continues at coordinate 177,663,939 of CM067372.1, read as the reverse complement.
CATGGACTGGTGTGTTCCATGGGGTGGCGGCGGAACCGTATGGTACCGGAGTTCCTGGCGTGTCAGCCGCAGCTCCTAGCCGGGAGGCCGTGGCTGGTAGGTCCGTCAATGGGTGACGTGTTCACGGGTGTGTCCTCCTCGGAAGTAGACTGGTCGGAGGCTCTGGCTTGGCTAGCCAGGGTGGACCCGTCTGTGGTTTCGGCCACGGCCGAGGAGGATGCGCCCCGTCCGTCGGTTGCATCGATGAGGACGGGGATCTTGCCTGCAGCCCGCATCCAGTCCATTGAACTGGATCCACGGTTTATCGAGTTGCTAGAGGCTATTTTTAGCAAGCAGCTCATGACCAAGGGCCAGCTCCCTGCTGCCTCCAGGGAGGTGCGGGCGAGGTGTCGTATTCCACGGGGGGGATACGACAGGTATGGTGTGGTACCATCGGTTACGGAGGATGACTGTTGGGTTCTGGGTGTCCAGAGTGCTGAAGCGGGTGGCCCCGGTCTGGCACTGATGGACAAGTCCCAGGCACACCATGAGGAAGTCCTGTCCCTATGTGATGAGGGTGTGAGGGCAGCTATGAGTGCTGTCAACCACTCTTATCGCCTTCTTCAGTCGGTGTGGGCTGAAGCGGTGGCAGGCCACCCTGTGCCACCTGTGGCGCTTTCGTGCGTAAATGACGGCCTGGTGCTGTCTATGGACGAGCTGGCAAGGGTGCAGGTGCGTGTTACAAAGTCCAGGAGACAAATAGTTCTTGACCATATGCGTCCGGCTACGGCCGTCAGGGAGCGTCTTCTTGGGATGCCCCTGACCGGTCCTAGCATCTTCGGTGGCCAGGCGCGGGCCATCCTAGAGGACACTGCTAGCATTGCGCAGAATCGGTTGGCGGTAAACTTACCGCTGGAGCTAGTGCGGCAAGCGCACGCACTAGGGGCTGTAGGGAAGCCGTTGACTGTTCAACCTTCCAAGAAGCAGAAGAAGCATAAAGGCAAGGCGAAAGCTAAGCCTAGTGCGGCTTCTGCTTCGTCTGGCTTTGCTCAGCCGGCGGCGGCGAAGAAAACCAGGAAGGTTGTGGAGGCCCCTACCCTCTCCAATGTTGCTCCTGCTCGCCCTAGAGGCGGGAAGGGCAAGGGGAAGGGTAAGTCCTCAAAGGGCGGAAAGAAGGGAGCGGATCGTACCTGAGGGTACGAGAGCTCCCTTCGTATCCACCTGGACCGCACCTGTGCGACAGGAACAGCCGTGCCAGTTAGACCTGCCGAGCCAAGACCGAAATGGTTCTCTCTCTCTCGTTAAGAGAGGGGGGAGCGGACCACGAGCCGGACAACCCCGTTTCGTCGAGGCGTGGCGAGGTGTGACGTCTGAGTCTTGTCCTGGGATGGTTATCCCAGGGATACATGCCGGAGTGGTGGGACTTTCTGCCACAGAATCTGTCTTTGGCACCTGTCTGGACACCCGTACCAAGGGAACCAGACAAGTTAGAAGCCATTCAAAACGAAGTGTCAGGTTTGCTTCTGAAGGGAGCAATAAAACCAGCAAACCAGAACACTCCAGGCTTCTATTCAAATATGTTCCTTGTCCCCAAGAGCACAGGTGGATGGAGACCCGTACTCAATCTCAGGCCATTAAATATATATGTATGTATGTATATGATATTGTCAAACGCACTGGCTCAGAATTTTCAAAATTGAAAAAATTCTTGTTTATTTTATTCCTTGAGATTGTCATTTTGTTTTAGAGACGCCATATGGCCTAATTATCACACAATGATAAATCACTGAGTGGTATTTTGAAAACCTATTTCAGTTTGGCTTTTACTAAGATGTCACATAGATTCGAATTTTTCTTAAATGCAGTTACTGGGCGCTTGTTGAAAGGTTGTCTGAGATTGTCCTGTAATTTGTGATATTCATCTTTTAGGATTTTGGCAATTTCAACATTTTTCCGATTGTATGTGAGAGTAAATGGGATAATCTCTCTTTTATCTAAGAGGCCTGGGTCAGAATTTATCCAGAACGATTCTCTTAGTTTTCTTTGTTTATCAGTTTCCTCTGTTGTGTCTGAAGGAGGTAGCTGTTCGATAGGCATAATTTCAAAGTCACAAGGGACTGATTGATCAGGAAGATTAAAATGTGTGTCTTCCTCTAGTCTAATATCTTAGAGGTGTCTAGTTGCACGCCATCTTAGTGGATTTTTAGTTTCGCCGACATACTGCTTTTGACACAAGTTGCATGAAATTAAATAAATGACATTTTTAGAATCACAATCTAAATTTGACTGAATTTGAAATTTGCCTTGTTTTGAAAGCTTGTGAATGTACTCTGGGAAGGAAGAAAACTATCCAATTTACACCTTTTCTTTTCGCATTTCCGAGATCCTCCTTCACCTACAATCGGACGATTATGACAAATTTTGGTAGGCCGAGAATTTCTGGCATTATCCGGAATGAGTTCCAAATTACGCAACGTTTCAGACTTTATTTTACGTAGGAACCGAGAAGAGTACCCTCTGTCTGAGAGCTTTGAATAAGGTCGAACATGATGATTCAAAGGTTTTCCTATCACTCGAATTTCTATATGAAAGCAGATTATTTGTGATTTTACAAGTCCCTTGAAAGTATGCGGTGGATGGAATGATTTCTTGTGCAGTAGTTGATGGGAGTCGGTTGGCTTAAAATAAACTTTCGTAGTCTAAGTAACCAGTTGTTTCATACTTTATACCTTTGTATAAAGTTACATCCAGGAAATCTACGGACAGCTCATCAATTTGAGCTTTTAGCTTGATATTCGGATCATGATTGTTCAGAATGGCTAAAAATTCATTAAATGCTTCTCTAGTATGTTGCCAGATCATGAAAATGTCATCCAGGTACCTGCGGTAAATGAGTGGCTGATTTGGACACTTTTTGAGTGCTTCCTTTTCCCACTCAGCCATGTAAAGGTTAGCAAAACCTGGGCTGAAACGCTTACCCATTGCGCAGCCACAAATTTGTTGGAAAATTTCACCCGCAAATTCAAAGTCATTGCCTTTCAGACTAAGCTCCAATAGAGCTATTACTTCTCTGTTGGGCCTGTTGGTGTCGGGGTAGTCGGCAAATGCTCTATGAATTGAATTAAGACCCTTTTCGATATCAGTGTTTGTGTACATAGCATCGACGTCCATCGTAATTAAGAATGAATTTGGAGGGACCGAGATCTTAGAGACCTGGGCTAGAAAGTCTTCAGTGTTTTTCAGATAGCTAAAATGTCTGTTTGCAATTGGCTGAAGATGGTAGTCGATAAATTCACTAATCCTATATGATTCCGAACCACAATCTGAAATAATGGGTCGCCCTGGTGGAGTCATTGGGTTGGTCCACGAGTCAACAGACTTATGGATTTTAGGAAGAAGATAAAATGTATGTGGTTTCGAATCATCTTTTGCAAAGAGATATTTAAATTGCTTTTCGGTTATCTTCTTGTTATTAACCATTTTTTGGAGAATTTCGTTAAATTTGCTACAGTTATTTTGCCAAAGTAGTTCCTTTAGCTTTTGGTGATGTTTCGGATTACTAAGCTGTCTATGTGCATCTTTGATATAGTTATTTTTATCCATTATTACAGTAGCTGATCCTTTATCCGCAGGTTTAATGACAATTTCATTATTTTTAGATAACCCTTGTTATCGCCTTGGGCCTGGCGCTGCTCATAAGATAAATTTTGCTGATCATTTAGAAATGTTGTATTTTTAATACGCTCTGAGTACAGTTTTATACTTTCACCGATTGCTGGGTCAACCAGTTTCAAATTTGGTGCCCAGCCTGTTTTCTCAATGAATGGTGGAATGTGTAGTAGTAGTGAAAGTAAACTGTAAAGTCTGTTTATGTTTACTTATTACTTCAATTATTAGGTTAGGTTAGTTTATCTATAGTAGTGGTGGTGGTGGAGGTGGTGATGGTGGAATGCCTTAGGTTTGTATTATCATTAATTAGCAGAGAATCTGTGACCATCAGGTATAAATATATTAATTTAGTATTTGGCGATCATAGATTCCCTGGCAATCTTCTTAAAGGATTTCAGGTTTAATATACTCGCATATTTTTGTACTGGTGCTGTTCTATAGTTTTGTGGCTGTTATTCGTCGTTTTCCTAGGTCAAGTTTCTAAAAACGAATATGATTTTTTTTCTTGGTTTTGGCCTAAAAAATTAGTTTGAATACCCTCAGCAGAATATTATTTGTGCACCTATGTAGTAAGTGACTTTATCTACCATGAGAAAGGGAAAAAATGTTGCAAAGCCAATATAGATATCATAAAATATGATTTTAAACTTAATTTTATAGGCGAAAATGCCCTCCTCCTCTGATTGTGATTGTCTGATTATAAGTTAAACAATTTCACTAGATGTGCCAAGTATGACTGCTTAGGCTAGCAGTCGGTGTCATGGCCAGTTCAAAACTACATGTGTATTTTAGTTATAAATAATGATTTACGCCTATTTCAGGGATGAATGGCTATGTTAATGCTATCATAACCAAGGACATATTGATAAAATAGATGATTTCAAAATATTAAAGTTTCCTTGTATGGTTGCTTTAAGAATTTAAATACAGGGAATTAATCAGTGAATGGGTTAACAAGACATCACTGATGGGCATTTTGCATTTCCAAATGTAATTCTAGCTTTGTATCAAGGTCACAATGACCTTGACCTCAAAAGTCTGAATATCTATGCTGTTGAGATAACTGCAAGATGATGCTTAGCTCCAATAGTTATCCACCCGCTTTTCGCTAAAGCAGGGGGATTATGTTTTCACTTCCGTCCATTCGTGCATCCGTCCGTGTGTCCGTCACACACACAGGTTTTCACATCAAGAGTATACTTACCTCCCTAATACTTTTGATATTGCTAAATATTGGCTTTCACTCAATAAACACTCAGATTAAAACAGTTAGGTGCCCCTACTGGGCAGGGAGTCAGAGCGTAGTCTGGCGGATGCCAGCCCCACCACCGCGCATGCGCAGACTAGCACTTTCTCTTTGCTAATTTATTGGCAGAGAGTCTACACATGTTTTTGTGCTAGTGCTTTTCTTGGCTCAATTCTTAGTGTTTTTGTGAAAGTTTAGAAGTGTTTATCCCTGATAAAGATGGCAGGAAGAATGACTTCGCCAGAGGAGGGCCCAGGACCTTTAAATCAGGTGACTTCTAGTAAAATTAGCGAGTTTTGTCCCGGTGTAATGTGTTTCCGGGACTCGCGCTAAACGTGATAAGCGCCTTGTTTAGTTGGTTTATTTCAACTAGGTGCTATATAATACTAATCTCTCTTTGTGTTTATGTCCACAGGTCTGTGTGAAGATATATAATGGACATCACATCAGCAGAGGGTTTGTGTCTCTCCACCATGGTTCCATTTCCTACTAATTCTGTTAGGTTATCTAACCAAAAATTTTATGTCCAGTGAATCGGAGGCCTATTATAAAGGTCTTCTCACTTTGCCCTCTTGATCCAATTCCTTCCCCTAGAGGTGGAGAGAGTTAAGAGGCGTTCAGTTGGTGGAGTGCTCCAGTTCATCAGGTTGGATGGTTTGTCTAGACAAGGTGTCAGGTATCTAATTATTGATATGAGGTGATGTTAATTATTTAGAGGAAAGGGAGATAATTAACAGTATTTGCCATTGTTATCAGTATATATCTGATGGTTGTGTAGTCGAAATGTCCATTCTGCACATGTTCTGGTTAGAGATACAATTCGTCCTTGCACTGGGATGTTTGTTGGGGATCGATTTTTTCCTGTCATAGGATTAATGACGTCATAATCAGCCTTGCTCTTTATTAACAATTAAAGTTGTCCGAAGCTGGTTTTCTGATAAATATTGATCTTTATGATCATTTCCTTCTCTTGAGTTGGTGAGTTTCTAAGCTTAACTAGATTGCTCATACTCCTCGTCCTTTGCCCTTTTTCAGAGACCTGGTTGTGCGTCCTGTGGACGATTTTTGAGGGACAAGTTTGGTCCTCATCTCTGTTTTCAGTGTAGCCCCTGTGGTCCCTTGCTTAATTGCGAGATATGTAAGCACTGGGGGGGGCGAGCTAATGTCCGAATTCTTGTGCTTGCAGGCGAAGGACAAGGTGGTGGAGGAGGAGAAGAAGAAGCAGAAAAAAGAGGTTGTGAGTAAAAAGGGTAAGAGGAAGGCCTCGTCCGCGGTGGACATGGAGGCCTTCCGGACCGAGATGTTGGGAGAGATGAGGAGGACAATAAAGGATTTGGTTCCAGAGTTGCTTCGTGGCATGCTTCCTGGACCAAATCCTTTGTTGGCCTCATCATCTGCTTCGGAGCAGGTAATCCCCACCTCTGAATCACCTTTCCTTAGTACGCTTCCGTTGTTTGAAGATTCAGAGGTGGCCCCATTAGAGGGGGCGTTCCACGACCCTGGCAGCAGGCTTAGTGCCGCGCCGATAGGGACCGTGGACGGTTGTCGCTGGAACCCGTGGGCTGCTTATCAGTCCAGGGGTATCCGCACACCGCGGGTGCCAGTACCTCGTATGGCACCTTCCCTGGCCAGTCCGGGTTAGCTCTCTTTGCTGACCCGGAGTCTAATCTGTCTGGCCAGGAGGATGAGGATTACCTGTTGGGGTCGCCGTCTGAGGACGTGGCCATGGATTATGACGTCTGTGCACCCCTCGCGGGGAATACAGGCAGCTTATTCCACGGTTCTACTCACGCAGGGGTAGAATCCACGGTTCAGACTGTGGCCCTGGGCGCTGAAGGCCAGCGTTACCGCATACCTCGGCTTGCCGAGAGTGTCGCTGGGACGTGGTGGGGCGGTATGTTCCCCGCGCTTTACCACGGCGCCTGCTCCTGGTCAAGCCAGTGAGATTAGCATGCCAGTGTTGTCAGGCCCGCATGCTCTCCCTGACTTGCCAGGGATATCAGCGTATCCGCCGTCAAGCTCTGTTGCTTGCGCTCAGGAGGAAGACGAAGGCCCCCGTCTTGTAGAGCGCTCGCAGCTAGCCACGGAGGAGGATTGGTCTGACGCTTGCCAGTGGTTGGTGAGTGTTAGACCAGATCTGCCCGTGGAGCAGTCGGCTAGCCAGCGTGATCACAGGCCGTGGTTAGCTGGTAAGCCTACTGCTAACGCTATGCCTTCTCTGCCGCTGGCAGAGCATGTCGTTGACATGTTCGAGGCGGCGGAGACGTCCATTAAGTCGAGTGGACGTCTCGCTAAGGCCCCGCGCGAGGTGGCCAGGCGTTGCCGCATCGTGCCCCTGGACTACCAGCGGTACGGTGTGGTACCTAAGCCGAGCGTGGATGACCGCGCGGCTTTGGGTGAGGATGCGCGGCCAGGCTCCCGTTCTGACACGGGAGTCTTGTGTTCGAACGCGTTGCGTTCAGCAAATACCGCGTTGCGTGATGCGGAGGAGAGTGGGAGGGCTTCGATTGCCGCTCTGTCCCACGTCTCCCAGCTGTTACAAGGGGTAGTAACAGCATCCGCATCGCACCAGCCAAGTCCGGTCACAGTCCAGCGAGCCATCCAGGATGGTATCAACCTGGCTCTGGACTGTATGATCAATAACCAGAGGGCGCTGCGCGAGCAGTTTGAGGTGCTTCGTCGTGCTAACGTTCGCGCCGCACCCCCTGCGTATCGTCCCCTGCAGGCTCGAGGTGGTGGTGGCCAGGTCAGAGGCCAACCACCATCGCAGCGTCGGCCTCGGCCGCGTGCGATTCGGCCAGCAGCGAGGGGGGCGCAGGCGCAGTCAGCCAGGCAGCCGCCCGCGCACAGAGGAGCGTGCGGTGCTGGTCGTGGCGCGCGAGGATCTGGGCGTGGTAATCGTTCCTGATGGGACGGTTACCGCGGTGAGAACCACTCCAGTGTTTCTGGCAAAGGAGACAGTGCCGCTCTTGCACTCCTTATGTCCACCTCTATCCCTAGGTGGACCGGTGGGAGGCCGGCTAGCCGACCACATGCAAGAGTGGGAACTGTTAACTCAGGACCGTTTAGTCTTGCGATGGCTTTCAGTCGGGTATCATCCCGATTGGATGACAGGCCCGCCATCGCGACTGTCTCTAGTGCCGATCTGGACTCCAAATCCGAGAGATCCAGATCAAAGGTTGTGTATCGAGGAGGAAATAAATTCCCTCATACAAAAAGGAGCTATTCAGCCGGCACAGAGGTGTCCGGGCTTCTATTCAACCCTGTTCTTAGTAACAAAGAACACCGGAGGGTGGAGACCAATTCTCAACCTCAAGCCATTGAACAAGTTCATAGAGACGCCCAGTTTCAAGATGGAGACTGTGCGCTCGGTGTTGGCGGGGTTAGAGAGGGGAATGTGGACAGCATCGATAGATTTGAAGGACGCTTATTTCCACATCCCCATACACAGGAGTTTCCGTCGCTTCCTGAGATTTGCATTCCAGGGCAGACAGTGGGAATTCAGGGTGCTACCCTTCAGAATTTCCACGGCTCCTCGGGTTTTCACCCGTGTGGTTCTTGCGATCACCGCATACCTCTGCAGGAGAAGCATAGCAGTCCACACGTACATAGACGACTAGCTGTTGAAAGCGCACACCCAGGAAAGTTTATCGGCCAGTCTGGAGATTGTTTTGAAAACTCTCACAGACTTAGGCTGGATGATCAATTTCCCAAAATCAGAGCTGACTCCATCCCAGAAGTTTGTTTACCTGGGGATGTTCTTCGATCTAGAGACAGGATGTGTTTTTCCTACTCAGGAGAGAGTTCAGAAACTCATCTCATTAATTCAGTCAGTGTGCGACAGTCGTCATGTCCTGGCACGGGTTTACTTGAGAATGCTGGGGTTGATGGTTTCATTGGCCGATCCAGTTATTTCTCATGACACAATGGACCCAGAGTACAGGTTCGCTGGACTCGAATGTGTCAGTGTTGGCGCCTCTGATTCATCACCTGCAATGGTGGTTGGACACAGAGAATCTCTTGGTGGGGGTTATGCTAACCCCTCCCCACCCTCAGGTGACTGTGTATACAGATGCATCGATGGAGGGCTGGGGAGCTTGCCTGGAAGAGTCCACAATATCAGGGCTTTGGAATCTGGAACAGTCAAAGGAACATATAAATCTACTGGAGCTAAGAGCAGTAGTCCTGGGCCTGGAACATTTCTTACAGAAAGTTCAGGGCAAGATTGTTCTTATTCGTTCAGACAACTCAACAGTTGTGACTTACATAAACCACCAGGGCGGAACGAAGTCGCCCAGTCTCTGTATGATGACATGGAGACTGCTTTGTTGGTGCCTGGATCACCAGATTACCTTGAAAGCAGTTCATATTCTGGGAAGGTTAAATCTGCTAGCAGACTCATTGAGCCGAAGGATGAGTGTTTTACCCACGGAATGGCAACTAAATCAATGTGTGGCGGATCGTCTGTTCGACCATTGGGGGAAACCCAACATCGATTTGTTCGCAACGAAGAAGAATGCGAAGATGACGACGTACGTCTCTCCGATTCCGGATCCAAGCGCTTTCGCAACAGATGCGTTAGCTATCAGCTGGGGGAGAATGTATGCATACGCATTCCCTCCAGCAATCCTGATTCCAAAAATTCTTCAGAAAATCAGACAAGAGGAATGCCAAGTGCTTCTGATCGCCCCAGATTGGCCAAGCCGATCATGGTATACGGATCTGCTGGACCTTCTGGTCTGCAATCCGGTTCCTCTGCCTCTGATGGACGATATTATCTTCCAGGGCAAGTCCCTTCACAACAATCCGTCAATGTTCAGATTGACTGCATGGATGTTGTCAAGGAATCTAGAATTAAGGAGGGCTTTTCTGAGCAAGCAGCCATGTTTATGGCCAAAGCCAGGAGGGGGTCAACCTCCAGAGCATATAATTATAAAATCAACAGATTTGCAGAATGGTGTTCAAAAAGATGTATTGATCCAATGGATTCATCTATTCAGGTAGTAGCTGATTTCCTCTGTCACCTCTATGATGCCTATAGCCTCAAGCCTAACTCTATTGCTGGTTATAAGTCAGCTTTAATGTCTGTTATTCCTTGCTTGGCTAAGAGGGGAAGTGATGAAGTAAATACATTAAATGTATTAATTAAAGGCATGGGCAATCTAAGACCAAGGAATCCACCTAGTGCTAGGTGATAAGCCGTTTGAACCACTTAGTTCCATTTCTATGAAACTATTAACACTGAAGACTGTGTTTTTAATTGCTGCGGCCTCGGCTAGGCGTAGGAGTGAAATTCATGCCTTATCAGCCGAGGATGACCGTTTTGTGGTTTCAGGGGAAGGCCTTAAGCTGCTACCTAGGATTAATTTCTTGGCTAAGAATCAGTCGTTGAAATATCCAGGTCAACCTATTGTTTTGCCTGCTTTAACTAGATATGATCCTAATTCTAAAGCATGGTGTCCCGTCCGGGCGCTTCGCCGGTACAAACAACGTACATCGGAGTGGCGCACCGACCAGTCGGCGTTATGGTTGTCATATATTGAACCCCATGGCAGGGCTTCTAAGGACACCATTTCCAGGTGGATTGTAGAATGCATTCAGTTTTGTCATAAATCCGCCACCGGGAAGCAGGTTGACGTGGCCAAGGCTCACAGTGTCCGCGGCGTAGTGACATCCACTGCCCTATTTAATGGGGTCCCTGTGGATGATATTATGTCGGTGGCTCAGTGGCACTGTGAGTCTAGTTTTACAGACCATTATCTCCGTGACACCTCTAATCCTCTCGCCTTGTCGATTTTGAAAAAATAACTAGGCATTTATTTTTGATGGGGTTTCCTCATTGCTTATATATTTCACAATTAATTTATGGAAACAACCACTTTTTTGGGACTGCATCGTTCTTCACCAATGGGAAGAGGATGTCAGCAGCCATTTCAACAAGGTCAGTCTTGTGTATGCGTTGTCCATTGTTGATTGTCTTGTCACGTTACCCGTTATTAATATGATGATGGTTTTGTGTATTTATGTGGTTCATTGTTGAGAGTATACGAAAATGGAGTTTTTTCGTCTCTGCCCTGTAGTACATGGCACTTGTACGTAGAGAGCGTATAGGACATTGAGGTCATTCGACTCTTCCTCCCAGGAAGGAGGGGGGGGAGCGCATATGACATTCGGTCATCTCTCATACATCGGGGGTGTTATCGATGGTTAGTCAAATCCTGACTGTTTTTTCATACAGTTTCAGAAGTTTAAGTGCCTTAAACGCAGAAAAGCGTATAGGGATGAGCTGGTCTTTTGACCTCGCCTCCCTCCCGCCGAATTCACTGTCGAATTCTGGCAATATCAAAAGTATTAGGGAGGTAAGTATACTCTTGATGTGAAATAAACGAAATCAAGGATTTCTTTTTTCACGAGAGAGTTGATACTTACCTCCCTAGATACGGACCCGGCCTCTCCACCCCACAGAGGCTCGGTCTTCAGGCTCTTAATAGTTGCATGTGTATCAGCCAATAAATTAGTCAGAGGAAGTGCTAGTCTGCGCATGCGCGGTGGTGGGGCTGGCATCCGCCAGACTACGCTCTGACTCCCTGCCCAGTAGGGGCACCTAACTGTTTTAATCTGAGTGTTTATTGAGTGAAAGCCAATATTTAGCAATATCAAAAGTATTAGGGAGGTAAGTATCAACTCTCTCGTGAAAAAAGAAATCCTTGATTTCGTTTATTTCTTTCGATAACTACTTTTGCTTGGAATATCATGACAACACTTCATGGGAAGGTTGGCTATGGTAGTAGGCAAATGCACCTTAGTTTGAGGGTCAGTCAGCCCGTCCCTCCGTCGGTCCATCCCTTTGTCTCTAAATTTGTGTCTGTCCGTCCGTGCAAATCTTGGGTTTTCGTTCAATAACTTTATCTTTGCTTGGAGTATTGTGACGAAACTTCATGGGAAGGTTGGCTATGGTAGTAGGGTAGTAGGGAAATGCACCTTAGTTTGAGGGTCAGTCAGCCCGTCCCTCCATCCATCCATCCCTTTGTCTCTGAATTTATGTCTGTCCATCCATGCAAATTTGGGGTTTTCGTTCAGTAACTTTGGCTTTGCTTGGAGTATTGTGAGGAAACTTCATGGGAACATTGGCTATGGTACTAGGGAAATGTACATTATTTTGTTGGTCAGTCAGCCCATCCATCCATCCATCCCTTTGTCTCTGAATTTGTGTCTGTCCGTCCGTGAAAATTTTGGGCTTTCCTTCAATACAGTACAGCTCAGAATTAAGTTAACAAAAATCGTGACAGCAGCAAAACATATGCGCGCAAAAAGCAAAACATTTCGTGCCAAATGAAAAACACAAACGCGCCAAATGAAAAACATTGCACGCCAAATGAAAAACACAAACAGGACGAGGTCGAAATTCCCGGTGACTTTTTCCATGATGTACATGAATTAATTACGAGCAGGATAAGCCTAAACGCACCAAAACACTTCCAGACAAGATTGTTTTTCTAAAACGTGGTTGTGTTTTTCTCTGGCTCGCCGATAATAGTAGTCTCGATATATAATGTAGACAGGGATTGAAATGAAAATAAATGCTAAAATCGTCGGCAGTCCTACTATTTGTCTGTCGCGCAAAAATAATCTACATGTATGTCAAATCCCGCAAGTCGGCATGTTCCTCTGCGCTGGATGTTTATAGAAAGTAAATGCGAAAGCAACCGGATGAGAATAAACTATGTCAAATCTCAACAGGTCAGCATGTTTCGCTGCGCTGGATATTTTTAAAAAGTAAATGCGAAAGCAACTGAATGAGAACACTGGGAAGATTCGCTTGATTAATATTTGCGGTAAAATGTCAGACAAAACTACAAAATAGAGCTATCACGATCAACTATGGATGTTTCTCGAGCTTCCGTTTGTCTTCATTGTAAGGTTTTATTCACAATAATATGTTAGATATAAAATATTGCTCGGAAATGCCGCCGTTGAATGGTCATAAGCGGTCTATAGCAATTTATAGTATTGCACATCCTGGCATTTTGTGATCGGCCGCCATTAAAGTTGAGGCAACTTTACTACATGCTAAAGAGCACTGTCGATAGTAATCATTGTTTACATTTTCGATGAAGCTCAAACCATAAAATCCTGTATCTGAAAATCTGTAAAAGCTCCACCAGGTATCAGAAAACATAACATCACAAATGAATTTTGCAAAATCGTAATGAAAATGTAATTAATGTTTCGCGGCCCATTGCTCGTAATGTTAAATTAGCCCCTCCAAAAATGGTGTCACTCCCAGGGTATTATGGGAAAATTGATTGTGATGACGTCATCGCGATTCTATGAATACAGGTCTGTAGATTTAATAGATGGAGCTAGCATACTTCTCGTAGTTTCGTACAAATACAAAGACAATCACCAACAATGGGAATACATTTGTGCATTAAATTATGTTAAAATTATGCAAATTATGTAAACCATTGCAAAATCTTGTCGCAAACATTCATTTCAACAAATAAACTTTACAATTCTGTTTTATTCCTGATATGAAACTACTGTAATTTAAAAGAGCATTGTGAAAATATGTTGTCCTTTCTCGTCGTTCGTGAACAACATTCTGAAACTCTTCTAGAATGCCACAGCGAGAACAGTTTAGCATGTTTAGCATTCACGAACGACATTTCCACTCCTCGTCTGATGGGGAGTAGAAATTTTGTTCAGGAAACACTGTTCCTGTGCCGTTGTCGAATTGTAGGGTTCTTGTTAAATCTGTTCGCGAACAGCAAGAACTGACAACTCGAATGGGTCACAATGACTTCTACTTGTAACGAGCCAAAGTCCACAGGCATTCCAATTTACTAAGCGTGTGAAACGCACTGTTTTTCACAAATGCGCCAGATATTTTGAAGACATGGCATGTTCTCCTTCGATCAATACTCACCATTCTGTTACTTCTGATATACAGCTGGCCCTGACAGCTGGCTCTAGGACTATAGGCTTAGAAAGCTTTACCGACTCCTTGGAACCGGGTACTCGGCTCCCAACTGCCGAGTACCCATCTACCATAGAGCTCATTCTTGTTTGCATAGCAACAAGAGCTATACATGCTTTTCGCAGTGGAGAGATTAAGGAATAGATCTAAGTCTTTTTGTCTGTGATTGTGATAGCTAGTGATTCTCTTGCAAGGATAATTGGATAATATGGATACCGCCGAGGATAACCAGGTCGTATATTTCCTTATTATTCCATAGTTAAAAGACTTAGGTCTCTAAATTACGTTGTGTCGCATGTTCCAATTTCTGACCCCAAAGAATCTGGGACGTGAGTTAACAACGAGATATGCTGGATGATCGCCTTCTTTAAACCCCAACAGGCGATCGGCAGATATGAAAATAGGTGTTTGCTATGGTATTTGTAACACGAATATCGGCTGACATCGTTCTCCGTAAGATCCGAGTGGGTGACGTCACACCCGTGGTGCTCGGATGTTTATGTGAAGAAAATTTTTTCATTAATTCGCGCATCTTGTTCTGGGTGCTGCGTACTAAAAATGGTACCAGAAAACTTTGGAATGTTCAAGTTTTGCGTGTTATCACGATCTGTTTGCAATGATCGGTGGTTTCAAAATTCTTGATTAGATGTGTGGTCTGCGGTTTTACCGTGTGCTACAGCAGTTTGTTTACATTTTGTTGTTTCTTCACATATCGTTTTGGCTTTCGTTAGGAGTATAATTTATATTGATTGGTAAATATACCCTGAATGCTATGCGATATTATTCCTGGTTCCGTTATACATCCTGGAGGATCAATTATGGGTGTATTTATGCGCGCTTCGTTCTTGTCGTCATAGTCAATGCGATCTTTGCTGTAACGTTGCGGGGTGGGGTGCGGGAGGGTTTTACAGTTAATTTATGATCAAATTATTTGAGAATTAATTGTCTGCCTTCCATCCGTGTCTCGTTCCGCTTGCTTATTGTAGGTTTGTGCTTATTTATAGGCCAAGCCAGCACCGCCATCATGTGACGAGTGCCACAAGTTCGTACGGGTCCTATTTAAGGACCATGTCTGCTTTAGATGTACTCCATGTAACCTTGATAGTAGGTGTAATGTGTGTGCAGTGTGGTCCGCGGATATGATGTTAAAGTTCCTTGCCCAGAAGGATGTGGCTGGGTCTGACGCGGGGTCAGGCGGTTTGAAGTTAAATCGTGGAGCGTCCGGTTCGGCCGGTGGGGGCGCTCCACGTCCCTAGCTGGAGGTGGCGGAGATGGCACCGCCGGCGTGGTGCGGCCTGTGATGCCACGGGTGGAGAATATGGAGGTCGATTCCGTCCTGGACGGAACCGTCCTCCATCTGTCTGGCTTGGCGCAAGCCAGGGCAGTGGCTCCACCCGTGGCTGAGGCCAATCTGGTACCAGGCACCGGTCCCGTGACGGTTGGTTTGACGCCAGCCGACACGGTGACGGGTCTGCCAGGCCAGGCGTGGTACTCAGCTATCTCGCCTGGTCCGGCGGTCAGACGTGGGGTGCCATTGGCGCCCATGTCTGGCCCGGTTCCGCGTCTGCTATGGGTCCGCACGGTTTTCCGTGCAGGCCTACCCCATGGACGGGTGTGTTTCATGGGGTGGCGGCGGAACCGTTTGGTACCGGAGTGCCTGGCATGTCAGCCGCGGCTCCTTGCCGGGAGGCCGTGGCTGGCAGGCCCGTGAACGCGTCAACGGGTGACGTGTTCACGGGTGTGTCTTCCTCGGAAGTAGACTGGTCGGATGCTCTGGCTTGGCTAGCCAGGATTGACCCATCTGTGGTTTCGGCCACGGCCGAGGAGGATGCGCCCCGTCCGTTGGTTGCATCGATTAGGACGGGGATCTTGCCCGCAGCCCGGATCCAGTCTGTTGGACTGGATCCACGGTTCATCGAGTTGCTTGAGGCTATTTATAGTAAGCAGCTCATGACCAAGGGCCAGCTCCCTGCGGCCTCCAGGGAGGTGTGGGCGAGGTGTCGTATTCCACGGGGGAAATACGACAGGTATGGTGTGGTACCATCGGTCACTGAGGATGACCGATGGGTTCTGGGTGTTCAGAGTGCTGGAGCGGGTGGCCCCGGTCTGGCACTTGTGGACAAGTCCCAGGCACACCAGGATGAAGTCCTGTCCCTATGCGATGAGGGTGTGAAGGCAGCTATGAGTGCTGTCAACCATTCGTATCACCTTCTTCAGTCGGTGTGGGCTGAAGCGGGGGCAAGCACCCTGTGCCACCTGTGGCGCTTTCGTGCGTCAATGACGGCTTGGTGCTGTCTATGGACGCGCTGGCAAGGGTGCAGGCGTGTGTGACAAAGTCCAGGAGGCAAATGGTTCTTGACCATATGCGTCCGGCTACGGCAGTCAGGGAGCGTCTTCTTGGGACACCCCTGACAGGGGGCCATCCTAGAGGACACTGCCAGCATTGCGCAGAATTGGTTGGCGGTAAACCTACAGCTGGAGCTAGTGCGGCAAGCGCACCCACTAGGGGCTGTAGGGAAACCGTTAGCTGTTCAATCTTCAAAGAAGCAGAAGAGGCAGAAAGGCAAGGCGAAAGCTAAGCCTACTGCGACTTCTGCTTCGTCTGGTTTTTCTCAGCCGCCGCTGACTAAGAAAGCCAGGAAGGTTGTGGAGGCCCCTACCCTCACCAATGTTGCTCCTGATCGCCCTAGAGGCGGGACGGGCAAGGGGAAGGGTAAGGGTAAGTCCTCAAAGGGCGGAAAGAAGGGAGCGGATCATACCTGAGGGTACGAGAGCTCCCTTCGTATCCGCCTGGACTGCACCTGTGCGACAGGAACAGCGGTGCCAGTTAGACCTGCCGAGCCAAGACCGAAATGGTTCTCTCTCTCTCTCGTTAAGAAAGGGGGGGGGGGGGGGGGGTAGCGGACCGCGTGCCGGACAACCCCGTTATACGTCGAGGTGTCTATGGTGGGTGGAAGGCTCATGCGTTTCGTCGAGGCCTGGCGAGTCTGGTCCTGGGATGGTTATCCCAGGGTTACATGCCGGAGTGGTGGGACTTTCCGCCGCAGAATCTGTCTTTGGCACCTGTCTGGACACCCATACCAAGGGAACCAGACAAGTTAGAAGCCGTTCAAAACGAAGTGTCGGTTTTGCTTCTGAAGGGAGCAATAAAACCAGCGAACCAGAACACTCCAGGCTTCTATTCAAATATGTTCCTTGTCCCCAAGAGCACAGGGGGATGGAGACCCGTACTCAATCTCAGGCCATTAAATTGGTTTATCCATACGCCTCGGTTCCAGATGGAAACGCTGAGGTCGGTAATGGCGGGATTGAGGAAAGGAATGAGGTGTGTGTCGATCGATCTGAAAGATGCATATTTCCACATTCCAATGAACAGGAGTTGTCACAGGTTTCTGAGATTTGCGTTTCAGAATCAAGTATGGGAGTTTATTATTCTCCCGTTTGTCCTGTCGACAGCTCCAAGGGTTTTCACAAGAGTGGTCCTTGCGGTGACAGAGTTTCTCAGAAAAGAGAACGTGGCACTACACACCTACATAGACGACTGGCTGATCAAAGCAGACTCGGCAGCCAGGTTGAACATGGATACTGCTCTAACTCTGAAGCTACTTTCAGATCTAGGCTGGATAGTCAACACGGAGAAATCCGAATTGACACCCACGCAACATTTCGTTTATTTGGGGATGCGATTCGATCTCGAGGAGGGTAGGGTTTACCCATCAGAGCCCAGTGTGGTGTCTCTGTTAGCCATCCTCAAGAGTTTTCGAGTGGGAAACCACATTCAGGTGAGGCGGTTTCTTCAGATGCTGGGCATGATGGTCTCCATGGAGCAGGTGATCCCGTACGCTGCTCTAGTGCGAAGACCTATCCAGTTGTATCTGATGTCTCTGTGGAAACAGAGAACAGAACCCCTGTCAAAACTGGTGCCAGTTTTGGAGCCGATAATGTCGCATCTTGTATGGTGGAAAAAGCATCAGAATCTCCTAGTAGGGATTTCGCTGCACCTACCCCACCCCCAGCTGTCCGTGTACACGGATGCATCGCTGGAGGGGTGGGGGGCCTGCCTGGGAGAACACCAGGTCTCGGGCACATGGACTCTCCAGGAGAGCCAGCTGCATATCAATCTGTTGGAAATGATGGCAGTGGAACTGGTGTTGGAAGAGTTTCTTCCGATGATCAGGGGCAAGGTGATATTGATACAGTCGGACAATTCGACGGTAGTATCATACATAAATCGGCAAGGCAGGACCAGGTCACCCACACTGTGTATCAAAGTCTGGCACTTGATTCAATGGTGCAGGAATTACTCGGTTGTTTTGAAAGCAGCTCACATTCCTGGGCGATTGAACATTCTGGCGGATGCTTTGTCTCGCAGACAGAATTCTGCCAACAGAATGGTCCCTCAACCCTCCAGTTCTACGAAGGATCTTCGAGCATTGGGGCAAACCCAACGTGGACTTGTTCGCCACAACTGAAAATGCTCAAGTCATGACGTATGTCTCGCCGATTCCAGATCCAAATGCGTCGATACAGACGTTCTGGCGATAAGCTGGAGAGGGATGCACGCTTACGCGTACCCACCCACCATTCTTCTGCCGAAGGTATTGGTGAAGATCAGGGAGGAACCATGTCTGGTCCTGCTAATAGCGCTATATTGGCCCAGCATGGCGTGGTTCACGGATCTGTTAGATCTGCTGGTGGAAAACCCAGTGCAGTTGCCCGAGATTCCAAACATAATCTCCCAGGCCAAGGGACGCTTCCTACACGAGCGTCCCGAAATGTTAAAATTGACTGCGTGGATGTTATCAAACAACGTTCCACGTCGGAAGGCTTTTCTCGACAAGCTGCTGATTTCATCGCGGCTGCGAGAAGGAGGTCAACCTTCAAGTCATATAACAACAAGGTTAACAGATTTGCAGACTGGTGTGAAGAAAAGGGTATTGATACCTTTCAATCCACTATTCAGCAAATAGCAGACTTTCTCTGTGAGCTGTTCTTTTCAGGACTAGCTCCCGTCACAATTGCTGGATACAAGTCAGCTTTGGCATCAGTTATCCCTTGTCTAGCCAACAGGGATAGTCCAGAAGTGGCCCAGTTAAATGTGATGGTGAAGGGAATGAGCAATCTCCGACCGAGACAACCGGTAGTCATTCCAGCCTGGAGTCTATCTTTAGTGCTTAATGTACTGGCCAAGCACCCTTTCGAACCGTTGCATTATTATATTTACCACTGGAATGACTAGATCGCCTATGAATCCAGTAATTCTATGGTAAATTTTCAAAAATAATCTCCTGATTCTGCAAATGCCTTAATGGAGTTTATCTACTAAACGCATTTGACTCTAAAGGCGTTTTTTCTATTGGCTGCTTCCTCAGCTAGAAGGCGCAGTGAGATCCATGTGTTTCGGCAGAGAGGGACCGATTTATTGTCTCCGGAGAGGGTCTGCGTCTTCTGCCAAGAGCAGAGTTCATGTCAAAGAATCAATCTTTGAGATATCCCGGCAAACCGATCATAATACCGAAGTTAACAAGGTTTGATCGTGATGCCAGTGTCTGGTGCCCGGTCCATGCTTTGACTAAGTACAGGAAACGGACTGACTCGTTACGGTCGAACGATAGACATCGGTGGATCTGCCATAAGAAGCCTTATGGCGCCGCATCCATGGATACTATCTCTCGTTGGGTAGTCGAATGCATTCAGACTACTCATGAGATGGCGACTGGGCACCAGGTGCAAGGCGCAAGGGCACACGATGTTAGAGGAATAGCCGCCTCGCCCGCCCTTTACAGTGGTGTTCCGTTAGAGGACATCATGGCTGTTGCACAATGGCACTGTGAGTCCTCATTTACGGATTACTATATGAGGGATGTGTCAGACTCAGCCAATCCACACGCTTTAGCTGTTTTGAGACGATAGTTAAGTGACCACACTGCTCTTCACCCTTTTTTGACTTTGGTAAGAAAAGAATCTAAAGCAGGCATGGTCGAATGAGAGGATGACAACCAGATTGTGTCACTGATGGCCGGACCAGTGAATGGTTGGAGGTGGTACATCTGAAGTCCAATTATCATAAGGTAATTCAATAGTGAGAGTTTTTTGTATTATGTCTATATATCATGTTCATTCATCTTATATATTCATGCTCATTCCCAGGCTAATACATGTGGATATGCAAGGAGCAGTTAATCCTCTTGGCATATTTGTGTTTCAGGCGAGATACATGTTCGTGAGTTCTCTCCATTTTCTTAGGAGAAAAAAAGGGGGGGGGGGCAGTGATGCGAATGTGATTCAGTTTCGTTAACTTGACGGTCCTTTTAGGTCTCCGTTAGTCAAGTTTTTAAGTCTAAATCTGTCTCCAAGGGGCAAAAGTAGCATTGACGGCTTGCCCCTTCCCACCAGGTTACTGATCAAATCTGGTGTATATCAGAAGTAACAGAATGGTGAGTATTGATCGAAGGAGAATGAAGGAAATGTCAATTTCCCTTTCTCCGAGATCTAACAATACTCACCATTCTGTTACGGACCCAGCCTCCCAGCCCCACGGAGGCAAGCCATGGATTTCTCTTGTTTGGTGGCTATGCAAACAATATGAGCTCTATGGTAGATGGGTACTCGGCAGTTGGGAGCCGAGTACCCGGTTCCAAGGAGTCGGTAAAGCTTTCTAAGTCTATAGTCCTAGAGCCAGCTGTCAGGACCAGCTGTATATCAGAAGTAACAGAATGGTGAGTATTGTTAGATCTCGGAGAAAGGGAAATTGACATTTCCTTCACTCTCTAGCCATGTTCATATTTTGTTTCCAAACGCTTTCTGATACTTTATGGCACACCAAAACAAAATGTCACTATTATTTGTTGTTTTTGTCCTGGCACGGTGGTGTGTTTTTTTGTTTTCTTTGTGTCGCGTTTATGTTTTCTTCGCCTACGTTTTTGTTTTGCATCTGGCACGTTATTGTTTTCTTCTTGGCACATTTTTGTTTTTGTCTGTTGCATTTTTGTTCTCAGGACATGTTAACTTAATTCTGAGCTGTACTGTAACTTTATTTTTTCTTGGAGTATTGTGTCGAAACTTCATGGAAACATTGGCTATGTTTCTAGGGAAATGTACATTATTTTGTGGGTCAGTCAACTCGTCCCTCCATCTGTCCATACCTTTGTCTCTGAATTTGTGTCTGTCCTTCCTGGCAAATTTTGGGTTTTTGTTCAATAACTTTATTTTTGCTTGGAGTATTGTGACAAAACTTCATGGGAATGTTGGCTATGGTACTAGGGAAATGTACATTTTTTGTGGGTCAGTCAGCCTGTCCGTCTAGACATTTGTCTCTGAATTTCTGTCCATCCGTGTAAGTTTTGGATTTTTTGTTCAATAACTTTATTTTTCCTTGGCGTATCTTGACAGAACTTCTTATAAATTTTTGATTTTCGTTCAATAACTTTACCTCCCCTCCCTCGATTATTTCGGACATAGTTACTTGTGGTCAATTATTTTGGACATGGTTACTCACGGTATATAGTTTGTCTCGTTAATGGAGCTCTTGGCACAGATGTCAGCTTTCACCTGGATACATCAAAGGATGCACGAGTATGCGATGGTGTATGGATCATATTTGATAATCCTCGTGTAGGTAGGAAATCTAGAGACAACATGATGAACCGTCCACGATCAGATGCTACCATGATCAAGAAACAATTTCCTCTTACATTGGCTTTTGCTACTACCATTCATAAAGTTCAGGGCCTTACACTCGATAAAATATTAGTAAATTTTGATTCAGGCAAAGCAAGATTCAATCATGGTATGGCATATGTTAATATTACAGGGTTTGTACACCTTTCAGGATCTGAAATTCCATGACTTTCCATGACCAAAATTAACAAATTCCATGACCTCTAAGAATCAACATCTCAGTCAAATTTTAATCAAAGGGCTATGTCCAGGGGAAAGGGTCAACAATAAATAGCAAACAGATCAAATAAATGAATTAGATTTATTATATAACTTCTTTTTAAATGACAGTCACATGACAGCGTACATATAGGCACTATAATACTATATATGGAATATTATTATTAGCATTGGTCATCACAGTTTGAGGTAAATATAACTGACTATCACAGATTCCCATATATCATATTTAATATCTGAGATTAACCCTTTATTAGCAGAACCAGAACACTTTTTTATTATATTTACCACTGGAATGACTAGATCGCCTATGAATCCAGTAATTCTATGGTAAATTTTCAAAAATAATCTCCTGATTCTGCAAATGCCTTAATGGAGTTTATCTACTAAACAGATTTGAGCATTATTTAGTGGTCATCAGGCAAATGGTATATATGTATGACTAGAAAACGAGCATATTTTGTTTTTTATCGAGCACTATATAATAACACAGGGTATATATGTAGGGCTATTATCCCTGTAATATACCTATGAGATTATTTTTAAAATATTTTAATACCAATTTGACTGGAAATTATTGCAGCATAATGCAGCAAGAACAGCCAGGCAAATTAATTTAAATTATTTTGAAACTAATTTCATTGAGCGTTGTTAGAGATTCAACATTATTCAATTTATTACAGGCATAGATGTAAAGATTAATAGCACTAGCTATCTAGTATCATCACCATGGCATCATATGTACAACCTTATCTAGACAAAGAGCATATGTATAAATTGAGCACTATATAAAAAATATTTACCACTGGAATGGTATATGTAGGGCTAATATCCCTATAATATACCTATCATCATCATGGCCATGAAATCATTTTAAAAATATTTTAAAACCAATTTGGCTGCAAATTATTCCAGCCTAATGCAGCAAGAACATCCAGACAAATTAATTTAAATTATTTTGAAACTAATTTCACTGTGAGCATTAATATATAACTAAAGAGATGCAACATTATATAGGAAAAATGTCAAGATTAACCCTTTAACTGACAAATCCCTGAAGAATTAAATTTTGTAATACTTATTTAGTAGCAGACTGTTGAATATTTTGAAATTAATTTATATTAATACTGTTTCTCGGTTTGGCTAACAAATCCAGATGTTTTGAGCTTTTTGAGTGGCTTTTCACCGCAGCTTCACCTATATTAGATACGTCGAAAGACTTTAGACAAAGCCGACATCGCGCTTTTGAAGCGATAGCATCACGTTCTATCCAGCCACTGTACTGCGCATTTGATAACCAACTACCGTTAAAACTGCACTTTCCGGGCATTTTTACCAATAGTTAAACTTTCTTAGTCATATTTTATCACGGAAATATCACGAACTTAAAAATTAACACATTACGGCAACTATTTACTGTTAGCTTTACTTACTTTACACAGCTGAAAATCCCAGCTTGATCGCAATTTATAAAATGACAACATGTTTGTTTACGCTGAGAAAACAATTTCTTCCGGTAAAATTTATCGCAGACTTCACTCTCTTAGGTTCGTTTCGCATTCGCTTTCGTATTTATTACCATACTTCGTAGTAGTAGCCGAAACTTGCCGATCTGCATAATCGATCTGCATAATTAACTTTTCTTTTTGGGTTGAGCGCGAGACTACCGAGACTTGTTGGCAGCGATTGCTCAATAACAATGCAGCCATTGTGAGTGAATATCGTGTTATGACACGACCAAGCCAAGCGAGATTTTCATTTTCCATGACTTTTCCATGACTTTGACCAAAATTACGATTTTCCATGACTTTTCCAGGCCTGGGATTTAGATTTTCAAATTCCATGACTTTCAAGGTTTTCCATGACCCGTGTGAACCCTGATATTAGTCAAGTAGGGACATTAGAGGGTTTGTATATCAAGGATTTTGATGCAAAGAAATTTCTTGTCAGCCAGGAAGTAGCCAAAGAGATGAACCGATTGCGCTCCGATAAAACTCTGACAACACCACCTAGCATAAATGCTTTATATCCTAAATCCAACTGGTTGCAAATGGTACATCTTAATATCCGATCATTAAGAGCTCACATCACTGACCAAGAAGCTGACTCTAGATTGGCAAGTGCACAGATCATAGCAACTTCAGAAACATGGCTTCAATCAAACATCCTAGACAGATCATGCTATCGAGAAGGATACAGCATGTACAGTATAGGCTAGATCACCAAGAAAGCCTACATACTGGTATTCTTATGTATGTTTCTTATCTTCTTCTTTTCGATCGCTGGTATCACACTTGGAGAGCCGTTCTCAAGATGAAATCGGTGGTTTTCTGCAGTTCTTCCACGGTTCTCATGATATGACCTCACAAATAGCATCGACTTACACATGCAATGAATTTGATATTATGACAGTAAATCTCGTGACACCAAACATTACAATAACTCTTGTCTATCGATCGCCATCTCCAACACCCTCCAGATTTATCACATGTATTTCAGCTATCTTCCGCTCTATGAACAGCATGAACCAGTACAGTATTATTGCAGGAGACTTTAATATTAATACAAATCAGTCATCTTACCAAACGTTGACAAGGACAGCACATGAGAATGGATTTCATGACACACTAGCTACTGTCACACACATTTCTGGTTCATCAATTGAGCATATATTTACCAATATTCCTGTCTCTGATAACCAGTCTGGAACTATGTCACTTTACTTCTCGGATCACAGAGCCACATGGATTGCTGTACCAATGCTGGAAAATTAATAAAAGCCCTACCCGGTACTATCATTAGTGAACATTGAAATCCTCAGTATATAAGCAACTTTACCTGTGATTACAGCATTACTCCAAGGGTATCGGGACGTTTTGTACCTAGGACGATTCGTCCCCGAGTCTTTTCGTGCCAGCGACGATTCGTCCCATTTTCTAAATGGGTTGATTTGTGCCATTAGTGGGGCGGTTCGTCCCTATACAGAGTAGCAGTTCGTCCCAGTTACTATATATATATATATATATATATATATATATATATATATATATATATATATATATATATATATATATATATATACACTATGTCTATTTCCTGGTTCAGCTCGATTTAGGCCGTCTTCAAGGCTTAATAGCTAGTCAGTGTCTGTACTACTTCATAGACATGTTGTTGAATATTTTGAAACTAATTTGACTGGCCGCTGTTGCTGTCAAATTAGATTCAAAATATTCAACATCTTACCTGTATAGTTTTCTGGAAATGGGATTTAGAGATTGCAGGGATTGATTGATCCCAACACGGACAAAGCGTGCGTGGAGCATAGCTAGAGATGGGCGGGGCATATGTATTCAACAGAATGTTGATTAAATCATACGATATCCAATTCGTACACTAGTGGCGGACCTTTTCATTTCTATGACGGGACTATACGCGATAAATATATGAGTGTGGTATCAGTAAACTAGTGACATAATTGTTTATGATGTTATATACTTGAGTGACACATCTGGTCTCTTCATTGTATAAGTTTTATAAATTTTAAGTGACAGCGGTCCAGGAGAAGACATTTTGAAAATTTACCACTGGAATGATCGGTTCGTTTATCGAGCCAGTCATTTCGGTGGTAAATTGTCAAAAAAACATTTTCTTTGGTCTGTAAATGGACATTTCTCAAGCCCACTACAGGAGGCGTTCTTGGCTGATAAGCGAGGCTTAAACGAGTTAAGTGTGTAAATTATGGAAACTATTTGCTGTTGTCTTAAATTACTACTAATTTCAATCACAGGTTAAATGTTTCAATAAAAAAATCAAGAAGAATTGGGAACAATTAAGTAAAAAGTAAACAGAAACACATTAGAACAGGAAGATTATATGTTTTAATATGAAAATTATAGCAACAAATTTATACTCCGATAAATAGATCTATGTCATATATTTCTCAACAAGACTGTCAGACGGCAAATCATACATAGGCCTTCTTAATTTAGAGAACCATTAAAAGTAATTGTGAAGAACATGTTAAAGGTGTATATTCACACCATAATGATTTAATTTATGTAGAATGAAACCATCAACTGTTAAGATTTATTTAGTTGCGTTACATTGGGAATTGGGGTACACAATTTAACCTTTGCCACTCTGGTGTCAAAATTGTTAAATCTTCATAGTGTGTGTGTGCGTGGGGGAGGGGTGCGTGTAGGGTGTGTGGAGAGGGGGCGGGGCGCTCCATGAAGAAAAACGGGGAGGGTGGGGGTGGGGGTTGGGGGTGGGTGGGTTGGCTTAAAAATTTGTGGAATTAATTAATGACGGCTTGGACTCGGTCGCATGCATAGTAGCATAAGCGTGCATGCTCACAGACTCGTTTATATGTTCTCTATAGGAATAGAGGAACCGGTTCCCTAGAGCAATGATTGCTTTAGAGTTTAAGAGATACTATCAAGACTACCCAATGGAGGGATGTATCTCTGCTAACCTTGTTTCAAGGGAACCCACACCATGGGAATGAATAGGTTAAAATTTTCTGAGATATCTAAGTCAG
Organism: Chaetoderma sp. LZ-2023a; assembly: GCA_034401795.1. Taxonomy (NCBI): domain Eukaryota; kingdom Metazoa; phylum Mollusca; class Caudofoveata; order Chaetodermatida; family Chaetodermatidae; genus Chaetoderma; species Chaetoderma sp. LZ-2023a. The sequence goes on along the minus strand of CM067372.1, from coordinate 177,637,626 downwards.
GTGACTTATAGCAAACAGTGAATTGAGTGGCTTAGTATTTTTGTTGTGTTACAAAACATTAAATTTAATTTGGTGAATAATATTGAGTGAATAGGAATGTTTTTAGACTAGATTTGAAAGTGGGCAAGGTAGGAGACAATTTAAGGCTTGTAGGGAGATTGTTCCATTCAGTAGCAGCGGTAAAAGAAAAAGATCTTTGCCCATACGTTGACATTCTTGCACTAGGAATTTTGAGCAGATGCTTATTTTCAGATCGTAGCGAACGGCCGGGAGAATATGGCTGCAGAAGGTCAGACAGATAGGACAGATAGATAATTCACATATACTCATATTATGTAACATTATGTTAATTTCTTTTCAAACTGTTATGGTGATGCTTTAATATTATATATTCTGTTGGGTATTTTGGGGCTAGTTCGGCTGGCGGCTGTTGATGCCATAGGTGGCAATAGCCGTTTTGCCAGATTGGTTTCAAAATGCACAACAGCTTTCCTCTGTACAGTTATCCTGAGGTTCAAAGTATATAAATTGATGTATGTAAGGACTTTAGGCTGCAAATATGCATATTATCGCCTTTAGTATGTGTACAAGCTGCAAACATAGGCCCCTATTATGTGTTGGCCTCTCATTTTCACGGCGATCTTCGAAATATTCGCCTATATTTTCTGGGCCTATATATATTTATTCATCGCGTCTTTACAGTCTGTACAAGAACAATGAAAGGAAATCGATTTTATACACGATCAATCAACAAATAAGTTGTGAAATGATTATGAAACTATAAATAAGACGAATCGTCCCGGGGCGAAACAACCCTGGTACAAAATATCCTTGGGATGAACCGTCCCGTGAATAGAGAGCGAATCGACCCATATGAAAGATGGGACGAATCAACCCGGACGAATCGTCCCGGAACCACTCCAAGAAACATCAATGATTAGATTTCTCACTATATACATACAAAGTATACGATACTGTCTTCACCTCCAGCACCATCCAGCGTCATCACACACATTTCAGTTTACTGTCTCCCTCCCAGTTCTATGAGCATCGCATCGCCTGAATGAGTTACAACAGATGGTACATACTATTGGAAATGCATAGTTCTACCAACTGTAGGTATGTTACTCAATCAACAATCTAATATAGATTAATTAAATGCTACAATGAATGTCATGTCATTTGTGTTTTGAGATGGTCAAACAAGATTGTGTCCATTATTTTTGGTTATTATCATTCAATAACTAAACCTTCTACTTGAATGTGTTATTGAATAGGTTAGTAATCTCATGTGGCTAGTTTATAATGATTAGCTCCCATTTGTCTGTGTATCCATCCATATGTCTATCCAAATAAAGACTAGATGCGCTAAACAGTACCAAACTGTTAAAGTCTGCATTTTATACAAATGTTACAATGACCTTGACTTCTGACCTCAGTGTCATTGTGCTTCATCCACTTGTTATGCATGTAGGTAAGCATGTGAGCAAGTTAAATTCAAGTAGGGTGATCCAATTCTGAGATATAAGACAATATGTTGAGCAAAACAAAAAATTTAACCTAAAAGAATAGTTTTTTACCAAGGTTACAGTGAAATAGACCTTTGACCGCATGACCTTAATAGGATTGTGCTGCATCTGGTTGATATATGTAACCATGTGTCCAAGTTTAATCACAATAGGCTGAACCAATCATTAGATAGAAAATAATACATTGAACTAAACTAAAAACAGAACTGGAAACAATGGAATATTATACCAAAGTCACGGTGGCCTTGACCTTTGACCTAAATATCATTGTCCTCCATCCCCTTAAGATTAGGGAGAATGGCTACAAGTTTAGTCCCAATAGGGTGAAGCCATGCTGAGCTATAAGACGATATGTTGTGCTAAACCAAAAACTCAACCGCAAAAAATAGAATTTAATAGCAAGGTCGCAGTGACCTTGAACTTTTACCTCATTGCCTCAAAATGATACTATCATGACATTGTGCTCCATCCTCTTGATAACAGGAAGCATGTGTCCAAATTCAGTCCCAACAGGGTGAAACCATGCCAAGATATTAGACGATATGTTGAGCTAAACCAAAAGCTTAACCGAGATTGGATGCCGACAAACAGATAGACGGACGGTGTAACAGAACCCATCGCTATATTGGTGAAACCACATTTTGACTGAAAGTCTGTTGGTCAAATTTTAGTAGTGTATTGGTCACATTCTTTTATGATTGATTTAATAAAGCAACCGATGATCACTCATGTCAGTTTCTGATTTTGAATCTATGTTGAATGAATACAGACTCATGGACATTGAACCGAGATCAAAATCTTAAAACTTCCACTCATTTTAAGACTTTCAATCGCTTATCGTGGACTCATTCTTAGCCATGGATTCATGGATGTGTTTACATCCTTCACCGAAGATGGAACATGCCAGATTGATGGTAGGCTAGCATTGGAAAATTGGACTATGCTTGGGGCCAATGTACTCGGTACTAGTGTACAAATCTTAAGGACTTGCATGTACTCAGTACTTGTGCAGAGTCATGCCTTTTTATAAGTACTTGTATTCAGCCTCATTACTTTGCCAAAGTACTTGTACTTGAGTACGTACTCTGTTCTTGTACTTCTGAGTACTTAAGAGTACATGCTGAGTACTTATAAATTCATATTCTACATGAAAATTATGTGCGTACTTTATCCATTTCTAGTAAATATTTGAAAACAATTTCACTAACTTGCTGCTAGCTGTCCAAAATTTTGAAATTAATTTGCCTAGTAATGTTTTCAGTGATTTGTTTTTTTAAATTGAAATTCTGGACGTTTTCTTGGAAAGGGGAATTTTGCTGTAGTGGGTATGCTTATTGGGAATAAGATAACAGGCATTTGACACTTACACTAATGAAACCTTTTTATCTAAATTTCAAGGCTGTCATACAGGAAACTGTTGAATATTTTAAAAATAAATTGACTAGAAGTCACTGCTGCTTGAGCCAGCAACTGCAATCCTACTGATAAGATTCCATTTTGAATGCATGATTGTCCTGATTGGGCAAATCCCATTATTTCAGCCTTTTCAGACTCTTAACTCTTTAACACACAACTAAATCCAGCGAAAAGCCTTCTGCCCTGCTCTCGGAGAATATAAATTTGTAGGCTATGAGAAGATTATTTTTGAAAATTTAACACTGAAATAACTGGCTTTCTTATCGAGCCAGTCATTCCAGTGGTAAATTTTCAAAAATAACCTCTTGGTCTGTATATTGACAATTTCTATGGAAAAAATTGAAGTTTTCTTGAAAATATTTGAGGGTTAAAGAAAAGTCTAATCAATGATTCAATGTTAATGTTACATAAATGACTTTGAGAAGGAAGTTCAATGTTGAATATTTCGAAAATAATTTGACTGGAAGCGAATGTGAAAGCAGTAAGTAATGTTCACCAGTCAAATTAATTTCAAAATATTCAACATTACTACATCATTTTTTGAAATAAATTATTTCTAAATAAATCCTCTCACTGATGAAGCCTTATAGCAATCATGCGAGGAATTCAGCAAATTGTTGATGAAATAAGAAATATTGTTAAATATTTTGAAAATACGTTGGAGGAACAATTGCCAATCAAATTATTTTCGAAATATTCAACTGCTTAACCATCCTATTGTACTGGACTACTGGTCCAAAACAGAAAACCATACCTTACCTATTTATTAATTTATTAATGATGTCATGTCAAATATATATTTATGGAAGGCTTCAATTTTCATTTCTGGCATGTCTGGGATACAGATGTTCCTGGGGTGGGGTTTTTAAAAATGTATTTAAACTCATCTTACCTGAAATTTTAAGGATATCATTGTTACAATTTATTACTAGGATAACTGAATCATGAAACATCGAAAACTTTAGCTTGGAATCACCTTTGGTTAGAAATCTATGGAAATATAAACTTTTTGCATGCTTACCATTTAACGAGAAAAGCTGGAAGAAGAGAATAAATGCTTGATTCCAATGAGCTAATGTCTTATCTTTTGTTATTGGTTAATGTTTTCCACCAACAAATATGATTAGTCATTGTAAAACGCTGTAGAACACCCTAAACTGAGCTCTTCTGTAACCAAAAGTCTATTCCCAATAAATTTAGTCAGGAGGAGTTATATCCATTTTCCCCATGCTAATTTTGCAATTGTGACAAAAATCGGTCCAGAGTACTACTAAAAATCTTAATAAAAACAGCAGACCCCCTTAAAACATAAAGCTACAACATATATCAACTGGTTCTATGAATATTACTCTATGTTAGGATAAATTTTTGTCAAAGTACCGTGTCATTTTAACCGTTTTTAACAATATCGTTTACTTTGCATACCTCACAATTCTGATAAATTCATTCTTTGTGACATTTGAGCAAATGTACTGGTGTATTATTTATCCTACTTACTGACTGGGTGGTTATTTTTAATCACCCAATGAAATTTAATATTGCAAAACTAGGGAGAAACAGCCCCCTGTTTCTAATGAATTTCTGACCAGAAAATGGTTGCAATGTAAACATGACAGGAAGAGTTACTTCCCTTGCGCCCCATCCTATCAATGGATCTGGTTCAAGACATCTGGTAGCAAATCAACTCATACCAAATAGATGGTCTACTTGTACCAGTGGTTAGATAACTCGTGTAGAGATTTTAAAGCCTATATCCTTATTCTTACCCCTCACAAAAAGTGGTAACTCACGTTTATTTCTGTTATTTAATTTTACCGCTTTCTTCGTATAGCGAAAAAAGCATCATAGAAGTATTGCCTTACTTATTAAAATATTGTAGACATCGAAGACATAGATAATTTTATTTATAGTTTTATAACCAGATTCCGTGGCAAACCAAAAGCCCATAGTTACAGTAAACCTTATGGGAGGGGTTAGAATCAAGATATAGCAATTTTAAATGTGTGTAGCAAAACTGCGTAGCTCAAAAAGACCTCGTTGCCTCAGGAATATTTGTGTAACCTTTGCGTGAATGAAAAATGGGTTACACAATTTTTACATGGCTGGATAGTAAACAGCATTGAAGTGGCGCTAATGTAGAGGCGACTCGGGGTAGTGCTACATGATAACAACAGCAACTATATAGATTGAATGGGCAAAAATTTGGTTGAATTCCGGCATACTATTTTGGAGGCGGTATATATTGACTAACAGATGGATGGACGTGATTACAATTATCCCAACGTTTTTTAAGCAATGGGGATAACAAGGCCACAAGTCAACAAAGATAATGAGGATTTCACAAAGCAGCAAGGTTGTAACAAGCTATTACTGGCTTATGCCTCATCAATGATGAATGATGATAACCAGCAATGTTGCAGCTTTTTCGTACAGCATTTAATTTCACCAGTCCAATGACATCATAAAATTTGCAGCAAAGTATTGCAGTCCTCGCCTCAACAATTTCCATAGTAACAATAGTATCATAGCTAATTATTGTTTGCTAGGATTTTAAAATAATGATTGTCCAGACAATTGAAACGGAAAAAGTTGATTAACCCTTAGCACACTGATGCCAATATTCTATCATTTACTGTGTCAGTAGCAAAGAAACTGGTGTACATTTTTCAACAATTTTGTTGGACGATGTTGCTGTCTGCAATAGTACCATCTTCGGCCAAATTTTTTGAAAAATGAACACCAGTTCATCTTTTAATTTAATTTGAAAGTTTAAAATTTTGAGATCAGAGTGGTGCGGGTTAATGCATGTCTGGCAGTAAACACACATGGATGCACACTTCATCCGAGTGTGAAAGACATGGTACCACACCACATCACAGTGAAGGGGGAACCAACCTAGTTCAGACAGAATGGCATAATTAGTACTCTTTTTATGCACGCCCAGAAGAAATCTGGCAAATTTGTGCTGATTTCCTCCTGCCTCTAATCTTTCAAAGCATTGAATACATTTTTAAACTTAGAGCTATAAGGATTAAAAGCTCCCCATATTTCACTCCAATATAACAGAATAGGTTTTATCATATGGTTAAATAAGAGTAAACCAGTTTTGACTCATTGGTTGCAGTGAAAGTATATCTTTACAAAGCTTAAAATATGCTTTTAGGCCTCTTTTGTAGAGGTCCTGTCTTGCTTCCTGAAGCAGCAAACTGAATCCCTAAACACTTGTAATTTAGTGTGCATTCAACAGGCCATCCTTGAAAACTAAAGCTTTTCTTCAATAGCCTACCAGCTTTATTGAATATCATAATTTTTGTTTTATCCACATTCATGTTCAAACACCAGTCTACAATATTGTTCCAATTTATCTAATTTTAACTGTAATCCTTGTTGTGTGGAAGACAATAACACCACATCATCAACATACATAAGACAGTGTAACTCAATGTTGTTTAAAGTAACTGGATCTCTTGTTTCAAGCATGTATTCGGGAAGGTCATTTATGAATATTTTAAACAGATTAGGACTAAGGTTATCACATTGACTTACACCAAGTTTTAATTTAAAGAATTCTGTGATGCTATGCTCACCTTTGATGCACGACTTGCTTGTAGAGTACATATTTTTAGCTCGCCTGGCCTGAAAGACCAAGTGAGCTTATGCTGTGGCGACCGTCCGACGTCCGTCGTCTATCCGGCATCCATCAACTTTTGCTTTGAAAAGCTACTCCTCCTTAACCAATAGCCGAATCTTAGCTAAATTTTGGTCAAAGGATGCTATTGTGCTCGGATCCAGAAATTCCCTTTGGAATTTTGATTCATAAATTTTTATTAATAATTTAGCGGAAATTATTAAATTGCTTCTTCTCCTTTCCCTTTTGACCGATTTCAATCAAATTTGGCTGAAAGGATCCTATGGTCATAGGTTATTGAACCTGCATTCAGAATTTTGATTCATAAATATTTTGGGTGAAAAACCTAGATTTTATTAAAAATTTACTGGAAATTGTCAAATTGCTTCTTTTCCTTACCATTTTGACCGATTGCAACCAAATTGGGGTGAAAGAATCCTATGGTCATATGCTCTAGAAATTCAATTCAGAATTTTGTTGCGTAAATATTTTGAGTGAAAAGCCTAGATTTTATTAAAAATTTACTGGAAATTGTCAAATTGCTTCTTCTCTTTACCCGTTTGACGGATTTCAATCAAATTTGGCTGAAAGGACCCAATGGTCGTAGGCTCATGAATTTTCATTTGGAATTTTGATTCATCAATTTTTTTGGTGAAAATCTTAGATTTTATGAAAAATGTACCGGAAATTGTCAAATTGCTTCTCTTTATCATTCTGAGCGATTTCAACCAAATTTGGCGGAAATGATCCTGTGGTGATGGGCTCTAGAATTTCCATACAGAATTTTGATTCATCAATTTTTTGGGGGTGAAATCTTAGATTTTTTTTTAAATGTACTGGAAATTGTCCAATTGCTTCTTCTCCTTACCATCTTTATCGGTTTTAACCAAATTAGGCTGAAAGGTGTCTATGGCCATAGGCTCAGAATTTTGATTCATCAATTTTTTGCGTGAAAATCTGAGATTTTATGAAAAATGTACCGGAAGTTGTCAAATTGCTACTCCTCCTTAGCGGCTTGACATATTTCAACCAAATTTCACTAATGGATTCTATGGTGGTAGGCTCTAGAAATTCTATTCAGATTTTGATTGATCAATTTGTTGGGTGAAAATCTTAGATTTTGTGAAAAATTTACCAGAAATTACTTCTCCTTGGTTGCTTGACGTATTTCAACCAAATTTGGCTAGAGTGACCCTATCAAGGTAGACTTGAATTTCTATTCAGAATTTTGATAGGGCAATTTTTTTGGTGGCCATCTTGGATTTTCCAAAAATTATCCATCAATTATCTACACGTGTTTAAATGCAAATGGGTCAAATGTTAATGGTCCAGGTGAGTGCCACAGGCCCTTGGGTCTCTTGTTTATAATTCTGTAGAACTTAGTTCCAATGCACAATTTCAGAAGTTTGTGATATAATTCAGAATGAATAACTGAATCGAAAGCTTTGCGAAAATTAACAAAACAGACAAACAATTATATATGTAAAATAGGAATAAATGTATGGCAGCAACAGCACCCAGTCAAATTTGTTTCAAAATACTCAACAGCATGTTTCTTAAATAGCAAAAACATACAATTCATACAACGTGTCGGACTATTAAGCGTTAAAGACGGGATTAATAGAATCATTTATGCATTTATACATGCCACTTAGCTGATTATGACGTCATATGATGTCAGATTGATAGATGGATATTCTGGAAATGTCCATTGTGTATGAGTTGTTTTAAAAGTCTGGTAAGAGTTGTACAAATATTATATGGACTAGCTAACAAAACAAATTTAATAACCACAATCTAGCTACGGACATTAGCCTATGTAGGTAATGGGTAGCATATGATAAGTGTAAGTATGTCTGTAAGGCATATAGTAATTATTTATGCATACATTAAATTACTGTCTAAACATTTTAAAATGTTTTTGTTAAATTTTGAAACTAATTTGACTGTGAGTTGTAGATGTGTACATGTATTCCTATTGTTGCCTTAGTATTGGGACACTGGCATTTAACTCCACGTGAGCCTATTCGATAAATACTAGATTGGCTGATGACATCTAGTACAATTTGAATTTTGTGCGTTTTTGGACTGTGTGAATAGGCTTGCGCGATTACGTGATTAAATTGAAAATCACGATCGTTATTTAAAGGTGCATGTTCACAACAGACTGCTTGAAAATAAAATTGTCAAAATTGTAGTAATGTTTTATCTAGGCTTAAGTTGTGTGCATGGACGTAATGAAACAAAATAAATCTTAGCGTATGATAATTTAATTCCATATAAATTAATATAATGTTTTAAGTTGTGAAATTGAATTAGAGACACGTGTCCCTAATTCAGTTTCACAACTAAAAAAGTTTATATTAATTTATACTTATCATCATATGCTAAGATTTATGTTGTTTCATTACATCTAGGCACACAATTTAAGCCTCTAAAAGTCTACAACTACAGGGGGGGGGGGGGAGAATGGAAGGTGTATTTTGTGAGTCAACCCATAGATTCTGGGTGTGTGTGTATGGTCACTATGGATGCACCTCATGCATGTCTACATACCTCATCCTGTATACACGTATTGTTTTACACTCATAGTTTATCCTTTATTTTAGGTCTTGCAAATCACCTGTTTAAAGCATCCAGGACATTTGAGTTTATCGAGACCGTTTGGCGTAATTTGGAATCCGGTGATGAAGGTGTCCTTACATTTTCACTACAGATCTTTGATGTGCTTCTTACCTATTCATCATCAACAACATCATCATCATCATCTGACCAGCTTACTCAGCAGGAAAGTCTTCTCAAAGGATTCCTGGAAATCTTAAAACAGAATAATCTTGACCGGAGCAAGAATTGGACAGCCAGAGTAACGGCAGCAATATGTAATGTTTTGCTTGGACTTTGTCATCACGTTGTAGGATGGGAGTGGATTGTCACACAGATAGATGGTGTGTTAATAATATTTATATATTCGTCAATATTAGCCCTTTAAGTTTAACCATTGAATTTGATCAAGAAAATTTCAATTTTCTCTTAGAAAATGTCCATTTGCAGACCAACAGAAGACTATTTTTGAAAATTTACCACTGGAATGACCGGCTCTGTTATCGAGCCAGTCATTCCAGTGATAAATTATCAAATAGTAGTCTTCTTGGTCTGCAAATGGATATTTGTCAAGACCACTGCAGAAGTCATTTTTGGCTGATATGAGAGTTAAAGGGATTACTCATATACAGAACAGCTCAGAAATAATTTAACATTCCCAAAACAGAAACATGTTAGTTACTATACTAGGAAATGTGCTGTTGAACATAATTGGGTTAAAAGACATGCTGCCATAGGGAGTATTATGTCTTCCAATCCAATTTTATGTTCAAAATATGTAATAGTTCACTTTATTTGTTTTGGAAACATGTTAAGTTGTTTGTGAGCTGTACCGTACCAGGTGTTTGTGAGCTGTACCGTACCAGGTGTTTGTGAGCTGTACCGTACCAGGTGTTTGTGAGCTGTACCGTACCAGGTGTTTGTGAGCTGTACCGTACCAGGTGTTTGTGAGCTGTACCGTACCAGGTGTTTGTGAGCTGTACCGTACCAGGTGTTTGTGAGCTGTACCGTACCAGGTGTTTGTGAGCTGTACCGTACCAGGTGTTTGTGAGCTGTACCGTACCAGGTGTTTGTGAGCTGTACCGTACCAGGTGTTTGTGAGCTGTACCGTACCAGGTGTTTGTGAGCTGTACCGTACCAGGTGTTTGTGAGCTTTACCGTACCAGGTGTTTGTGAGCTGTACCGTACCAGGTGTTTGTGAGCTGTACCGTACCAGGTGTTTGTGAGTTGTACCGTACCAGGTGTTTGTGAGCTGTACCGTACCAGGTGTTTGTGAGCTGTACCGTACCAGGTGTTTGTGAGCTGTACCGTACCAGGTGTTTGTGAGCTGTACCGTACCAGGTGTTTGTGAGCTGTACCGTACCAGGTGTTTGTGAGCTGTACCGTACCAGGTGTTTGTGAGCTGTACCGTACCAGGTGTTTGTGAGCTGTACCGTACCAGGTGTTTGTGAGCTGTACCGTACCAGGTGTTTGTGAGCTGTACCGTACCAGGTGTTTGTGAGCTGTACCGTACCATGTGTTTGTGAGCTGTACCGTACCAGGTGTTTGTGAGCTGTACCGTACCAGGTGTTTGTGAGCTTTACCGTACCAGGTGTTTGTGAGCTGTACCGTACCAGGTGTTTGTGAGGTGTACCGTACCAGGTGTTTGTGAGCTGTGGTGTACCAGGTGTTTGTGAGCTGTACCGTACCAGGTGTTTGTGAGCTGTACCGTACCAGGTGTTTGTGAGCTGTACCGTACCAGGTGTTTATGAGCTGTACCGTACCAGGTGTTTGTGAGCTGTACCGTACCAGGTGTTTGTGAGCTGTACCGTACCAGGTGTTTGTGAGCTGCACCGTACCAGGTGTTTGTGAGCTGTACCGTACCAGGTGTTTGTGAGCTGTACCGTACCAGGTGTTTGTGAGCTGTACTTTCCCAGGTGTTTGTGAGCTGTACTGTACCAGGTGTTTGTGAGCTGTACTGTACCAGGTGTTTGTGAGCTTTACTGTACCAGGTGTTTGTGAGCTGTAATGTACCAGGTGTTGTTCATTGTCTTGGCACCAAATTAATCTTTTAAGATTTTAACCCTTTAATGACCAAATTTAGTCAAGAAATTCAAAATATATTTCCTTATTGAATGTCCATAATTGCAGGCCATGAGAAGACTATTTTTGAAATTTTACCACGAATGACTGGCTCAGTTATTGAGCCACGGCCACCGAGGGCCTGCATGCAAATGGACATGCCTTAAGATCACCCCATAGGACAGTTTTGGCGTGCTTCAGGAAACCGTTAATGGTGAAATTTGGTGAAGAAAATCTAAATATGTTCTTATTGAATGTCGAGTCGCTCGCCAAGCGAAATCTTTTTGAACTTTTACCACAGGACATGATTGTCATGCTATCCAGAATGACTGGCTCGGTGATAAATCTTTAAAAATAGACTTCTATTGACCTGCAAACGGTCATTTCTAATTTGACTGGGTTCCGTTGCTTCCATTCTGAATACCCAGTGTATGGCTTAAAAAGAATGTTACACAAGCATACATGTACCTCGTCATTCATCCCAAAGTGAACACCACATATCGTATAACATGTAATACAAGACATGACATGATTTAGCCATCAAATTTGTTCACCAATATTTTAATTTTCTCTCCATTTGCAGATCAAGAGAAGATTGTTTTTAAAGATGTATCACTGAAATGACAAGGGATAAGTGACTGATAAGACTCCGTTAACGAACCACAGATTTTTGTCTTCTCTTGGTCTGCAAATTGGGCCTTTCTTAACCCTCAAATTCATTAAAGAAAATTTCAATTTCTCCCTGAAAATTTCCATTTGCAGACGAATAGAAGACTATTTTTGAAAATTTACCACTGGAATGACTGGCTCGGTTATTGAGCCAGTCATTCCAGTTGTAAATTTTCAAAAATAGTCTTCTCTTGGTCCGCAAATGGACATTTCTCAAGACCACTGCAGAAGCAGTTTTTGGCTGATATGGGTGTTAAAGGGTCAAGACATTCTAAGCTGTTTTGTGTTAACTTGAGTGTTACATCTAAATCTAAAATGGTTACATGGGGCAGATAGGATACATGGGTTCTGCAAATTCCTTGTTTTTCTCTTGCAGTAATTATGGATGTTGTTTGCGCTATCTTATCAACGAGTCAGAATATGCTGGATATCTCAGCAGCTAGTGCTTTCATTCTCCAGCTGTTAAAGGCAGAAGGTACTACTCTATCATCCCTGACAATGAATAACAGTGTGGGTACAGCACAAACACCTAACAAAGATGAGGATCAAACCAGTGTACCTAGTCTCATGACAGAAAGTAGTCCATCGAATACCAACGACTTTCATCACAAATCCATCTCGTTTGTGACCAGACCTGTACCGGATGAGCGTGGTGACACAAGTGAGCATGATGTCGGGTTAAAGGTAGATAATCATGTCTCTCAGGCTCCAGTGTTTTGTGATAGTGGGTGGCGTAAGGATAATATGAGTGCCAGTATTACTAATCATGTTAATGAGAATGGCTCATCGTTGTCGTCATCGATAATTGAATCGTCGTCGTTCACGAACAGCATTCAGCGACATGCTTGGAATTCATTTTGGAGAATATTTGACGTCCCGCTGGAAGAAAAAATGGAATTGGATAATGGCTCTACAGGAAGGTATGGTTTAACTTATATTTTAAAAATATACGATCATGTCTTCATCCACATCAGTTAATATGATCTTCTAATCAATGGATGAAACTCTAAATAATAATGCCCACATGTTTTAATTATCCCCATGTTTTTGAAAGAGTGGAGGCGGTATTGCAATCGCATCCGTCTGTCTGTCCATCCAATGGAATTCAAATCTTTGATGTTTTGATAATTGATATCTTGGAAGCTACTGTACTGAACTAATTTGCTTAATATTTTATCACAAGGAAGGTTTTTATATATATATCCATACACCATCATGCCCTAACTTGTTCATGGTCTGACAAACCTAGTCAAACTGTCATTTAACACTTGTTCATGGTCTGACAAACCTAGTCAAACTGTCATTTAACACTTGTTCATGGTCTGACAAACCTAGTCAAACTGTCATTTAACACTTGTTCATGGTCTGACAAACCTAGTCAAACTGTCATTTAACACTTGTTCATGGTCTGACAAACCTAGTCAAACTGTCATTTAACACTTGTTCATGGTCTGACAAACCTAGTCAAACTGTCATTTAACACTTGTTCATGGTCTGACAAACCTAGTCAAACTGTCATTTAACACTTGTTCATGGTCTGACAAACCTAGTCAAACTGTCATTTAACACTTGTTCATGGTCTGACAAACCTAGTCAAACTGTCATTTAACACTTGTTCATGGTCTGACAAACCTAGTCAAACTGTCATTTAACACTTGTTCATGGTCTGACAAACCTAGTCAAACTGTCATTTAACACTTGTTCATGGTCTGACAAACCTAGTCAAACTGTCATTTAACACTTTAATGTATTGGTTAAAGTTGGTTAAGAAAATAACATTTTCTGCACAGGGAATGGCCATTTGCAGGCCAAGAGAAGAGTATTTGTGAAAATTTTATAGATATGATAAAACTGTGATTTCTCTTGTGGATATTGGAAAGTTTTTGTTATAATTGCTAATCTATCATGTTGTGTATATTTCACTCAATTTTCTTTTGACTGTTGTTACCAGGCAGAGAGTCAAGCCTCAGCTCATTCATGTCCTCTGTACGATGTCCAGTGAGACAGTAGTCAGGAAACACATCCTTGCTGACCGGGAGAAATGCCAATTATTACTAGACTGGACCTTGGACACTGGAATCAGCTCTGATCTTATAGCTGAGTTATGGGCAAATATCTTAGTGGAAGACAGGTCGGTAACTTATTTCTTTGTCAAACATGGTCAATGTGAGAATGGAGGAATCTGATCTTTCGTTCAATTCACTGTTCCAGAGTATCCATCCATCATCTGACCTCGTATGATGTCATAATCAGCTCAGCACATGTATGATCTCGTCACAATCGTTGCGTCAAAAGGGTTCTGTATAGACCGTCATCAAATCTCAAATAGTCCGACACGTCAAATAAATTGTATGTCTTTGTAATTCTTTGCTATTTAATAAACATGCTGTTGAATATTTTGAAACTAATTTGACTGGACGCTGTTGCTGCCTTAGGCAGCAACACCACGCAGTCAAATTAGTTTCAAAATATTCAACAGTTTACCTGTGTAGTTTTTTGGAAATTGATAGTCAGGGTGTTCAGAGGTTGATCGATCCCAACATGAGCAAGGTGTAGGTGGAGCTTAACTAGAGATGGGCGGGGCATAGCTAAAACCGGAAAGGTCCATTATGTCAAAATCAAATATGTTATTTGTTAGCTGACATGACACTGAAAATGAAGCACATGTCGTTCCATCATGAGAGTGGAAAATATCCCGCTTTATGAAATAGTTATGAGTGTATGCATACATGTATTCTGAAAGATATTCACTCCTTGAAATTCGGTCAATTTTGCCACAGCAATTTTGTGCCATGGCAAAACTTGTTCGCCACAGCATCGCTTCTAGGCTTGTGTGATTATTGCGTTGAGTGAGCGCGATTGATTATTAAAAAATAATCATGATTACTCGATTAGTCAACTTGGAGAAAAATTACCAAGACATAGCAACAAAAGAATATCAATGACGAAAATTGCAATGGTGTTTAGAAAAGTCCAGTTGCAGGGCAAGAGAAGACTATTTTTGAAAATGTATCGCTGGAATGTCTGGCTCAATTCTCCAGCCAGACATTCCAGGAATACATTTTCAAAAATAGTCTCTTGTCCTGCAAATGGACATACATTCACTAAGCAAAATGTAATTTTTCATGACCAATCGTATTAAAAAGTAATTGAGAAGTTAGGTTTTGAAATATTTTAAGCAATAGAAAATATTCACGATTATTTGATTATTTGCTTTTTAATCATATAAATTCACGATTTAAAACATATTCGTGGTTTTCGATTTAATCAGGTAATCTCGCAAGCCTAACCGCTAGAGTATTTTATGGCATTTTTTCAAATCTCACGATGTCTAATGGTCAAATAGACCAAAATACAGTCTCAGCAGTGGTCTTGCGAAATGGCCATTTGCAGACTATCACCGAGAGGAAAGTATTTTTGAAGATATATGGTCATATAATAAATAGTACCGTATACATTTATACCTAAATATTGTTTTGACTTCTTTTTTATCTGATCTTTGATTTTTGATCTAACTCATATTTTAGTGAATTTAAAAAGAGCGTACAAAATTTTAATGCCTCACAGAAAACATATGAAAAAACCAGATTCAATGTCATCAGCTGATTGTGAAAATTAACCTTATTGTATGTCACAACCAATGGACCTTTCCGGTTTTAGCTATGCCCCGCCCATCTCTAGCTAAGCTCCACCCACACCTCGCTCGTATTAGGATCGATCGATCTCTGAACACCATGACTATCAATTTCCAAAAAACTACACAGGTAAGCGGTTGAATATTTTGAAACTAATTTGACTGGGTGCAACAGCGCCCAGTCAAATTAGTTTCAAAATATTCAACAGTTTGTTTATTAAATAGCAAAGAATTACAAAGACATACAATTTATACAACGTGTCGGAACCGTTGAGATTTGATGACAGTCTATATGGAACCCTTTGTGACGTAATGATTGTGACGTCATCATACATGTGCTGAACTGATTATGACATCATACGAGGTCAGATGATGGATAGATACTCTGGAAAGGTGAATCAAGCATGTTAATATAATTACTTATTGTGTGTTTCAGTGGAGAGTTGCTGAGTGAGGTGAACACCATGGTGCTTCAGGTGTTTCACGCTGGTCAAGTGCAGAGAGCTCTCATCCTAGCTTCTAAACTATACAGGTAGACGTTATCAGGCCTACAAGTGACTCCTATATTTCTTTAGCAATTCCTATATTTCCTATATTAGGGCCAAAACCTATATTTCCTATATTTTTTAAATATTTTACAGAAAGAAATAATTTTTTGTATTAAGAGTCATTTCAGAATGTACGGAGATCACAATGACTTGATGATAGGCAATGCTTTGAAGACCAATGTACCACAGCATTCTATTAATGAGAGTGATATGTGCCGCGGTATGGTCTCTCCTCTCAAGATGCTGGTCTAGAATTAAAGTATCGCCTGTCACCATGGGTTACAGTGTATAAATTTAGATTGCTAGCCTATTTTACAGGTATGGAATTAACAATTAAGCCACTAAATCACGATAATGAAGCATTTTAGGTTCTGAAATTCCTATATTGTTGTCATACAAATTCCTATATTCCTCCTATATTTTTCAAATTTTCCTCCTATACTTCCTCCTATGTTTTTGGTGATGGTGGCTTGTAGGCCTGCATTATATATAAACCATACCTTTTTAGTAATGTGCTATAGCAATAGAGGGTCCGGGATCCGTTTTGTCACTCATGAATTTGAGGTCATGATCAAATACGTGACAATCAAAAGCTACATGTAGCTCTGTCACAAAAAATCGAAAGGTCTCACTAAAGTGTATCTCTTAGCAATTTACAATTTAACCTTTTAAATGACTAAATTTGTTTTAAAAAATCCAATTATTTGCTTATTGAATGTCCATTTGCAGCCCAAGCGAAGACTATTTTTGAAAATTTACCTGGCTCGATTAACGAGCCAGTCCTTCCAGTGGTAAACTTAAAAAAAAAGGATTTTCTTAACCTGGAAGCGGACATTCCTTAAGACCACTGTATTAGGCCAGTTTTGGCCGGAATCATCAAGAAAGGTTAATAAATAGTCTGTTGAATATATTGCTCTCAGCCAAGTTAGTTTCAAAATATATAACAATTTACCCGACCCATATAATTACCTTGAGATTTAGATTCTGGGAGGTCAGAGTTCAAAGTTCCAAATTGATTCCAACATAAAAAGTAGGCGGAGCTTAGCTAGAAATGGGCGTGTCATAGCTAACCATTGATCCTACTATTATATTACTCTAACTACAAGTTCTCATCTATTCTTTATTTCAGTAAATCATCTTCGGTTATCTTTAAAGATATTCTATTTCTTCCCATGAGATGGGTATTTGCCCGAGACAAGTTATCATCACAAGGTGGCTCAGATGTTTCCGTATCAGAGGCTGTACAAGCCAGTTTGAGCAACAAGAAAGGCCTGACTACAGCTGTATTGACATGTTTTAATGCAGCACTAACCATCAAGTCTCATCTTACGGTGTGTATTTGAATGGAGGGATCCTATCTGTCGCTGAACTATCTGATATCGTAACCAATGGACATTTCCAGTTTTACCAATGCCCCGCCCATCTCTAGCTAGGCTCCACCCACACCTTGCTGGTGTTGGAATCGATCGATCCCTGAACTCCCCGACTATCAATTTCCAGAAAACTATGAAGTGGCAGCGACGGCACCCAGTCAAATTAGTTTCAAAATATTCAACAGAATGTTTATTAAATAGTAAAGACAGACAACTCTTACAACGTATTGGATTATTGAGCGTTTAAGATGGACTAAATGGAGTCAATCATGACGTAATGATTATAATGTCATCCTAGACATCACATAGTTGATTATGATGTCATATGATGGATGGATAAACTGGACAGGTCCATTACATGACTGCTCACTGGTTAGCTGATGTCACAATCATAATGACATAAAGCTCTACTATCAGGAAAATTGAAACATTCATCACTTCGGGGAATCACCTGAAGATACACATGTAGAGTCATGGCTCAAATGCATCTCGGTGTAAGCATCCAATAAAAAAAGCCCAACAGCATCAACCTTTCCTATCAACCTCAAAATCCAGTAACATTAACTCCTCTATCCTCAAAACCATGCAATTCATAATGAATCTGGTGTCCAGAGCATTACTTTAGAAGGCCTTGCTGGATTTATGTCAAATTTGGTACATGGATATCTTATGACAAGGGGCTACCTAAGATTCAGCTAAATAACTAGATCTGTCCATATTCACCAGAGTTATAACCTTCCAATGAAAACTGTACACAAATTTGGTTTGCTTTGGATAACTTTAAATTCATTTTGTCATGGACCAGCACTCAGCTGTTCTAGGTTTTATCATCATGACTATACACATGTTCTTAACACATTAACACGCAAGACTACCAAAAATTGCTTCTGCTGTGGTCTTGAGAAATGTCCATTTACAGACCAAGAGAATACTATTTTTTTTTAATTTTCATTGGAATCACTGGCTTGATAAGCAAGCCAGTCATTCTACTGAGAAATTTTCAAAAATAGTCTTCTCTAAGCCTGGAAATTGCCATTTTCTAAGAGAACTTTGAAATTTATTTGAGAAAATTTGAGGGTTAAATGTTTAATTTGGCACTTCATGCACAGGAGTGCGAGAGCGGACAGGCAGCTACCATGATGGCATCTTGCATCCAATCTGAGAATTATATACATGAAGTTTTTCGAAATGCTCGACATGTGCTGATCTCTATTATTAGCTCACCTGGCCTGAAAGGCCAAGTGAGTTTATGCCATGGCGACCATCCGTCATGTGGCCATACGTCGTCCGTCCATCAATTTTTCCTTTACACAACTTCTCAAGAACCACTGGGCCGATTTCAATTATATTAGGCAGGAAGCATCCTTAGGGCATAGGGATCCAAGTTTGTTCAAACGAAGCCGATCGGCCAATTTGGCCGGTTGCCATCTTGGATTTTGGCTGATTCTAGGAAACGTCTTTAAAAATCTTCTCCGAAACCGCTTTGGGGAATTGATGCAAAACTCATGGAATATGATCTAGGCCAAGAGCTGAACCAAGTTTGTTCAAGGGAACTTGAATGGTCAAATTGTTCGGCGGCCATCTTGGTTGACCTTGTTTTAGTGAAAATGACTTCTCCAGAACTGCTGAACAAGTCGGGTCGAAATTTGGCATATATGCTTAATACCTAAGGGCCATTAAAGTTTGTTCAAGGGATGTTGAACCATCAAAAAACAATATATAGCGTGTTTAGCGGCCATATTGGATTTTTTTATTTGATGGATTTTGAGGCCGAAATTGGTTTTATGCGTGTTTTTCGGTATTCTGATCTCAAATTTGTAATTTTCGAAAGGATAAACGGTTTGGTGGCCATCTTGCAGCATTTTCCCGCCATAAGCTCCCATGCAATGGGAAATTTTTAATGTTTTCTCGAGAACTACGTGGCTGATTTCAATTATATGTGGCAGGAAGCATCCTTAGGGTGTAGAGATTCAAGTTTGTTTAAGCGAAGCCGATCGGCTATTTGGGCCAGCTGCCATCTTGGATTTTGCCCGATTTTTCGAAACGTCTAAAAATCTTCTCCAAAACCGCTTATGGGATTGATGCAAACCTGATGAAATATGATTTAGGGCAAGAGCTGAAACAGTCTTCTTCTCGAGAACTACTGAGACAATTTCAATTATATTTGGCAGGAAGTACCCTTAGGGCATAGCGATTCAAGTTTGTTCAAACGAAGCCGATCGGCCAATTGGGCCAGTGGCCATCTTGGATTTCGGCCAATTTTTAGAAACATCTAAAAATCTTCTCCGAAACTGGTTGTGGGATTGATGCAAACCCCATGAAATATGATCTAGGGCGAGAGCTGAAGTTTGTTCAAAGGAACTTGATTGGACAAATGGATCGTTGGCCATCTTGGTTGCCCTAGTTTTAGCGAAAACGACTTCTCCAGAATCGCTGAAGGGATTGTGCCGAAATTTGGGAGATATTATTAGTGACTAAGGGTCATTTAAGTTTCTTCAAAGGAAGCTGATCCATAAAAACATGGCCGCTATGGGCCAATCAAAATCTAGCGTGTTTGGTTGGCATTTGCTATAACATAGATGTCTGTATTTGTATGCATACAATTTTTACAGAAGATTTGACATTTTATGTAGTCCCTTTTCTTCGGAATTAGTGATAGGCAACTGTTTTTTACTGTGAATAGAAAAATTCAGTCTGCTTCTGCCATTTAGCTTGCATTTAAAGAAACGATTTCAGGTATGTGTATGATGATGATTACTGTATTCTGCGGCTGTAGTAGTAGAAACATCCTACAGCTGCAATCAGTCCTTCTTCGCTTTTGCCCACTGTCTTGTCCTCAGCTGAAATCCTTAACTTCCTCAGGTCCATTCTTGACTTGAGTGTACCGAGTTGTGCTTTAATAATAATAATAATAATAATAATAATAAACTTTATTTATCGAGGGTATATCATCAGTAAACTGATCTTCCTGAGGCCCTCCCAAACACAATAAACTATATACAGTTAAATAAGCAGCAAACACATACATACAAACACACTCATAAATGCACTTATACACATACGCACACACTGACTCAGTCAGTCACTCACTCCTTCATTCACTCACTCACTCATGACTCACTCACTCGCTCACACATTTTTATATTACATATATACATTAATATGAACAAGTTTCCATTAACTCACTGGATATGCCCAGGGAAGAAATGACTTTCAAAATATAATTTTCAACAGTTATCTCCCTTGAATCCATAATACTGAGTATTCAGTTATTTAGTATATTAACCATTTTATGACGAAGCCGACCCAAACCGATCCCTGCAGTGGTCTTGAGAAATGTGCAGACTATTTCCGAAAATTTACCACAGGAATGACTGACTCGGTAACCGAACCAGCCATTCCAGGAGTTAATTTTCAGAAACAGTCTTCACCCGACCTGCAAATAGAGTCACAATTTATTTTGACCAAATTTTTCATTAAAGGGTTAATGTGAATTCATATACTTCTGCATATTATGATAGAATGATGATAGAGTCGGAGATTGTGTAATGCTTTGAGGTAATGCGTTCCAGAGTTGAACTGCTTTATATGTGTAACTCTTTTTTCCATAGCAAGATTTAAATTTTGGAAGATGTAGATGACCAAAGGTTTTTGAACGTAAATTAAGGGAATGTGTATCTTCTACATATTTGAACAAGTTCTTAATATAACTTGGAGTAAGGTCATTTAAGCCTTTATAAGTCATGCTATTTGTTTTGAGGTTTATTCTCTTAGCCAATGTAGTCCAATTCAATTGTTTATACAGTTGTTCAGTTGGTTCTCTAAAAGGGGCATCTAGTATTATACGAGCTGCTCTCTTTTGTAGTTTTTCCAGCTTGTATACTAATGTATCAGTTGAATGATAGTAGATGAGAGAGCAGTAATCTATATGTGAAAGGATGTAAGCTTTATAGAATAGATTCCTTTGTTCAACATTCATATAATTCTTGTTCATTTTCAACATGTATATTAACCCTCTGGGCCCTACCAAGAATTTACAAAAAAGTGCTAGAAACCCTACAGCCAAAAGCTAGAAACTTGCTTAGAAACCTAGCCTGTTAGCGGTAGTGGAGTGATAGCGGCGTAGTGCTACCATGCCAACTATATTAACTATTTTTGGCAAAGTCACAGATTACTATATATAAAACTATATATCATTAGAAAGGGCAATAAAATACCTTTAAGTACATATAAAATTTGTATGAATAAAATATATTTTAGTTAGTCAACGTGCCTCTCAAAATGGCCACACCTTATAGGATAAATACATTGGTCTATTTTTGCAAAGTTTATCGAATTTTTTTTTAATTTTACAAATGCCATTGATAAAATTAATCACAATGGTATTAAAACTAACAGATACCAAAGTTTCGTGAAGGTTTTCATCCGATAAGATGTGAAAATGACAATTATATTATGTCATGGTACCGTAAGATTTCGAGAAATTCCGGTCATGATTTGGGGGGGAAGCCTCATTCAATGTTGAATAATTCCTTTATACATAATCGAACACATACCAGGGTTTCTCAGCGTTGACA
The DNA here is from genome assembly GCA_034401795.1 of Chaetoderma sp. LZ-2023a. Lineage (NCBI taxonomy): Eukaryota > Metazoa > Mollusca > Caudofoveata > Chaetodermatida > Chaetodermatidae > Chaetoderma > Chaetoderma sp. LZ-2023a. The sequence goes on along the minus strand of CM067372.1, from coordinate 177,615,590 downwards.
GCGAATAAATGGCAAATTTTATGCTATGTAGCATTACTGGGTGCACTCAGCCGTTTAAAAAGCGAACGCGAATGTTTTACACTAAGATTCTATAGCATAGGACATTTTTTCGTAGCGGCGTCCCAAATAGGAATCGTTTATCGTGAAAGATCGCCAGAGAACGACAGGAATTTGTAGAATTGTACCCGTATATAATATACGAGTACCACGCTCATTACCCGTTATTGGCAACACCGTATCGCGTACTATAAGATTGATGCGTCTGATTGGTCGGGAATACATGAATATTAATTTTTCCGGCAAGATGGCGACACGATCAGCTGTTTTGCAAAATAGTTGTGTGTTCAAATATGTCAATCTATGCATATTTCTTGTACGCCACAAACTAAAAAGTAGACAGATCACTAGATTAACGATATTGCCAATCGGGAAGTGGGATGCCGATATATTTGACAACTTTCGCATCTCAACTCGGCCTAATTAATGCTAGTAATTTGAAGAGTAAGTTATCTCGGAAATTGTAAACAAAGAGTTGAAAGACACGCATCGATGATTGAGATTATCGGATTGTTTATCTATAACCTTATTGTGATTTCGCGACCAGAGGTAAACGAAATTGATTTATATATTTTTGGTTCAGCTGCTCTCTTAACACAATCTATAACTTTCTCGGTTAAATTAGTCATTGAGTAACTGAAAACTTACAAGTAACAGCACATCTACTAATAATCATTGATGACTGGAACTTACAAATAATTCCTTAGAAAACAAATATTTCACTATTGCCCTGGTTACAAACATTCTATCACCATTTACTGTGTGGCCAGTATCCTCTGATCAAAGATATAGAGAACCGGGGCCCTGAAATAAACTTGTGTGCCCAAAATCAAAAACAATTGTCACATTTGAACCTGAAATTCCAGAACTCCACATTTACAGTCATTATAAATGTAAGATGTTGAATATTTGGAATCCAATGTGAAGCTGGTGCTGCCTTAGCCAGTTTAATTAGTTTCAAAATATTCAACAGAACTTTGAAACATTTCGTAGCAAATTTATTATTCGCTCTTGTCGATTAAAAAGGTTAATCCAGTAACTAGTAGTCATACTCCCTCCTTGGACGATATATGCCCACCATTTATTATATTATTCATTTCATTTATGCGCTAAAATCTGAGGGTGGTGTATGACCATAACACCCGTTGTCGGGTCATAATGTTTACCAGTATATCCCTTAGTCTGAGTCTGCTCTGACTCAACCTGCCCCTGTGACAGATATTTGGACAGACTGTCAGTCTGTGACAGTCTGTCCAAATATCTGTCACTGGGAAGGGTTGAGTCAGAGCAGACTCGGACTATACAGTATATCCCTATGACCTTGCGCCGTACATGTATATTGTTAACCATTTAACATTTGAGTCAGACCAAAACTGCTGCAGTTGTCGAGGAAAATGTAAATTTTCCGACCAAAGTAAGATTATTTTTGAAAATGTATCACTGGAATGACTTGCTCTTGGTCTGCATATGGGCATTGTCTATGAGAAAATTTAAATTTTCATGAAAAAATTGGATTGTTAAAGTCTTAATATAACACTTCTAGCATTTGGATATTTCTAATTTATCCTTCCTATTTTTTGCAGGTGACTGATGGGCGATGGCTTCTAAACTCTAAATGGACTCCGTTTTTCCTGCTACGCCTAATGGATTTACTAACATGGATTTTATAAAAATAAAAATTTGATGACCTGTGTTACTCTATAATCTAATTTTTGTATGGAAACAGTATATTTGAACTAAAACATGATGATGTACGTTCGAAACATGATCGGCTACTACACACATCAATGGCTGACAGCTATGCCGGCGGCTGTTCTGGATCGACTGCTGACTGTTATCAACCGTATTCCTGAGGGCTCAGCTAATGTGCATCTCACATAAGCTCTATGTATCATTTGAGATTGGGTGGGATTTGAATCAAATATCAATAAATTAAATTTAATCTCTTAATTATACCCACACGTTTTGAAAAAACTGCAGGGATATTACAATCGCCTCCATCTGTGTGTCTGTCCATCCATCTCCTCAGAAAGCTTTTGGTAGAATTCAATCAAAATTATTGTGTAAATTACCGATATGCTTGTGGATTGGGAGACACCATTTACACTAGGCTCCATTCCCAGAGGGGTGTGGGTGGGGAGGGGGGGGGGGGTATAGGGTTGATGGAAGACTGTCAAAGTTAAAGGAATATAACTAAATCTGGTGATTTACCATATCATGGCCCTATGGGTGTAGAATGTGAGACAACCTAATACATTAGGCTGTGACACTGCTCGGGTCGGAAGAGGCTGATGGGGGAGGGGCAAAATGTCAACTGAATTTGTTATGTGAGTAGCGGCGACAGCAGAGTGAAATCTACACAATGTAACGTGCACAAGATAAAGGTAAGAGATGAATTGCCCATATCTCATTTTAATGGGAAAAAATTAAAATTTATAAAGGAAAGCTGGTGAATATTTTAGAATTAGTTTGCCTTTGCTGACCTGGTGAGTTGGGCAGCAACAGTTTCCCGTCAAATCAAAGTGCTTGAAATTGGTTTCAAAATATTCACCAAGTTAGCTGTATCTATGGTTACCATGAAATTTGGAATTCAGGATTCAAAGTATATAAACTGATCCCAACACGTGAAAATCATCGATGGAGCTTATGTAGAGATGGGCGGGGCAAAGCTAAAAAATTATCCATTAGAAAATCTAAATTTCTGCTCTCCTTCCCTTTGTCAATTCCAGTTTTTACTATGTTTAACCCTTTCGTGACAAGTCCTGAAAACAATGTGGCATGGCAAATGATGGTTGTAGCCTAATTTCTCAATCCGAAAGAAAATTACATTTTAGTATGATGACTGAATTAATTATACCTACCAACCTTGTCTCTTTGAGTCCATTCATTATCCCCATACCTACCTTGTCTCCTCGAGTCCATTCATTATCTCCATGTTTTGAAAAGGAAATTTATTGTAAGCAGAGATTGGAGTCTTCCAGATTTATCTAGATTTCTGGATTTTTCATAGACCACTCTCGCACACCAGTTGACACCCTCTCCATGAATTGAAATTAAGCCAAATGAGCCACTATGTTCAGATAGGACTAGTGATTACTAGATTCTACTTTAGCCCTTCAAATTTTCTATACAGACCAAGGGAAGACTATTTTTGAAATTTTACAACTGGAATGACTGGCTCAATTACCGAGCATTCTAGTGGTAAATTTTCAAAAAGTCTTGCTCTGTTAATCAACATTTCTTAAGATCACAGCAGAGGCATTCATTGGCCACCATGACCATTAAAGGGTTGACAAATGAAATTGTTGCCATTGGGCTGGTCATTGTATTAACCCTGGTCAATTTCTACTAGCCTCTGGCTCATGTTAATTTTAACTCCTGCTCTCACAGATCACTTCCTCTGATGACATCCAGATTTTTCAAATCAATCCACTCGTCTCTGTGTAATGAAACTAATTAAAACAAATTTGGTATGTAATTATGGAGTGCAGAGGAGACTCCCCCAGGGATGGGATGGGTAAAGAGGTCAAAGTGGTGAGCATGGGGATTTGCTATAATGCGTCATCGACCAAGCAATCTAGTTATCACTCACTTACCATCATTGTCGAAGACTTGATGCTTGATAAATAACATTATGAACAGGAGTAATCAGAGATTGTAAACCACCGCAGAGACCACCCTACCGTTTTTGTCATATCCAAATTTGTTAAATCTTTATGTATGATCACACAAAGTCTGGAAACTCTTGTATAGGTTATGTTGGTTTGTTGTGTTAAAATTTTTAATGAATCGGATCAGAAGTTTTTTAGATGCAATACTGGATGCATGCACACACATAATACCCTTTCCCCTTAGGGCAAGGGTAATAATCCAGGAATGAATAGCAATAAAGATCAAAAGTACCTGCAATCTAAAGAAACAATCTGTTGTGTATATTTTGACAAATTCAATTGGAATCTATTGTTGTCCAAAACAACACCAGTTTCCAATCAAATTGGACTCGATATATTCAACAAATCTACTATACATAGTCCAGTCTGATTACCTAAGATGAGATTCTCTCTCTCCCTCTCACTTCGAGTAAACTTTATTTGATATTTACACTGATAGCTTACAAATAATACAGTATTCAACCCTTTAATACGCAAGCTTTACCACTGGAACATGTTGTCACCTAATGCAGCAACATCTTCCAGTCCAATCGATCTCAAAATATTCAACAATTTAATCACCAGTCCTACTAAGTAATATGACACTCTTACATAGAAGAAACTGTATTTGACATACATGTAGTTTACAATGGCAGCTTATACAATAAGTGAATCGAAATAAAATGGTACAGTAGATTTACATCAAGCGCATCAGATTTAACCCTTACCACTCTTATGTCAATATTCTATCTTTTAATGTGCCAATAGCCTGGAAAACTGGTACTGTTCTACTTCTACTAATAGAAACTGGTGTACATTTTTTAACAACTTTGGTTTGGTAGATGATGTTGCTATCTATGACAGCAACATCTTCCACCAAATCTGTTGAGACAAGAACACCAGTTCTTTTAATTTAATTTGAAAATTTAAAATTTTGACAGAATGGTAGAGGTTAATAAAATAGTGCAGAAGATAGAATTACAGAATCATCATTTTCATGAAATCTCAACCAGATAACTGTCCTATTCGCCATATGATCCTGAAGAAAAAAAGAGGAGAAACATTTACAAGATGAAAGAACAATAGAAAACGGAAATAAAACTGGAACAGTCAACAAAGGTGATTTCAAAGAGCTAATATGTCTCATGACTGCCATTACTTTAATAATGCATGTTACGGGCCCGTATTGACCCAGTAGCAGCCCCGTAACATGCGGTATCATGATAGATGATTGAGGAACAGAAATTAGACCGTAGATGCAGGCCAATATCTCCCTAGAAGCTAAATGACGGGTGTGATATAATGGTATTAATGGGCAAGCTATGTAAGGATGCACACTTTAAATTTTGTAGGCGTCAGTGTAGCTGTTCAGCTGTATGTAATATTTTACCGACGCAATTATAAATTAGGTTAGACATTCTCAATAAGCGATTCCGGCCATCAAGGAATCGAGTACTCGGTTAAATAAAGGAATCGACACGCTATCGTTGACGATTTTACGCTAGGAATTTTATTCACAGAAAACTATTTATATTTTCCCGTAGAAATTTGTAAACAAACTGAATTAACCAATCAACAGTGGATTTATAAAATTCAGTCATCTGCCGTAATGTAACGCTACGTTTGATTGGATAAAACGCCCGTAATGCTTGCGTATTTAGCGATCGAAAACTGGTGCTCTTAAAACCGTCCAGACGGCGCGTAGGTCTCTAGGCAAGTTTATTGAAAACCGTCCAGACGGCTCGTAGGTTTATTTGTACGCTTTTTGCGCGCCGTCTAGACGGCTCGTAGGTTCCTTAGGGTTAAGGAAGAGACTTTTTTTTACAGATTTTACTTATGTGTTCTTGCCATGAGAGTGTACTATCAATGTGAAGGCCAAGGAGTTTATCCGATTTTACAGTATTTAAGTTTCCATTTTCAGTAGGTATTACAATATCTGTTGTTATGCTCTTCAATTTGTGATTAGTGCCAAGCATCATCAGTTTAGTTTTATCCTCATTGAGCAACATTTTGTTATGTAAACACCATTTCTGTACAGATTTCATATCTTTTGTTAACTGTTCTTGTATTTCAGAGGTGCTTCGGCTGTTAACATGCAAAGTAGTATCATCAGCATACATATCTATATTACTAGATGCACAGAGTGGAAGGTCGTTAATATATAAGATAAATAAGAGTGGACCTAATACAGATCCTTGCGGGACTCTGATGTGGGTTGATACATGTTTAGAGATCTTTCCAGCAATTGAGACATATTGCTGCCTATCGGTTAAATATGACGAAAACCATTTTAGTGATCCTGTTTCAAATTTATATATGGCAAGCTTTTGCAAGAGAATATTATGATTTAAAAGATCAAAGGCTTTTCTTAAATCTATCATGATAGCTCCTATGAGATCACCATTGTCTATTGAAAATCGCCACTTTTCAACAAGTTTTAATAAAGTGGTTTCGCATTTCACCTCGTAGACCGCTTAGCAGATTTATGCAATGACGTCCTCTTCTGGCTCTGTATTTGCTGGCTCCGAGTATGGGGAATCCCAAGGCTCGCTGTGCTGGTGTCTCTTCTGGCATCCTTAGCACATGGCCAAACATGGATCATCTTTGCTGAGCGACTTACAGACAGCGGTGATGTATTACACATCTTGTATAGTGTATCATTGGAAATTATGCTGTCGGGCCATCGATGCCCAGTGATGGTGCGTAGGTGTTTACGGTGACAGGCATCAAGCTTGTCTAGAGCTGCCTTTGGAGCTGCCAAGCTGTTACAGTTATACAGCATCAAGTAAATGCAGGTTGCATTGTATGAACCTAGCCTTTAATCAAGGGCATCTTTGATCTACGAATCCATAGCTTCCAGAAGGACTGGAAAGCTATGTTCCCCATGACACAGCATGCAGTAATATCAGCAGAACTGCAAAGTAGTGAGCCCAGGATTTTATTTTTCCTCCATGGTTCGCTGCCACGAAGTGGATCATCATTTTCCTTAGTTTCATGCTTTGTAGATAGGTATATGTGGGTGAACTCTGTTTTGGATTCATTCATAAGTAGATTCTCAATTATTAGTTTGCTTGCTTGGGAGAAGCTCGCCAAGGCATTTCTTTTCCTCATCTATGAAGTCCACATCCTCGGCATATTCCATCTCTATTGACACTGGGGGTGTTTGGTCTTGTGGAACTTTCCCACATAGATTTCAATGCAGAAGCAAGGTAACAGCTGAAAAGCACCGGAGAATAGACCATTTTCCTGTGGGGAGCCGATTGATGCCTCAAACTCTACAGACTTCACTGAATTGACTCGTACTCTCAGCTTGGTGTCTGCAAGCAGTAGTCTCACTAGTCGTAGCTCATCTTCATTGCAACTGGCCTGGCATAGTACATCTAGGATCTTTGCGTGTTTAATTGTGTCGAAGGCTTGTGACATGTCAATGTCAATTTTGTGGAAATCCCAGTGTTTGGACATGACTACCGATACAAGCATGCGTTGAGCCCATACATTGTATGTTTATCAGTGATATGAACCCTGTACAAGTTCTCTGCCACATTGAGTGTCATATACCCCATGATATGGTGGATGATCTTGGTGTGTATGCACTAATTTTGACGTGGAGCAGCTCGGGTGAGAGGTGGTAAATATCCTGCATTTTTTTAGGGTTCAATTGAACCCAGTCTGTAAGTTGAAAGTGGTAAGATCCTGTACAGTTTGGCAGCGCTACACGGAGTGCTGAATATAACCCTTCTTTGTTTGTTTTCTAGAGAGATGGAGAGCTTTTATCCTACGCAGTGCGATTGCTTGATAACAGAATGATAACCTGTTCTCAGTCAGATTGGAGAAATATACAGGTACTTTCAGCCAATGTTAAGTTACAGATGTCTGTCGTTCAGCTTTTGAAGGCAGCCAGTGCAGGTATGTAAAGTTACACTACAGCTCGGAAATAACCTATCATGTTTCCAAAATAAAGATAAAACGTAAAGTTGAATATTTTTAATATAATTGGATTGGAAGGCAATAATGTCTTCCAATGGTCTGACCCAGCGGATGCCAATATGAACCCTTGACCTGTGTAGGACTGCCACCACAGTTTCCGTGGGATGGTGATGTCATGGATAGGTAGCCAGACTTATTCTAAATTAATATGAATTAGCTTCAGTTGGAATTTATGGTGAATTATATGTCATTGTGACCTGAATTTATAATGGTCACGATAATCATGTTGTTGTGGTTAATAGCTGTGGTTTGACTGATGTGTGTATGAGATGTAAGCTGGTTGTGACTGTGTCTGGTGTGGCATATGTATGTGCGTGTGTTCATACTTGTGTGTGTCCGTGTGCATGTGTGTGCGGACGGGGGTATAGATAGAGGTGGGTGTAGGTGCGTGGAGATGAGTGACTCGGGTAGCTTTTGGTGTGTGTTTGAATGCAAATTACAGGGTAATGGTGAGAGGTTTTCTTTATTAATAAGTTTATTGATTACTTTTGTTAAAGTATGTGGGGAAAGCAAATACATAGCTAATAAGCTCTTGCATAGACAGATGGTCGTAAGACCTGTCCTCTAGCGTAATAGTCTTTGAAAGGTGTCTAATGCAATAGAAGAGCAGGTCTTGTAGTCAGCCATTAGATGTGTAATTCTTGGAAACCTTTTTGGTCACTCGTCTGGAGCTTTTCCAGGCAACACCTATATAGTTGCGGGTTTTGTTTTCTAGTGTTTTTGTTTTCTAGTGTTTTGCACTAGATTCATAAGCTTCACTCTGATTTCCAATAAAAAAAACCCAAAAGATGTCTTCCAATCCAATTATGTTCAAAATATTGAGCAGAACATTTCTTATTAACTATTATGTTTCTGGTTTTTGTTTTGGAAACATGTAAACTTATTTCTGAGCTATTTATTGTACAACTGATAATATAACATGTGTTGCGCTTAAATAATATTGTAGATAAGATGCTTGTATTTACACAAGTTTATGATTATGCATTGATCCAGTTTTGGCATTGATATGCAACAAACATAATGGGATCTGTTACTCAAGTGTCTGATGTCATAAGCCGGCGCCAGGACCATAATCAAATACATCACTTGTTGTCTAATGTCACAGTTAAAGGGACGCTAATCTCATCTCAAATGTTGTACTGCACTGATAGATCATGATTTATAGATTCCATAACATTCATATCCTGTCATATTCCCTTATCTGTATCTGTAATATCGCGTAAACAGTGATCGCCGCCATTTTGTCTCCTCTGGCGATAGTGTGTGATATCAAGTAAGTGCCAAAGCATTACATTCATTATTATGTATTACCCATCTTGGTGAATATTTTGGAGCTAATTCGACTGGAAATTGTTGCTTCCTAAGGCAGCAACAACTTCCAGTCAAATTAGTTTCAAAATATTCACCGGCTTACCTGAATGCTTTTGCACTACATGTTCAAACTATAGATGGCACCACTATGACTGAGCGCATATACCAAGGCAGACACACTAGGTTTTTTTCTGATTGGTTGAAAAGTAAATTATGACAGCCATCATAGGGTGTAGAAATGTACCAACATTTAGCTACTAAAGCCTGAAAATATATATATTCTATCTTTTAGTGTGTCAATGTAAAAGAAACTGGTGTACATTTTCAACAATTTTGGTGGATGATGTTGCTGTCTACGACAGCACCATCTCCCACCAAATTGGTTGAAAAATGAACACCAGTTCATCTTTTAATTTAATTTGAAAATTTAAAGTTTTGTCACCAGAGTGGTAAGGGTTCAAATGAAGTAGGTATGTGATAAAAGTGGCAATGGGCCATCATGAGTGTCTTTAATGAATTTACAATTTATTAAACAATCTGTTTTGAAATTAATTTTACTTGGAGCCTATTGATTTTGAGGTCAAGAGCTCAAAGTTCAAAATCAACTAAGAAAGCAGGCTGATGCTGATGAGAATACTCTGGAATGCTTATTAATAAATGCAATAAACAGTGTTGCATTGAACAGGTCTATAATAAATAGGTCAGTTTACATTTACGACTCCAATAATGAGTTGTATGCATCCACGCTGTGCAGAAGATTTGTCGTGAGCTTGACCCAGCAGCTTTCTTGTCCAATACAGATTTTTTATCATAATGTGGACTGCAAAAGAATCAAATAATATCTCTTATTTTTTTGTCCATGGTCAAATTACCATTACTAAGAATAGATTTGCTTTCCCAGTGTTAGCTCTAGTTCTAACAAAGTCGTTGCTGTAATGGTTGATGTGATGTTGGGTATTGTTTGATTATTTGCCATCTAGTCTGTGTACTATATAGTGATAGATTCTGTGACTCGTCTGTTGTAGATATTGGAGAAGATAACAGAATGCTGAGTGTCCTGCTTGATATGGTACAGAATCCTGAATCAGCAGCGCAGGTAATATGACTGACATCGCTGAACAGATAATAGAGGGATCCATTTCTATCAATATTTCCCATTTCCAATTTCCATTTAGCCCATTTCTCGATAAGCTCCTCCCACTTTGTACACAAGTTGGAGTCAGTTTGAAACTTTAGAAACCAAACAAAAGTATAAATCTCATAGATAGTGTGCGTGTATGTGTGTGCATGCGTACATCCTTTTAACATTCATTCTCCTCTTTCCCCTCCACGCACAAACCGACACGCTTTTCAAGAGCACAATATATTCACATTATGCACATCCTACACTATGTACTTAACTTTCCTAGGAGATGTGTGTGTGTGTGTGTGTGTGTGTGTGTGTGTGTGTGTGTGTGCGTGCGTGCGTGTGTGTGTGTGTGTGTGTGTGTGTGTGTGCGTGTGTGCATGCGTGCGTGCATGCGAGTGTGCATGTATTTGTTTAGAATTTAGTTGTATTATTTGAGATATTTAGAACTATTTCTTTTTCAGATATTGCCTCATGCCTTCAGTGCTATACGTAACCTGCTGTCTTGTCACTTCCATAATACAAATGTTAATGATGTAGGTCTCGATGATGAAGGCATTGATTGTATCAACATGGTCAGTACATTGGGCAGCATGTCATATGCATCTCAGCTGTCATTGTTAGCGGAGTGTGTGCTTAAGAGACTGTCCTCTGTCCAATGGGAGATCAGAGACACTGCCTTAGAATTCATCCAGTCATTGATTAGGAAATATTCCAGTAAGTTACAGAGTTGAATCTAACCATTTAACCCCTTCACCGATGAATTTCCCCATACATAGCTCATTTTCAAGGCAACCATACAGGAAAACTGTTTAATATTTTGAAATTAATTTGACTGTAAGCCGCTGCTGCCTTAGGCAGCAGCGGCTTCCTGTCAAATGAATTTCAAACAATTCAACAGAATAGGTTTTATGTCATAAAGAATTTACATTTTTCAGGGATTTGTCAGTGAAAGGGTTAAAAGTACAATCTGGTCAAGAAAATCACAATATTTGCTTATTTAATGTCAGTTTGTTGGGCAAGAGAAGACAATGTTGCAGACTGTACTGCCAGCCTTACCGGCTTGCTTATTTAATGTCAGTTTGTTGGGCAAGAGAAGACAATGTTGCAGACTGTACTGCCAGCCTTACCGGCTTGCTTATTTAATGTCAGTTTGTTGGGCAAGAGAAGACAATGTTGCAGACTGTACTGCCAGCCTTACCGGCTTGCTTATTTAATGTCAGTTTGTTGGGCAAGAGAAGACAATGTTGCAGACTGTACTGCCAGCCTTACCGGCTTGCTTATTTAATGTCAGTTTGTTGGGCAAGAGAAGACAATGTTGCAGACTGTACTGCCAGCCTTACCGGCTTGGTTATTGAATCAGGCATTTCAGTGGTAAATGTTCAATAAAAAATCTTTTGGCATGCAAATGGACATTACTCAAGCCCACTGCAGAGGCACTTTTAGGTAAACGAGCCAGAGGCACTTTTAGGTAAACGAGCCATTCAGTTTAGTGGTAAATTTTCAAAAATAGTCCACTTACTCTGCAAATGGAGGTATTCTTTTAAGAGAAAATTACAATTTTTTGGACAAAATTTTACAATTAACCCTTTCAACGACAAATCCCTGAAAAAGTAAATTTGTTACGAGTTATAGCATATTCTGTTGAATATTTTGAAATTAATTTGACTGGAAGGCAGCAATGGCTGCCAGTCAAATTACTTTATCGGTGAAAAGGTTACTAGACTGTTTTGAAATTAGTCTGACTGGAAACTGTCAATATTGAATGAATGCCGAGTCAGGCAGTGCAGGTCTGCATATCATTCCCTGTAGCTTCAACTGATTACATCGGCACTAATTTAAAAATGAAACGTTTGATTAAAAGATTTCTTTACCTCCTAACAAATTAGTTATTTATCTGCTTACCCATTAATAATTATTAACAAGAGCAATCGAATATTGCAGACCCTCACAGACTCATTTTTGTCAATTATTTTGAATTTTCCTGATTTTTTCCAAATTTTCTGATCACAACCAAATTTGTGGAATTCTACCAGTAGTGTACACTCACAACTTTTCTTTAGTTAAAATTTGAGTGAAATCAGACCATCAGTTTCTGAGATTTCCATAGATCCAGAATTTGATCTGATCCAGATCTGAGTTTATCCACAGTCCATGTCTGGGAATCCTCTTTTGTGGTAAGCTCAGACTAAATTTCATGAGAAGATTTTAATACATGGTTCCAGACTGAGAGACAGACCGACACACATGCAAAGACTCGAATTCAATATCCTTACACAAGTTACTGGCTGTTGTTAATGATAACAACGTTCTGCGTTGTCTTATTGAGAATGTATTTTCAGGTTTGGATTCATTCTGGTCATGGCTAGAGTGCCATCACATGTTGCGTCATGCTTGGCAGTGTCATGACGATGCAGAAAGTTATGTAAGAGCCGCTGCATTGCAGACAGCTACTGAGCTGGTCAGTGTGGGCAGGTGGAACACATTTATACAGCACATTATGGCTGAACAGGTATCAAGTTCACTTGTGATGAAATGACTGACTTAACCCTTTAATCGTCAAATTTGGTTGATAAAATTTTAGTATTTCCATTTGAATGTCCATTTGCAGGGCAAGACTTTTTACAAATTTACCACTGCAGTGACTGGCTCGGTTACCAAGGCAGCCATTCCAGTTGTAAATTTTCAAAAATGGTCTTGCCCTGCAAATATCAATTCCGCAAGACCTCTTGATTGGCTGGTTTTGGCTGGCTTGACCAGTAAAGAGTTAAAGTTATAAGTTATTAAGAAATAACACCGAGTTAGCTAATGTATATTTAAATTAACAAATATCACAAATCATATCTAAGATTTGTATTAACCACTGCATGGTCAAGATTTGTCAAGAAAATTGCTCATCCTGACCGCTGAGGATTTTGTAATAAGCATGTTTTCTGTGGCTTGTGTAATCAGACAGCTTGTCGGTGGATGATTCTGTAATGCATGTTGGTAAATGATTAGGCTAAGAGACTTGGATGCCCATTGTGTGTGCGTGCATGCGAGCGAGCGCACGCGTGTGAGTGTGTGCATTTTGCTGTTCTGTGTGTTGGTGCATCCATGTAGATGAGTTTGTAATCAATGTGTTGGGAGATAATTCTATAATCAGCCTGGCAGTAGATGATTCTGTAATTCGTGTTGGTAGACGATTAGGTATATGAACTAACACTTGGATGGCCATTGTGTGCGTGCGTGCATGTGCGCGCGCGCTTGCATGCACGAGTGTGTGCCTGAATGTGTACGTGGCATCATTTCATGTCACCAACAGTCATGACAGTCAGTTCTACTGGAGGTTATCTTTATCAGACACTTGTTTATTTCATTTCAGCTGTCAATCATCCATGAAGTTCTTAACTTGATTCAATGTAACACGGAGGCATTCACCCGTAGAGCTGCCATCGACTTAATCATTTCCCTGTACAAACAGCACATTCTTACTGACACAAATATCATGTCTGAAGTATTTCATGTCTTTGCCGACTTTGTTCCAAATGACTTTGACTGGGAGGTGAAGATCAAAGGCTTGATGTTTTGGGAGTCAGTAATTGCAGACAATACCCGGGATGAGACAGAAATGGTGTTGCCTCAGGAAAATGGTGAAAGCATTAGATTAGGATTTAAGCGAGCAGGTGGTGATATTGCTGATAATTTAAATTCTGCAAACAATAAAAAGATAACCACTTTGCTTAAAATAGGATGTACTAAAGCACTCCGCTCTGCTTATACAGACTATGATGATTCAGTGAAGAAACAATCGTGTGTACTTCTAAAAACTCTGCAACAAGATTTACAATTAGATCCCATGATCTCATCATTAAGTCCTAAACATGCAAAGACCACAAAAGAAGAATGTGCTGCGAATTCATCTCCAGAAATCATATCTCACGTTGAAGTGCATCATGGGAAAGATATTACATCAGAATGTTCTGATTTTATACGGTTTCTCCAGTCCACTGACTTTGAGGCAGAGGAGAATGGGTCGCTGATATCAGTCGATGATGAAATCGCTGAAGCGGAACATGTGTTAGATGATATTGTCAGATGTATGACCAATGATGAGGTCATACTGGATTGTTATTAATGCATTCAAGTGTGAACTACAAATTTCAGATTAACCATATCAGTCCAGTATCTCAATTTCAAGAGTCCTACAGTAAATTTGTTGAATATTTTGAGTAATTATTGTATGGCAAATAATTGGTCAGGTCCTGTCTGTATTGATGAGGGGGTTTATTACGGGAATCAATACTTGTACGATCTTGTCTGTATTGATGAGGGGGGTTATTACGGGAATCAATACTTGTACGATCTTGTCTGTATTGATGAGGGGGGTTATTACAGGAATCAATACTTGTACGATCTTGTCTGTATTGATGAGGGGGGGTTATTACGGGAATCATATCTTGTATGATCTTGCCTGTATTGATGAGGGGGTTATTATGGGAATCAATACTTGTACGATCTTGCCTGTATTGATGAGGGGGGTTATTACAGGAATCAATACTTGTACGATCTTGTCTGTATTGATGAAGGGGGTTATTATGGGAATCAATACTTGTACGATCTTGTCTGTATTGATGAGGGGGGTTATTACGGGAATCAATACTTGTACGATCTTGCCTGTATTGATGAGGGGAGGTTATTACGGGAATCAATACTTGTACAATCTTGTCTGTATTGATGAGGGGGGGTTATTACAGGAATCAATACTTGTACGATCTTGTCTGTATTGATGAGGGGGGTTATTACGGGAATCAATACTTGTACGATCTTGTCTGTATTGATGAGGGGGGTTATTACGGGAATCAATACTTGTACGATCTTGTCTGTATTGATGAGGGGGGTTATTACGGGAATCAATACTTGTACGATCTTGTCTGTATTGATGAGGGGGGTTATTACGGGAATCAATACTTGTACGATCTTGTCTGTATTGATGAGGGGGGTTATTACGGGAATCAATACTTGTATGATCTTGCCTGTATTGATGAGGGGGTTATTATGGGAATCAATACTTGTACGATCCTGCCTGTATTGATGAGGGGGGTTATTACGGGAATCAATACTTGTACGATCTTGTCTGTATTGATGAGGGGGGGTTATTACAGGAATCAATACTTGTACGATCTTGTCTGTATTGATGAGGGGGGTTATTACGGGAATCAATACTTGTACGATCTTGTCTGTATTGATGAGGGGGGTTATTACGGGAATCAATACTTGTACGATCTTGTCTGTATTGATGAGGGGGGTTATTATGGGAATCAATACTTGTACGATCTTGTCTGTATTGATGAGGGGGGTTATTACGGGAATCAATACTTGTACGATCTTGCCTGTATTGATGAGGGGAGGTTATTACGGGAATCAATACTTGTACGATCTTGTCTGTATTGATGAGGGGGGGGTTATTACAGGAATCAATACTTGTACGATCTTGTCTGTATTGATGAGGGGGGGTTATTACAGGAATCAATACTTGTACGATCTTGTCTGTATTGATGAGGGGGGTTATTACGGGAATCAATACTTGTATGATCTTGTCTGTATTGATGAGGGGGGTTATTACGGGAATCAATACTTGTACGATCTTGCCTGTATTGATGAGGGGGGTTATTACGGGAATCAATACTTGTACGATCTTGCCTGTATTGATGAGGGGGGTTATTACGGGAATCAATACTTGTACGATCTTGTCTATATTGATGAGGGGGTGTTATTACGGGAATCAATACTTGTATGATCTTGCCTGTATTGATGAGGGGGTTATTACAAGAATCAATACTTGTACGATCTTGCCTGTATTGATGAGGGGGGTTATTATGGGAATCAATACTTGTACGATCTTGCCTGTATTGATGAGGGGGGGGGGGGTTATTACGGGAATCAATACTTGTACGATCTTGTCTGTATTGATGAGGGGGGTTATTACGGGAATCAATACTTGTACGATCTTGTCTGTATTGATGAGGGGGTTATTACGGGAATCAATCCTTGTATGATCTTGTCTGCATTGATGAGGGGGGGGGGGGGTTATTATGGGAATCAATACTTGTGTATGTATTAATAAATAATATGTGTATTTTTGTCACAATAATTTTTCCCATTTAGCTATTCACTTTGGCTTAAAGACCAGCATTGACTAAGATCTATCAGAACATAACTTGACCACATTAGTCCTGATGCTGTTAGAAATCCATGTGATGACACTGATGACATAAGGTCAAAGGTCACTGTCGTACATTCATTTGCAAGCTAACACTATTTAAAGCCTGGTACTGATTTTACTGAGATTAGATCAAGTTTGTTATTGTCTTAGTCAGCAACTAATGTCAATCAAATTACTTAAATATCTTCTGAAAGTGTTATTACATTGAGTCCTGCTGATTATTTTGAGAACAATTTGGTTGAAAGTTGTTGCAGCAATGATATTCGGTCAAATTGTTAGCTTATGACAATGTATTGTTAATTGTAAACAATTTGAATGAATGAAGGTGCTGCTATAGCCAGCAACAATTTTCAGTCAACATGTTACAAAAAAATAAGTAGTAATAGCATATTTCGCCTCTATCATAGGAAATAGTCATAGGAAATAGTTAGAAATTAACTTATATTCAGACAAGAGGCCCAAGGGCCTGTGACACTTCTATGGACCATTATCATTTGAACCATTTGTATTTAAAAAAGCATGATGAATAATTTTTCAGAAAATCCAACTCTTAGGCCGTGTTCTCACTAGAGACTTAACCGGTGTAACGCAATGCTGAGGTATGGCATTTTTCCCGAATAACTCTCCAGTTCTCCACTGAGAACCCTTAGATGGCCGGCAAAAAATGTTGACCAACCAAAATTCACATTTGATTTCTTGAAGTCTCGCGTCATAAGATCTTTCCGTTAATGGAGTAGCGTTTTAAAGGATCTCCGAAAAAATTGGAAAAACTCAAGATGGCTGCCAACAAAAAATTGACCAATCAAAATTCTCATTAGAATTCTTGAAACCAATCAACTCAGGATCCCAAGTTTCATTGAAATCGGGCCATTGATTAAGGAAGAATAGTTTTAAAAGATTTCCGGAAAATCCAAGATGGCCACCAAAAAAATGTATCAATCAAAATTCTGTATGCGAGTTCTGAAGTCTGTCCGCATAGGGTCTTTCCAATTGAGTGGTTGAAATCGAGCACGCGGTTTATGAAATAGTAACCTTTTAATTGATTTCCCAAAATTTTAGGAAAACAAAATGGCCACCAGAATAATTTACCAATCAAAATTCTGTATACAAGTTCTGAATCCTACTGCCGTAACAGTCAAGTCTGGTTGAAATTGCCCAAGCATTTAATGAGGAGCAGTGTTTTAAACAATTTCCTTTGATTTTCCAGAAAATTCAAGATGGCTGCTGAAAAAATAGACCAATTAAAATTCTGTACACATGTACTGTAGCGTAGCCCCCATAGGATCCTTACAGCCAAATTAGGTTGAAATCCACCAAGCGGTTAATGAAGAGTAGCATTTTAAAGTAAAAGTTAAAAAAATTAAAAATCACTGATGATTGTCTTCATCGAAGCCACCATATTAGTTTTTAGATATTAGCTCACCTGGCCTGAAAGGCTTATGTCTGTCCGTCTGTCAACCTTTCCTTTAAACAACTTATTCTCACAAACCACTGGGCCGATTTCAATTATGTGGCAGGAAGCATCCTTTGGGCAAAGGGATCCGAGTTTGTTCAAATGAAGCCGATCGGTCAATTTGTCTGGTGGCTATCTTGAATTTCGGCCGATTTTAGGAAACACCTTTAAAAATCTTCTCTGAAACCACTCGGGGAATCGATTCAGAACTCATGTAGCATCATCTAGGGAAAGAGATAAGCCAAGTTTGTTTAAGAGGACTTGATTGACCAAATGGTTCGGCAGCCATCTTGGATGACCTAATTTTCCCCAAAAAAAACGACTTCTCCAGAACCGCTGAAGGGATCAGGCCGAAATTTGGGAGATATGATTAGCGACTAAGTGCCAGTAAAGTTTGTTCAAGGGAAATTGATCCGTCAAAAAAATGGCTGCCATGGGCCAATCAAAATGTAGCATGTTTGACGGTCATATTGGATCTTTTTATTTGATGGATTTTGAGGCCAAAATCTTTTTTATATATCTTTTTGGCCATTCTCATCTCAAATTTGCAATTTTTGAAACTCAGATGAATGGGTTGCCGGCCATCTTGTATAATTTTCCCGCAAAAAGCTCCCATACTAAAGCAATGGGAAATTTAAAATGTCTTCGAGAACTTCTGGGCCGATTTCAATTATATTTGGCAGGAAACATCCTTAGGGCATGGATATTTAAGTTTTTTCAAATGAAGTAGATCGGCCAATTTGGCCAACGGCCATCATGGATTTTGTTGATTTTTGGAAATGTCTAATGCCGAAACTGTTTGAGCGATTGATTCAACTCATAAAATATCATTTAGGGCACGAGCTGAACGAAGTCTGTTCAATGGAACTTGATTTGCCAAATGGTTGGGCTGCCATCTTGGATGGCCTGGTTTTCATGAAAGCAGCTTCGTCTCCAGGCACTGAACAGATTGGGCTGAAATTTGGGAGACATGATATTGATGACTAAGGGCCATTAAAGTTTGTTCAAGAGAAGTTGATACATAAAGAAACATGGCCTCTGTTTTCTTGTTACAAGTCTGCTCAACTCATCTACTTATTGTTAATGACCATTCTAGTTGAAATGCCTATGGTCCAGGTGAGCGATACAGGCCCCTTGGGCCTCTTGTTTTTTAGTTGTACTGTAACTTGGATAGCTTGCCTAATGTGTAATGACATTAAGGTCACAAGGTCAAGCTCTGATGTTGATCGGTAATGAGGACAGGTGACTCAATCAATTCTTGTGTTATTTCATGAAAAGCTGGTCTATTACCTCAGCTGCCTTATCAGTCAACTGAGATCCAGTGATCACCCCGGTCCAGTGCCCAGCCAGCTGCCTGTGTGATAGGTCACACGTCTCACCAGTGCCTAACCAGCTACCTGTGTGATAGGTCACACGTCTCACCAGTGCCTAACCAGCTGCCTGTGTGATAGGTCACACATCTCACCAGTGCCTAACCAGCTGCCTGTGTGATAGGTCACACATTTCACCAGTGCCTAACCAGCTGCCTGTGTGATAGGTCACACGTCTCACCAGTGCCTAACCAGCTGCCTGTGTGATAGGTCACACGTCTCACCAGTGCCTAACCAGCTGCCTGTGTGATAGGTCACACGTCTCACCAGTGCCTAGCCAGCTGGCTGTGTGATAGGACACACGTCTCACCAGTGCCTAACAAGCTGGCTGTGTGATAGGACACACGTCTCACCAGTGGCTAACCAGCTGCCTGTGTGATAGGTCACATGCCTACCAGTGCCTAACCAGCTGCCTGTGTGATAGGTCACACGTCTCACCAGTGCCTAACCAGCTGCCTGTGTGATAGGTCACACGTCTCACCAGGATAGTTTTATTTTGCTGGTATTGAAGGTTTTGACTTGGCAGTTCAGCTTCAACCCTATAATTATAGATTTGGTCAAGAAAATTGAAAGTTTCTCATTCAAAATGTCCATATGCATGCCAAGACTTTTTTAAATTTACCACTGCAATGACTGGCTCGATCATCGAGCCAATCATTCCAATGGTAAATTTTTTTTAAATAGTCTTCATATGCAAATGGAGATTTCTCAAGACCACTGCAGGAGCCATTTTTGGCTGGCTTGAGTGTTAACCGGTTAACATTTTGAGTAAAATAGTTTTATTAGAATACAAAATTATAATCTTTTATTTTTTATTAAATCACATTAAATGATGAATGGCAAATACATGTATATAAGATATAAATAAAGTAAAATAAATATTCAATTAAAGCCGACATTGTAAAGTACAATTGTTATATTCCTTGGGAATGGCAAGTAGCTACATATCACATTCATAAATATTCAACAGTTACATTTTAGTCATTTCATCCTTAGACCACAGCTCATATATTTCAAAAGTAACATAAGCTGTTTAATATTTTGAAACCAATTTCACTGGAAGCTGCAAACTCGTTCCCAAGATATTCAAGAGAATATGTCATCCAGTGTAAAAGATTAATAACCGTTTATCCGGGTTGCATAGTGGTGAATGAGAATAATATTGTGGCAAGACGTCTAGCAAAACCATTTTCAAAATTAACCCTTTTTAGTTGTCAAATCTGATCCAGAAAATTTCAATTTCCTTATAGAAAATCTTCATTTGCAGCCCAAGAAGACTATTTTTTAAATTTACCACTGGTCATTCCAGTGGTAAATTAAAAAAAAATAGTCTTCTCTTGGCCTGCAAATGGACATTTCTCAAGACAACTGAAAAGGTCAGTTTTGGCAGGCTTTACCATCAAAGGGTCAAAGAGTACCAAAAAAAATTACAATTTCTTCTTGAAGTAAGGGGAAGTATGGAATTTTTTAAAATTAATTTGACTGGGAACTGTTGCTGGCTAAAAAAATTTCTATATTCCACAGCTTACCTGGCTGTATTGTTGTCCTGTAATGGAGTTATGGTTGTGTATAATGACAAAAACTGATATTTAGTGTAAATTGTGTGAGCTGAGGTTGCAATCATTAACACATGGACGGAATTCAAATTTCAATCCCTAAAACATTCTATGTGCTAACAACAGAGATCTTTTCTTTAAGCGTATGTCCGGTGGATGTTGTTGAGGAGACGGCATCCATACGCTCCTGCCAGAATGAGTCGACTTCTTTATGCATATTACGTGTATCCCAACGCCATTGTTTTTGCCATTGTCGTAATTCCTGACATTCAGGTCTCCGCCGTACCTAGAAATGTAAATACATCAAACATCTCAAACGAGCTTGTTTTTAATATCAAAGCTATCAAAACCATATGTAGTATGGTACAATTTCTAAATAAATTAACAGATTTCCCAAATAAAAACTGTGCCATCGTAGTTAGTAGAATTTTGAACATGAGTTAAGAAATGTTCTGTTGAATATTCAGCCATCGAAATTCGCCACAGCAATCAGCAAAGCTGCAGTAAGAGCTAGGGGAAAGTTAATTTGCCACAGGCCTATCTACTTAGATGTGATTGTATCATAGATGCAAGATAATAATCATATCATATTAAATCAAGTTTCTATAATTCACCAAAAGTTAAACACAGATTATAATTAATGAGATGTGATACAAATGCTGTAGTAGTGCCGTCGTCAACCAGTTCTTCTACAGCATTTTTGTGCCGTGGCAAAATTGTACGAATTCAAAGGACTGAATATTTTAAATATAAGTGAATAAAAATAAATGAAGAATTCCAATCCAGTTATGTTCAAAATATTCAACAGAACCTTTTATTTTGTTCTGGAACCATATTAAGTTATTTCTGATCTATAAAAAATAGTTGTAAATTATTTGATTTGGTATAGTAGCTAAGATCTGTCACTCAAGTATCTGATGTTATAATCAAATATGTCACTCGTAAACATCTCGATCAAAATAACGTAGATCCGTCATAAAACTATCTGATGGTCTTTATCCCTTTAATGAATTTACAATTTAATAAATATGCTGTTGGATATTTTGAAACTAATTTGACTTGGGCAATTACAAGTTGGACACAAAGTGATGGGGGCAATTACAAGTCTCGCAGTTCCATTTTGGGGAAAAGTAATAACATACTTGAAGTATAATAAGGAAAAATTAGTTACCTCTCTGGGATGTAGAAATTATTCCTTATTATGAATCATCCTGGGATCGGGACCAATTTTTCCGGAAATACTGAAGTATATGTGAGCTGATCATTCAGCCATCAGCTCTCCGCATTATACAGACAAGAGATCTAAGGGCTTGTGATGCTCAACAGGACAATTAGCATTTGAACAATTTGCATCTAAATAGACATGATGGATAACTGTGGGAAAATCAAAAATTACCATAAAAATTGATCTATCAAAATTTTCGTTTGATTTGTTGAAGCCTATCTCTATAGGATTGTTCCAACCAAGTTTCAAAGAAATCGGGCAATTGACATGATTGGTTGAGTAGCATTTTAAGTTATTCTGAATAATTTTTGGACAATCCAAGACGGTCGCCAAAAATATAAAACAATCAAAATTCGGAATAGAAGTTCTAGAGCCTACCACTGTAAGTTCATTACAGCCAAATTTCGTTAAAATCAGCAAACATGATAAAGCAGTTAAGATGCGCTTTGACACTTTCCGATAAATCTTTCATAAAATATATTTTCACAATTGTCCTTGGAAGAAAAATTCTGAATATACGTTCTGGAACCTACCAGGATAGGGTTTGTCAAGCCAACTTTGGTTGAAATCTGTCAAGCTGCTAAGGAGGAGAAGTGTTATTACAATTTTCAGTAACCTTTTCGTAAAATCTAAGATTTTCACCCATAACCGAGCCAGTCATTCCAGTGGTAAATTTTCAAAAAATAGTCTCTTGGTCTGCAAATGGACATTTTATATGAGAAAATTGAAGTTTTCTTGATAAAATCCAAAAGTTGAAGAATTAACCTCAAAATGGCCTCTCCGGTGGTCTTGAGAAATATCTATTTGTAGGACAACAGACAATTATTTTTGTAACAGCCATTGCTTGGTGAAGTTACAAAAAATATTCAAATGAACATTCACTGCTCTGGCAAAAATGTCAATTTTCTTGAAAAATAATGGCCATTAAATGGGTAATTGATATATGTAGCATATTGTGCACTTTGAGGCACTGTTGACACAACTTCTCATGACAAGAGCTACTAGCTAAATAACAAGCCCAGGATACTGACTGGATCGTTACTATATGAGAGGAGGACTGTGGACATTAGTCTGTATGGTTATCTGTTTGGGATTTGAGGTCCTGTGGTTTCAGGGATGACACTAGAAATCTTTGAATAGTAAATATATTTATCATTGTGATTCAATCCTTACCACATGTCCTCGCCAGAAACGCTGAATCCGCAAAGCCGCCTCCTCTTCTGACCACAACAAGGACATGGGCAGCGGGGCACGAGGGCTGCAGTACAGAATATCATATACCAAATCATTGAAAGAAAAAAAATGTGGTTAATTTATCCTAAGTCAATGTCTTATGTGTTATCACCGGTCCAGCAGTTTGATTCCTATGTATGATCAGTGTTCACTCTAGGATGGGGGCACGGCATCGTAGTCCACTGTAATTCTGAAATGTCCCCAAGGGATTATCCGATAGGGGTACTATTAGTCCAGGAGCTAAAGCTAGGTCAGAATCGTGACGTAGCACACCCAGTATTCGGAAGGTCTGACACTTGCTGTGGCTTGGGGGACATGTCCCACACATTTTAAGCCCAGTTGTACAAACAAATTGTGGTAGCACTAATTAGTTATCCTGATTTCTTTGCATAGGGGGTCTAGGCTTTGGCTGTATCCACAGTGCACAACGATATAAGCATGATCGTGTCATAACTCAAAGTAATATCGTATTAGATTCACCATATATTATATTTAGACGGATATCGACCTAACATATATCCAACATACATTTTGCATGCATATACCAAAGGCGAGGGTGAAATGTGAAGGTTATATTTTATGTGTGTGTATACTAACTCCATCATAGAATCTGTATATCCAGCTGTACCACTGTTGACAAAGCACCCAGGTAATGGTGGTTGGAATGAGACAGATGGATGTGGTGGTAATCGGTGCGGAAAAACAAATTAAAATGAATACTACACCTCACATCGCTCTCATTGTCATTGTCTACATATAATTCAAATTATGCCTGTAACACTTGTTCCGGGGTAATTTTACTTAGCTGTTATTGGAAAGATGTTTGATGACTCTGGCTTAGAAGATCTCCTCATAGAGGCCAACACATATGGTAGCAGCACGGCTGCTGCTCTACTTAAAGGGAAGTCATATAATCGAGGAGTGAGGGCTCACAAATTGGTTATGGAAGCGCTGCTGCGATTACAATGGCAGTCTTTTTCCAAATGGGTTCAACAACATGGGCAACATGAAGACCACATTACTCCAACAGAATTGGAGAGTCTGGATGAGAAAATTAAGATGTGCCGAAGCAGCATTGACGACTTAGACGCACTGCAAGAAAATTTCAAAGAGGTGTGTGTGTACGTGAATAAATTGCAACAGCTGGTCAAATCCTTTAAAGTTGAGTCAAGCTCGAAATCACACCTGTTCGCATTTTGGAACTCATATATTCATATGGTAGAGCTGCTGCTTGGATTCATAAGAGCTGAGAGAACTGGAGATTGGCAGGCACACCTATCTGCTACTGCTGCTATGGCGCCATATTTCTACAGCATGGACAGAACCAATTATGCAAGATGGCTGCCAATATATCTTGCGGACATGAAGATGCTTCCAAGTACACATCCCCATGTACATGAACAATTCTTTAATGGAAATCATTCCATAAGTCGCTCAGACCATCCATTCAATCAAGTGTGGACAGATATGGCCTTAGAGCAATCGATTAATTTGGATTCCAAAAAGCGAGGTGGTATTATTGGAATAACACAAAAGCCAGGAGCTCTGGAGAGGTGGTTTTTAACTAGCCACGAGAGGGCAGCCATAACAACGGTCACAAAGCAAATGTGTGGGTTACAAGATAGTCACATGTTTGGAGTACATAAGGAAATGGGGACTAATAGAATGAACAGGGATGAAACCGATGTGCAGAAGATACTTTCGATGTTCTCATCAGATATAATGACCAATCCCTTTAATATTGCGGAAACCGACAACAGCGAGTGTCTTCCGCTTGTAAACATTGCAACTGGTGTGGTATTGCCTAGTGAAATCGCCAAGAGACTTGTTTCCGCCTGTGACATTGGTAAGGAGATTATGGAAAATTTTGTTCAGGAGCGGCTGGACACTAACACGAGAAGCTTTTGGGACACGTTACCACACTTAAAACTTAAAACATTTGCCAGCCTAGCACAGAAGAAAAAACTCAAAACAAATGATGAAAAAATTCACAATGTGAGATCTGACCGCGAACTATTTGGTCGATTAATTATTGCCGCAAGGTCCAGAGATGTTGATTTAAAACTAGTGATGACGTATGAACTGTCTGCTGTTCCACTATCATTGTCACATACGGATGGGACTCTAAGAAAGAATGTGAAAAGTGTTTTGTTAAGTGAACTAGAAAAGGAAGTAAATGTTGATGGACGGCTTCCACCTGTTGACAAGACAGGCGCAACAGCTTATGTAGTAGATGGCATGGCAATTGTGCAAATGGTTAAAACTGGAGGTCTACATTTGGAGAATTGGCTGATAAATACTGGCACATCTTTACAGTTCCACTGAATCAAGAAGACTGCAACAGAGTAGATATAGTTTTTGACAGATATGATAGACTGGAATCTCTCAAAGCGGAAGAGCGGCTAAAACGTGGGTCATCAACAGCATTGGAAGTAAAGATTGCTGGAGAAAATACTCCCGTTCCAAAGCAATGGGCCAAGTACATCAGCAATCCAAGCAACAAAAGTAACCTGGTTGCATTTCTCAGCAAGCGGTGGCGTGATACTGGCCCAAATATGCTATCTGCCGACAATTGCGTCATTCTTGCTGGTGGCTTTAACGATGGAATGGATGTTGTTGTCATTTCAGCGAACAATTCGTCGTATTTGGAAGAACTTCGATCAGATCACGAGGAAGCAGATACTCGTATGATGTTGCACGCACTACACGCTTCAAAAGACCACATGCGTGTTGTTATACAGTCTCCTGATACAGACGTGGCAGTACTTAGTATATATACGTATCGTTCGCTTCACTGTTCTGAACTATGGTTCCGTACGGGCACAAAGGACAAATTGCGATACATACCAATACATACAGTTGCTCAAGTACTGGGCCCAGCTATCTGTCTGTCTTTGCCTGGGTTTCATTCTCTTACAGGTTGTGATAGCACTAGTGCATTATTTGGAGTCGCTAAGAGAAAAGCATTCAATCTCTTAATGTCATCTGAATGTCATCAGCTTAGCTTAGCCCAACTCGGCGAACATGTTGACTTATCACCGAATACTGCAATTCTATGTGAGAAATTTGTCTGTGAGTTGTATACCACCAGGGATGTGGGAAAGACAGCTGATGAAACCCGTTATTGGCTCTTTTGTCAAAAGAGACAAAGAAATGAAAATCTTCCACCTACATCGAATAGTCTAAAGCATCACACCGAAAGGGCCAATTTTCAAGCTCTTGTTTGGAGACGTTCATTGCAAGCTGTTCAGAATCTTCCATCTCCAAATGGACATGGCTGGAGTATAGTGGATGGTCTACTCAAGCCTGTTCTAATGTCAAAGGATCCTGGTCCATTTGGATTAATTGAACTCACATCATGTAGATGTCAAAAGTCTGCCTGCAAAAGAACAGATCTCTGTCAATGCAAGGCTAACAATCTACTCTGCACTGAAGCATGCCTTTGTATGGGAGGTGAAATGTGTGACAATGTTCAGCATACAATTGTCGAAGATGACTCTGACACCGATGAGTAACATTCTCTCATTTGCTCACGTGATAAATATGTCCTGCCAGCTTGTGTAGACATGCACTGCATGTCAGTTAAAAGTTTAATTATGAAAAATGTAGAAAACATGGTCATTGTTGTAGCTAAGGTATTGCTAGTCACAAGAAGACCTAAGTGCCCCAATATGTACAAAGCAACATACGGGTGTCTTAAACGAGGTTGATTATGTATAAATCTGCGATATACGATCACTCCTTTCCATTTTGGTTAAGATTGTATTGATATAACATGCGCTTAAGTTTGTGAAAAATTTACCATTGTGAAAATTGTTTGAGAGCTACATTCAACACTTATTGTAAATGGGCTTCTCACGGGTTAGTGATACCACAATTTTCTTGTACAACACGGCTCAGAATATATCCAAGACATTGGTCTAGCATAATATAGAGACAAACCTTCTGAATACTGGGTGTGCTACGAAACCATTCTTCTAGACCCCTTTTGAAAATTGGCTCCCGGACTATATGATCCCATATTCTTATCCTTGCTCTGAAAGGGAAAGAGGGTATTGTGCTTGTCTGCTGGTCTGTCTATCTGTCCCCTTGTCGGCAACTGTATCCCAGGAATAATGATCCAATTTGGCTCAAATCTTAACACAAGAAAGGTTCCAATCAAATTAACCATTTAATGGTCAAAATGACCAAAACTGGCCTTTGAAGTGTTCTTCAAGTAATGCCCATTTGCAAGTCAACATAACACTATTTTTGAAAAGTTAGCACTGGAATGACAGGCTCAATATTCATTAGTGGTAAATTTTCAAAAATAGTCTTATCTTGGCCTGGAAAATGGACCTCCATGAGCAAAAATTTCAATTTTCTTGAGAAATCTTGACCATTATTAAAGGGTAAGTCCAAAATATTCAACAGAACATTTCTTACATCATGTTCAAAATTGTACTAGCTACATGTAACATGTTTCTGTTTTGGAAACATTAACATATTTATGAGCTGTACGGTAACTACAATAAAGTAACACTTTCAACAATTTGATACGATGAATTCTTTACACTGTATTAAGAAAGCATTTGTTGAGTATTTTAAAACTTATTTGACTGGAAGATGCTGCTGCTTAAGCCACAATATTTCAATTTTCTCACAGAAAATGTCCATTTGGAGACGAAGAGAACTATTTTTGAAAATTTACCACTGGAATGACTGGCTCGGTTATCGAGCCAGTCATTCCAGTGGTAAATTTTCAAAAATAGTCTTCTCTTCATCTGCAAATGGACATTTCTCAAGACCCCTGTAGAAGCTGTTTTTGGCTGATATGATTGTTACAGGGTTAAGACATAGTGGATGCTGTTATAAGCTTAACCCTTTCACCGACAAATCCCTGAAAAGCATATTCCTTATGATATAAAACTTATTCTGTTGAATGTTTTGAAATTAATTTAACTGGAAGTAGTTGCCTAAGGCTGCAACAGCTTCCAGTCTAATTAGTTTTAAAATATTCACCAGTTTTCCTGTATGGTTGTCTTGAAAATGTGATATGGTGAATTCAGCCGGGAAAGGGTTACTTACTATTGTACATCGCATGGGTATCATATCGTCAACTGTGTATTGCGATAGATATCACTAAATATGTACAAAGCGTTATGTTATTTATCGTATCATCCCAAAGTGTATGATTACAGCCCTACTTGATTCCAAATTCTGAGCTTCCCTGACCAGTACAAAAGTCTGCGTGTATGACTTACTGATCAACTAGCCAGTTCTTCACGAATGGAATGGACCACAGGTCAGTAGTACTCCTTCCAGAGTGGACTATGTTTCCTCTAAAAGAGAGAATTATTCAGTGGTCAGTTGACATGTGTCCCCAGCCGAAGAAATATTCATTTACAGTCACATATTCACAATTGTTAAAATTGTATACATTTAGAGGCTTAACACTTTAATGTCTAAATTTGGTCAAGAAAATCTAAATATGTGCTAATTGAATGTCCATTTGCAGGCCAAGAGAAGACTATTGGATATCAAGCCAGTCCTTCCAGTGATAAATTTTCAAAAATAGTCTCCTCTTGGCTGACAAATGGACATTCCTCATACCACTAGAGGGCAGTTTTGGCTGTCTTTGCCATTAAAGTGATAAATTATGTACTGTTACCTCAAGGTAATGAAACAAAGATCAGCACAGGCCCGGTAAGCTGTGGCTCATATGTTTTAGGCTGGGCTATCAATTTCAAATTTGCTATCCCAGGTCGCGACATAAACTTTTCAATCCATATTTTAAGATTGTGAACAGAAAATCATTTTATATATCTCATGAGTCTATTGCAGGTTGAGCCAATATTATTAAGATTGATAACAACGTTTTTAACACTTTACATTAATAAATCCTAAATTATTATATCCTGTTTTTCTAAATGTTGGATTCTGTGCACCAATGCATCATAATGATAAAATGATTACGAGGCTAAACCTTCATCACTGGCATTAATCATAATCTATCGCCACACATCTAAGGAGCTGAACCAGTCATTCCAGTGGTTAAAATTAAAAAAGATTGACTATTTGTCTGCAAATAGACATAATATTCAGATTTTCTTCCCGCTGTCTTTAGTGAGCATATTTACTGGGTTATAGTGTCTGCTATTTAACCATATTGATTGTAGTGTACAAGCGTGTCTGTGTGCATCTGATCTACCTGTACAAGTACTCTGTTAGAAAGTCCAAGCCATTGAATTTTGTTCTCTTCCTCTGAAATATCAAAGAAACGTACAATGTAATGCTCATTTATTCTCCCCACATGTCTGGAAAACATGACTGCTATATTGCAGGCGCGTCTGGCTGCCCATGTATCTTGTTATCTCCTCTGAAAACGTTTGTCAGCCAAATTTCTTATGTGAGTTACCCATATGATTGCAGATTGCCAGAGGATATTTACATTAGGATCTGGCCTCTGGGCACTATAGGGCATAGGTCAAAATGTTAAATATCATAGAAATTCTATCTCTGTCCATCTGTCTCGCTATCTCCTCTGAGAGGGTTTGGGGGAAATCAACTAAATGTGTTTTCTGAGGTACCCATAAGACTGTTGATTGTGAGATAACATTTATATTGGGTTCAGTCCCTGGGGAATGGGGGAGGAATGAAGGAAATTTCAATTTCCCTTTCTCCGAGATCTAACAATACTCACCATTCAATTACTTCTGATATACAAGCTGGCCCTGACAGCTGACTCTAGGACTATAGACTTAGAAAGCTTTACCGACTCCTTGGAACCGGGTACTCGGCTCCCAACTGCCGAGTACCCATCTACCATAGAGCTCATATTGTTTGCATAGCCACCAAACAAGAGAAACCCATGGCTTGCCTCCGTGGGGCTGGGAGGCTTGGTCCGTAATAGAATGGTGAATATTGTTAGATCTCGGAGAAAGGTAAATTGAAATTTCCTTCATTCTCCTTCGATCAATACTCACCATTCTATTACTTCTGATATACACCAGATTTGGTCAGTAACCTGGTGGGAAGGGGCAAGCCATAACTGCTACTTTTGCCCCTTGGAGAAAGAGCTAGACTTAAACTTGACTAATGGAGACCTAAAAGGACCATCAAGTTAACGGAACCGAATCACATTGGCATCACTGCCCCCCCCCCCCCCCCTTTTTTCTCCTAAGAAAAGGTAGAGAACTCACGAACATGCATCTCGCCTGAAAACACAAATATGCCAAGAGGGTTAACTGCTCTTTGCATATATTAGCCTGGGAATGAGCATGAATACATAAGATGAATGATCATGATATATAGACATAATACAAAACACTCAATCCTGAATTACCTCATGATATTTGGATTTCAGACCTGGAGCCTCCAACCATTCACTTGTCCGGCCATCAGTGACACAATCTGGTTGATATCCTCTCGCTCGACCATGTCTGCTCCTTAATTCTTTCTTACAAATGCCAAAAGGAAGAAGAGCAGTGTGGTCATATAGCTATCGTCTCAAAACAGCTAAAGCGAGTGGATTGGCGAAGTCTGACACATCCCATATAGTAATCCGTGAAAGAGGACTCTGTGCCATTGTGCAACAGCCATGATGTCCTTAAACGGAACACCATTGTAAAAAGGCGGAAGTGGAGGCTATTCCTCTAACATCGTGCCCTTGCGCATTGCACCTGGTGCCCAGTCGTAATCTCACGGGTAGTCTGAATGCATTCGACTACCCAATGAGAGATAGAATCCACGGGTGCGGCGCCATATGGCTCCTTATGGCAGATCCACAGATGTCTATCATTCGACCGTAACGAGTCTGTCCGTTTTGTACTTAGTCAAAGCACGGACTGGGCACCAGACACTGGCATCACGATCAAACCTACTTAGTTTCGGTATAACGATCGGTTTGCCGGGATATCTCAAAGATTGAATCCTTGCCATAAACTCTGCTTTTGGCAGTAGACGCAGACCCTCTCTGGAGACAATAAATTGGTCCCTCTCTGCTGAAAGTGCATGGATCACACTGCGCCTTCTAGCGGAGGAAGCTGCCAATAGAAAAACCGCCTTTAGAGTCAAATGCTTTAGACTAGCCGAACGCAACGGTTCAAAAGGGTGCTTGGCCAGTACATTAAGCACTAAAGATAGACTCCAGGCTGGAATGACTACCGGTTGTCTTGGTCGGAGATTGCTCATTCCCTTCACCATCACGCTCAACTGGGCCACCTCTGGACTATCCCTGTTGGCTAGACAAGGGATAACTGATGCCAAAGCTGACTTGTATCCAGCAATTGTGACAGGAGCTAGTCCTGAAAAGAACAGCTCACAGAGTTTGCTAAATAGTGGAATGAAAGGTATCAATACCCTTTTCTTCACACCAGTCTGCAAATCCGTTAACCTTGTTGTTATATGACTTGAAGGTTGACCTCCCTCTCGCAGCTGCGATGAAATCTGCAGCATGTCGAGAAAAGCCCTCTGACGTGGAACGTTGTTTGACAACAACCACGCAGTCAATAACATTTCGGGACGCTCGTGTAGGAAGTGTCCCTTGGCCTGGGAGATTATGTTCGGAATCTCGGGTAACTGCACTGGATTTTCCACATGCAGACCTCGAAGATCCGTGAACCATGCCCTGCTGGGCCAAATGGCGCTATAGCAGGACCAGGCATGGTTCCTCCCTGATCTTCACCAATATCTTCGGTAGAAGAATGGTGGGAGGGTACGCGTAAGCGTGCATCCCTCTCCAGCTTAACGCCAGAGCATCTGTATCGACGGCATTAGGATCTGGAATCGGCGAGACATAAGTCATGATTTGAGCATTTTCCCTTGTGGCGAACAAGTCCACGTTGGGTTTGCCCCAATGCTCGAAGATCCTGTGAAGAACTGGAGGGTTGAGAGACCATTCTGTTGGCAGATTTCTCTGTCTGTGAGACAAAGCATCTGCCAGAATGTTCAATCGCCCAGGAATATGAGCTGCTTTCAAAACAACCGAGTAATTCCCGCACCAAGTGCCAAACTTAGATACATAGTGTTGGTGACTTGGTCTCGCCTTGGCGATTTCTGTATGTACTGTCGAGTTGTCCGACCGTATCAATATCGCCTTGCTCCTGACTTTTGGAAAAAACCTTTTCCAATGCCAGTTCCACTGCCATCATATCCAACAGATTGATATGCAGCTGGCTCTCTTGGAGAGTCCATGTGCCCGAGACCTGGTGTTCTCCCAGGTAGGCCCCCCCATCCCTCCAGCGATGCATGCGTGTACACAGACAGCTGGGGGTGGGGTAGGTGCAGTGAAAACTCCTACTAGGAGATTCTGACGCTTTTTCCCACCATACAAGATGCGACATTATTGGCTCCAAAATTGGCACCAGTTTTGACAGGGGTTCTATTCTCTGTTTCCACAGAGACATCAGATACAACTGGATAGGTCTTCGCATCCGAGCAGTGTACAGGTTTACCTGCTCCATGGAGACCATCATGCCCAGCATCTGGAGAAACCGCCTCGCCTGAATGTGGTTTCCCAATCGAAACTCTTGAGGATGGCTAACAGAGACACAGATTTCTCCTTGTTGACTATCCAGCCTAGATCTGAAAGCAACTTCAAAGTCAGAGCAGTATCCACCTCTAGCCTGGCTGATGATCAGCCAATCGTCTATGTAGGTGTGAAGCGCCACAGTCTCTTTTCTGAGAAACGCTGTCACCACAAGGACCACTCTGGTGAAAACCCCTTGGAGCTGTCGACAAGCCGAATGGGAGGATTTAAACTCCCATACTTGATTCTGAAACGCAACTCTCAGAAACCTGTGACAACTCCTGTTCATAGGAATGTGGAAACATGCAGCTCTCAGATCGATCGATACACACCACACCCCCTTCCTCAATCCTGCCATTACCGACCTTGGAGTTTCCATCTGAAACCGAGGCGTATGGATAAACCAATTCAATGGCCTGAGACTGAGTAGGGGGCTCCACCCCCCTGTGCTCTTAGGGACAAGGAACATGTTTGAATAGAAGCCTGGAGTGTTCCGGTTTGCTGGTTTATTGCTCCCCTCAGAAGCAAACCTGACACTTCTTTTGAATATCTTCTAACTTGTCTGGTTCCGTTGAACGGGTGTCCAGACAGGTGCCAAAGACAGATTCTGTGGTGGAAAGTCCCACCACTCTGGTATGTACCCCTGGGATAACCATCCCAGGATCAGACTGTCTGACGTCACACCTCGCCAAACCTCGACGAAAACGCATGAGCCTTCCACCCACTATAGACGCCTCAACACCTAATGGGGGTGTCTGGCTCGCGTATCCGCTCCCCCCCCCCTCTCTTGACGAGAGAGAGAGAGAGAGAGAGAGAGAGAGAGAGAGAACCATATTGGTCTTGGCTTGGCCGCTCTAACTGGCACCGCTGTTCCTGTCGCACAGGTGCGGTCCAGGCAGATGCGAAGGGAGCCCTCGTACCCTTGGGTACGATCCGCTCCCTTCTGTCCGCCCTTTAAGGACTTACCCCTACCCTTCCCGCCTCTCGGGCGATCAGGAGCAACATTGGGGAGGGTAGAGGCCCCACAACCTTCTTGGCTTTCTTTGCTGAGGTGGCTGAGAAAACCCAGCAGAAAATAGAAGCAGCACTATGCTTTTGCCTTTTCTCTGTTTCTTGAAGGTTGCCCGGTTAGCGGCCTGACTAGTCAGATTAACCGCCAACCGATTCTGCGCAATGCTGGCTATGTCCTCCAAGATGCTAAGGCCTGTCAGGGGCGTCCCAAGAAGACGCTCCCTGACGGCAGTAGCTGGATGCATATGGTCAAGAACCATCTGCCTCCTGGACATAGTCACACGCGCCTGCACCCTTGGCAATGCGTCCATAGACAGCACCAGGCCGTCATTAACGCACGAAAGCGCCACAGGTGGCACAGGGTGGCCTGCCCCCGCTTCAGCCCACACCGACTGAAGAAGACGATAAGAGTGGTTGACAGCACTCAGTGCTGCCCTCACACCCCCATCACATAGGGACAGGACTTCATTATGGTGTACCTGAGCTTTGTCCACCAGTGCCGGGGCGGGGCCACCCGCTCCAGCACTCTGGACACCCAGTACCCAGCGGTCATCCTCGGTGACCGACGGGACAACACCATACCTGTCGTATTCCCCCCGTGGAATACGACCCCCTCGCCCGCACCTCCATGGAGGCCGCAAGAAGCTGGCCCTTGTTCATGCGTTGTTTGCTATAAATAGCATCAAGCAACACCATAAACCATGGATCCAGTCCAACAGACTGGATCAGGGCTGCGGGCAAGATCCCCGTCCTAATCAATACAACAGATGGACTACTTACATCTTCCTCGGCCGTGGTCGAAACCACAGACGGGTCCACCCTGGCTAGCCAAGCCAGATCTCCAGACCAATCTGTCTCCGAGGAGGACACTCCCGTGAACACGTCACCCGTTGACATGTTCACGGCCCTACCAGCAACGGCCTCCCGGCTAGGAGCCATTGCTGATATGCCAGGAACTCCGGTACCGTACGGTTCTGCCGCCACCCCATGGAACACACCAGGCCATGGAGTAGGCCTGCGCAGAAAACCGTGCGGACCCGTAGCGGTTGAGGAACTGTGGCCAAACACGGGCGCCAATGGCACCCCATGTCTGACCGCCGGACCAGGCGAGATAGGTGAGTACCATGCCTGGCCGGCCACACCCGTCACCGTGTTGGTTGGCGGCAAACCAACCATCACGGGACTGGTGCCCGGTACCGGAGTGGCTTGCGCCAGGCCAGACAGATGGAGGACGGTTCCGACGGAATCGACCTCCATGCTCTCCACCCGCGGATGGCTCCCATGCCTGACGGACCGGCCACCACTACTGGACCACCCGGAGGTAGCCGCAGAGAGACAGAACCCATCAGGCCGGAGCCCGATGGGACTGCCAGGGGGCCGTACGAGACGGCTCTCTCGGTGGCCAGTCCAGAACCCTGTCCAAGGACAGGGTCCGAATCAAACATGGGGAGAGACTGCACTACAACTTTTGGCAGCAGGGACGACACCAGTGTGGGCAGAACGTTATGCAAGAAAGCTTGCCTAGCCGGACCAAACCACGCCGGCGGTGCCATCTCCGCCACCTCCGGTTGCAGACGTGGAACGCCCCCCATGGGCCGAACGGACGCTCCACGATTTACTTTCGGACCGCCTGACCCCGCGTCAGACCCTGCCAAGTCCTGTAAAGGAACTTAAGCATCATATCGACCGACCACATAGCGCAAACGTTACACCTACTGTCAAGACTACACTAGTACAGTGGAAACAGACATGATCCTTGCATAGAACCCATACGATATGTGGCACTCGACACATGATGGCGGGGCTGGCTTGGCCTATAAAAAGCCAAACCTACAATAAGCCAGCGGAACGAAACAAAAATGGAAGGCAGACAATTAATTTTCAAATATTTTGACCATAAATTAACTGTCACCCTCCCGGACCCCACCCCGCAACGTTACAGCAAAGATCGCATAGATTATGACGACAAGAACGAAGCGGGCAATAATACACCCATACACTGATCCTCAAGGATGTATAACGGAACCAGGAATCATATCGCATAGCATTCTGGGTATATTTACTAATAAATATAAATTATACTCCTAACAAAGGCCAAAACGATATGTGAAAAAACAACAAAATGTAAACAAACTGCTGTAGCACACGGTAAAACCGCAGACCACACATCTAAATCAAGAATTTTGAAACCACTGATCATTGCAAACAGATCGTGATAACACGCAAAACTTGAAAATTCCAAAGTTTTTCTGGTACCAATTAAAGTACGCAGCACCCAGAATCAGATGCGCGAATTAATGAAACATTTTCTTCAAATAAACATCCGTCGCCCGCTCAGATCTTACGGAAAACGACGTCAGCCGATAATCGTGTTAAAACACCGATAAGCCAACACCTAATTTCATATCTGCCGATCGCCTCTTGGGGATTTAAAGGAAGGCGATCATCTGGCATATTTCATTGTTAACACACATCCCAGATTCTTTGGGGTTAGAAATTGGAACATGCGACACAGACAAAATTTTAGAGACCTAAGTCTTTTAACTATGGAATAACATGGAAATATACGACCTGGTTATCATCGGACGCATCCATACTAATCCAAATATCCTTTTGAGAACGCACAAGCTATCACAATTAATCACAGTAAAAAGACTTAGGCCTAAACAATCGTAAGACTTTCCAACTGCAAAAGGCATGTATTCTCTTGTCGCTATGCAAACAAGAATGAGCTCTATAGTAGACGGGTACTCGGCAGTTGGGAGCCGAGTACCCGGTTCCAAGGAGTCGGTAAAGCTTTCTAAGTCTATAGTCCTAGAGCCAGCTTGTATATCAGAAGTAATAGAATGGTGAGTATTGATCGAAGGAGAAAGGGGCTGTAGTTATAAACTGACATAAACTGAAACTTATAAATGGAACTTGTAGAAGCAAGTACGGTGCACTATAAGCCTAGTAGTTCTGACGTTGCCAGAGATGTCAAATTTGATCGATAGACTGTCCGACACACCGACTAACCCATATGTTTCACGTCGTAACTAAAAAACAAACCTAGGACACGATGGGCTGAAACTATGTGAGCATATTGAGACATATTCAACATGATTTATAAGCTAAATTCGTCTTTTGTATTCCATGTATGACTGATAATGTGGTAAATACATGGATTTAAGACCACTATTAACCTTTACCACTCTGATGTCAATATTTTAACAAGTTTGGCGGACGATGGTACTGTCGTAGACCGCAGCATTGACCACCAAAATTGTTGAAAATTGCACACCAGTTCCTTTGCTATTGACACAGAAAAAGGTAGCATATTGACATCAGAGTGCTAAGGGTTAAATGTTTAAGGCAGTATTATGGATTTAGGTCCACACTTAAAAGTTGATACACTTTCGAACAACCGATCCCAGAGAGCATAAAAAAGCATCCGCTTTTGTTTCTACGAGAATTGTTAATACTTACCAGATGTACTATTATGATAATGTCTATTATCTCGTCTAGCTCAAATTAAACAATTAAAAAACTCTGCACTCTCCATGATGCTGCCCATACTGTGTCGGGGAATTACCATAGCCCCAGGTACCGAGTCAATTCCCAATCACAGTCAGATTTGTCTTATATTTGTCTTGACAAACAGCGAAAGCAGCTCAGCCCCACCTCAGCGGAGAGGCTGAGGAAGGCCATAATACATTTGGTAAGTATTAACAATTTTCGTAGAAACAAAAGCGGATGCTTTTTTTTATTCTACTTCGAATAATACTTACAGATGTACTATTATGATAAATTCCGGATTTCGACAGCCAAGAAACTCTGGTGGGAGGAGGTGAGGCTCGAAACAGCTCTCATTTACCATCCATCAGAGAAGGTTGTGAAGAGACTAGAACCCCAGCATACGCTTGGGTTCCGCCGTCTGACTCATAGAGTGCTAAACTTCCATGGTCTAGACCGCGCTCCACCCCCTCATCTGTCAAAAGGGGAGGCAACACCCACCAGACCTGTGTCAGCCCCAAGTCTCAGCTAGGGCAGTCCAGGAGAGTGCAAAGAAGCTACTACAACTTCTAATTTTGAAAAAAATATCAGTATATCGATTAGTTTTTCAAATTTGTGTTGCAATGAATAAGATACTCTTGAACCAGACTTTTTACTTAATCAGTCTGGGAATTCGACTGTAAGTAAATTAATATTAGTCACTTAAACTAAGAAAACACTCATCATTTACTGAGTGCTTGGTCTTTCTTGATCATCACAGGAGCTCTGTCCAATCCACAGTTGTTCACAGATCATGTGCATCACCAGTGCTAGTGCATGTGGAAGAACCCTACGATGTATGCGTAAATAGTGATCGGATGTGGCTTAGTTAAGATTTGACAAAATGGCGCCGGCTATCGGATTAAGTGCGTTGGAGATATCGCGTAGGTAGAAGTCAGTGAATGACAACTCGGCATGCCATTGTGCTACAGACATCACCTCCTCTAAAGAGACACCCTTATAAAGGGCCGATGTTGCTGCTAGTGCTCGGACTTGATGGGCGTTCGCACGATCAATCTGCTTTCTTGTTGCGATTTTATGCGACATCTGAATAGCATCGACTATCCAACGAGAAATGGTGTCTTTCGAGGCGCGAAGATGAGGAGCTTTGAGACATAACCACAGAGATTTTGGGTATTCTCTCCACTCCTCAGTATGTTTCTTAGACATTTTCAGACATCTGACAGGACACCAAGCAGAAGAGTTTGGGTCATACCTAACTAAACTTGGCAAATTGATCGGCTGTCCTGGATATTTAAGTGACTGATTCTTTGCCAGGAAACAAAGACGTGGTAATAGTCTTAAACCTTCACCCGTAACGACAAAACGGTCTTGTTCGGCAGAAAGCACATGAATTTCGTTTCTCCTCGGTGATGCTGCTGCAACCAAGACAACTGACTCAATAGTTAACTGTTTAATATCTATAGAGCTAATAAGGTTCAAAGGGAGCATGCCCTAAAACCTGTAGCTCATTCCTTTAATAAATTCATTTAAAGTGTCGTTCTCCACTCCTACAGTGGCCAGACTGGGAACAACTGAAGCTAATGCAGACTTATATGCTGCTAGGGTTGAAGGTACAAGTTTGTCAACCTCGTGTAAATGACAGATAAAATCTGCTACGTGCTGAACAGATGCAGAAAAGGGATAAATATCTCTTCCCTTACACCACTCTGCAAATTTGTTGATTCTATAATTATATGTCTTGGTGGTTGACCGTCTTCTGGCTGAAGCGACAAACTTCGCTGCTTGCTCAGAAAAGCCACCCTCGACTGCTCGCTGCTTGATAACATATGCAGTCAATTGGAACATCTTTGGTCTGTCGTGGAGATACAGACCTTTGCTCTGAAAAATCAGATCTCTTCTGTCTGGAAGAGGAATTGGATTGCAGACCAGAAGGTCCAGCAGATCTGTAAACCATGATCGGCCTGGCCAATGAGGAGCGATCAGTAGTACCTGGCATATGCCCTCTCTTATCTTTGCCAGAACTTTTGGGATGAGAATCGTTGTGTGTTTCCTTTCATCGCAAATAGATCCACATTTGGCTTGCCCCAATGTTTGAATAGAACCTCCGCTACCGATTGGTTGAGCTGCCATTCCGTCAACTGAGAGCATCTGCTAGGATGTTCAATCTTCCTGGAATGTGTGCTGCCCGAAGAATAACATTCCTCTCTTGGCACCACAGTAGAAGGTTCCATATCATCATACACAACTCTGGTGATCTCGTCCCGCCTTGGTGGTTCAGATAAGACACCACTGTGGAGTTGTCTGTACTTATTAGGACAATCTTGTCTTGGATTAGTCGAATTTTCGAATTGCTAATGCCACCGGTCCTTAACAGCATACAGAAAATATTATCCAATGTTACTCTATGCCGTATCCGAGACAAGATCGACGACTTCACCGGATCATGTCAAAGTGGCTTCAAACGTGGGCGTAGCTGCGCAGACATTGTATAGGCTCAATGCATGCGTGTGTCGGTAGTCATGTCCAAACACTGGGATTTCCACAAAATGGGCATTGACATGTCACGAGCCTTCGACACAATTAAGCGCTCAAAGATCCTAGATGTACTGCGCCAGGCCAGTTGCAATGAAGATGAGCTATGACTAGTGAGACTACTGCTTGCAGACACCAAGCTGAGAGTACGAGTCAAGTCAGTGAAGTCTGTAGAGCTTGACACATCAATCGGCTCCCCACAGGGAGATGGTTTATCCCCTGTGCTCTTCACCCGTTACCTGGCTGCTGCATTGAAATCCGTGTGGGAAAACTCCACAAGACCAAAGCCCCCGGTGTCAATACTGGGCATGCCGCTAGAGATGGAATATGCCGACGATGTGCACTTTATAGATGAGGAAAAGAAACCCCTTGACGAACTTCTCCCAATAGCTGAAAGCAAACTAAAAATTGAGAATCTCTTTATGAATGAATCCAAAACAGAGCTCACCCACATATACCTATCTACAAAGCATGAAACTAAAGAAAATGACGATCCACTCCGTGGCGGTGAACCATGGAGGAAAAGTAAAATCTGCTTTGCAGTACTGCTGACATTGCTGCACACACCATCATGGGGAACATAGCTTTCCAGTCCTTCTGGAAGCTACATGTATGAATTCGTAGATCAAAGATACCCTTGGTAAAAAGACTACGTTTATATAATGCAACCTGCGTAACCTTGATGATGTATAACTGTAACAGCTGGCCAGCTCCAAAGGCAGCTCTAGACAAACTTGACGCCTGCCACTGCAAACACCTACATACCATCACTGGACACCGATGGCCAGAAAGCATAATTTCCAATGATGTGTAATACGCCGCCGCTGTCTGTAAGTCGACCAGCAACGATGGTCCAAGTTTGGCCATGTGCTAAGGATGCAGGAAGACACACCAGCAGAGAGAGCCTTGGAATGCAGGAAATGTCAATTTCCCTTTCTCCGAGATCTAACAATACTCACCATTCTGTTACTTCTGATATACAGCTGGCCTTGACAGCGGCTCTAGGATTATAGACTTAGAAAGCTTTACCGACTCCTGGGAACCGTGTACCCGGCTCCCCACTGCCGAGTACCCGTTTACCATAGAGCTCATATTGTTTGCATAGCCACCAAACAAGAGAAAACTATGGCTTGCCTCCGTGGGGCTGGGAGGCTGGGTCAGTAACAGAATGGTGAGTATTGTTAGATCTCGGAGAAAGGGAAATTGACATTTCCTGCATTCTCCTTCGATCAATACTCACCATTCTGTTACTTCTGATATACACCAGATTTGATCAGTAACCTGGTGGGAAGGGGCAAGCCATACATGCTAATTTTGCCCCTTG
Source organism: Chaetoderma sp. LZ-2023a (assembly GCA_034401795.1). Taxonomy (NCBI): domain Eukaryota; kingdom Metazoa; phylum Mollusca; class Caudofoveata; order Chaetodermatida; family Chaetodermatidae; genus Chaetoderma; species Chaetoderma sp. LZ-2023a. The sequence goes on along the minus strand of CM067372.1, from coordinate 177,574,547 downwards.
GAGAAAGATTTTAGACTTCAAACTTGACTAACGGAGACCTAAAAGGACCGTCAAGTTCACGGAACCGAATCACATTCGCGTCACAGCCCCATCCCCCTTTTTCCTCCTAAGAAAAGGGAGAGAACTAACGAACATGTATCTCGCCTGAAACACCAATATGCCAAGAGGGTTAACTACTCCCTGCATATCGCTTGTATTAGCCTGGGAATGAGCATGAATATATAAGATGAATGAACATGATACATATACATAATACAAAAAACTCTCACTTGTTGAATTACCTTATGATAACAGGACTTCAGACGTACCGCCTCCAACCAATCACCGGTTCGGCCATCAGTGACACAATCTGGTTGACATCCTCTCGCCTGACCATGCCTGCTTTAGGTTCTTTTCTTACCGAAGTGAGAAAAGGGTGAAAAGCAGTGTGGTCACTAACTATCGTTTCAAAACAGCTAAAGCGAGTGGATTGGCTGAGTCTGACACATCCCTCATATAGTAATCCGTAAATGAGGACTCACAGTGCCATTGTGCAACGGCCATGATGTCCTATAACGGAACACCATTGTAAAGGGCGGTCGAGGCAGCTATTCCTCTGACATTGTCTGCCCTTACGCCTTGCACCTGGTGCCCAGTCGCCATCTCCTGAGTAGTCTGAATGCATTCGACCACCCAACGAGAGATAGTATCCATGGATGCGGCGCCATAAGACTTTTTATGGCAGATCCACAGATGTCTATCGTTCGACCGTAACGAGTCAGTCCGTTTCTTGTACTTAGTCAAAGCACGGACCGGGCACCAGACACTGGCATCACGATCAAACCTAGTTAACTTCGGTATAATGATCGGTTTGCCGGGATATCCCAAAGATTGGTTCTTTGACATAACCTCTGCTCTTGGCAGAAGACGCAGACCTTCTCCAGAAACAATAAATCGGTTCCTCTCTGCCGAAAGCGCATGGATCTCACTGCGCCTTCTAGCTGAGGAAGCTGCCAATAGAAAGACCGCCTTTAGAGTCAAATGCTTTAGACTAGCCGAACGCAACGGTTCGAAAGGGTGCTTGGCCAGTACATTAAGCACTAAAGATAGACTCCAGGCTGGAATGACTACCGGTTGTCTCGGTCGGAGATTGCTCATTCCCTTCAACATCACATTTAACTGGGCCACCTCTGGACTATCCCTGTTGGCTAGACAAGGGATAACTGATACCAAAGCTGACTTGTATCCAGCAACTGTGACGGGAGCTAGTCCTCAAAAGAACAGCTCACAGAGAAAGTCTGCTATTTGCTGATAGTGGATTGAAAGGTATCAATACCCTTTTCTTCACACCAGTCTGCAAATCTGTTAACCTTGTTGTTATATGACTTGAAGGTTGACCTCCTTCTCGCAGCCGCGATGAAATCAGCAGCCTGTCGAGAAAAGCCTTCCGACGTGGAACGTTGTTTGATAACATCCACGCAGTCATTGAACATTTCGGGACACTCGTGTAGGAAGCGTCCCTTGGCCTGGGAGATTATGTTCGGAATCTCGGGCAACTGCACAGGATTTTCCACCAGCAGATCTAGAAGATCCGTGAACCACGCCCTGCTCGGCCAATATGGCGCTATTAGCAGGACCAGACACGGTTCCTCCCTGACCTTCACCAAAACCTTCGGTAGAAGAATGGTGGGTGGGTACGCGTAAGCGTGCATCCCTCTCCAGCTTATTGCCAGAGCGTCTGTATCGACGGCATTTGGATCTGTAATCGGCGAGACATATGTCATGATTTGAGCATTTTCCTTTGTGGCGAACAAGTCCACGTTGGGTTTGCCCCAATGCTCGAAGATCCGTCGCAGAACTGGAGGGTTGAGGGACCATTCTGTTGGCAGGATTCTCTGTCTGCGAGACAAAGCATCCGCCAGAATGTTCAATCGGCCAGGAATACGAGCTGCTTTCAAAACAACCGAGTAATTCCTGCACCATTGAATCAAGTGCCACACCCTGATACACAGAGTGGGCGACCTGGTCCCGCCTTGGCGATTTATATATGATACTACTGTCGAATCGACCGACCGTATCAATATCACCCTGCCCCTGATCATCGGAAGGAACTCTTCCAACGCCAGTTCCACTGCCATCATTTCCAACAGATTGATATGCAGCTGACTCTCCGGGAGAGTCCATGTGCCCGAGACCTGGTTCTCCCAGGCAGGCACCCCACCCTTCCAGCGATGCATCCGTGTAGACGGACAGCTGGGGGCGGGGTAGGTGCAGCGAAACCCCTAATAGGAGATTCTGACGCTGTTTCCACCATAGAAGATGCGATATTATCGGCTCCAAAACTGGCAACAGTTTTGACAGGGGTTCTGTTCTCTGTTTCCACAGAGACATCAGATACAACTGGATAGGCCTTCGCATTAGAGCATCGTACGGGATAACCTGCTCCATGGAGACCATCATGCCCAGCATCTGAAGGAACCGCCTCGCCTTGAATGTGGTTTCCCACTCGAAAACTCTTGAGGATGGCTAACAGAGACACCACTCTGGGCTCTGATGGGTAAACCCTGCCCTCCTCAAGGTCGAATCGCATCCCCAAATAAACGAAACGTTGAGTGGGCGTCAACTCGGATTTCTCCTCGTTGACTATGCAGCGTAGATCTGAAAGTAACTTCAGAGTCAGAGCAGTATCCACGTTCAACCTGGCTGCCGAGTCTGCCTTAAGCAGCCAGTCGTCTATGTAGGTGTGTAGCGCCACGTTCTCTTTTCTGAGAAACGCTGTCACCGCAAGGACCACTCTTGTGAAAACCCTCGGAGCTGTCGACAGGCCAAACGGGAGACTGTAAACTCCCATACTTGATTCTGAAACGCAAATCTCAGAAACCTGTGCCAACTCCGATTCATAGGAATGTGGAAATATGCATTTTTCAGATCGATCGATACACACCACATTCCTTTCCTCAATCCCGCATTACCGACCTCGGCGTTTCCATCTGGAACCGAGGCGTATGGATAAACCAATTTAATGGCCTGAGATTGAGTATGGGTCTCCATCCCCCTGTGCTCTTGGGGACAAGGAACATGTTTGAATAGAAGCCTGGAGTGTTTCGATTTGCTGGTTTTATTGCTCCCTTCAGAAGCAAACCCGACACTTCCTTTTGAATGGCTTCTAACTTGTCTGGCTCCCTTGGTACGGGTGTCCAGACAGGTGCCAAAGACAGATTTTGTGGTGGAAAGTCCCACCACTCCGGCATGTAACCCTGGGATAACCATCCCAGGACCAGACTGTCTGACGTCACACCTTGCCAGGCCTCGACGAAACGCATGAGCCTTCCACCCACCATAGACGCCTCGACGTCTAACGGGGTTGTCCGGCTCGCAGTCCGCCCCCCCACTCTTTCTTAACGAGAGAGAGAGAGAACCATTTCGTTCTAGGCACGACGGGTATAACTGGCACCGCTGTTCCTGTCACACAGGCGCGGTCCAGGCGGATATGAAGGGAGCTTTCGTACCCTCAGGTACGCTTCGGCCCCTTCTGTCCGCCCTTTGAGGCCTTACCCTTACCCTTCCCCTTGCCCTTCCCACCTCTAGGGCGGTCAGGAGCAACATTGGGGAGGGTAGGCGCCTCTACAACCTTCCTGGGCTTCTTCGCCGGCGGCGGCTCTGAAACCCCAGCTGAAGCAGAAGTCGCAACAGGCCTAGCTTTCGCCTTGCCCTTATGCTTCTTCTGCTCCTTTGAAGGTTGTCCCGTTAGCGGTTTCCCCACAGGCCCTAGTGCATGCGCTTGTCGCACTAGCTCTAGCTGTAGGTTTACCGCTAACCGATTCTGCGCGATACTGGCGGTATCCTCTAAGATGGCCCACGCTTGGCCACCGAAGATGCTAGGCCCTGTCAGGGGTGTCCCAAGGAGACGCTCCCTGACTGCCGTAGCCGGACGCATATGGTCAATGACCATTTGCCTCCTGGATTTCGTCACACGCGCTTGCACCCTTGCCAATGCGTCCATCGACAGCACCAGGCCGTCATTGACACATGAAAGCGCCACAGGTGGCACAGGGTGGCCTGCCCCGCTTCAGCCCACACCGACTGAAGGAGACGATAAGAGTGGTTGACAGCGCTCATCGCTGCCCTCACACCCTCATCGCATAGGGACAGGACTTCTTCCTGGTGTACCTGAGACTTGTCCACAAGTGCCGGACCGGGGTGACCCGGCACGGCACTCTGGACGCCCAGTACCCATCGGTCATCCTCCGTGACCAACGGGACTACACCATACCTGTCGTATTCCCCCCGCGGAATACGACATCTTGCCCGCACCTCCCTGGAGGCCGCAGGGAGCTGACCCTTGGTCATCAGTTGTTTGCTATAAATAGCATCCAACCATTCTATGAACCGTGGATCCAGTCCCACTGACTGGATCCGGGCCGCGGGCAAAATCCCCGTCCTGATCGACGCAACCGACGGACGGGGCGCATCTTCATCGGCCGTGGCCGAAACTACAGACGGGTCAACCCTGGCTAGCCACGCCAGAGCATCTGACCAATCTACCTCCGATGAAGACACCCCCGCAAACACGTCACCCGTTGACGTGCTCACGGGTCTGCCAGCCACGGCCTCCCAGCAAGGAGCCACGGCTGACACGCCAGGCACTCCGGTACCACACGGTTCCGCCGCCACCCCATGAAACACTCCGGTCCATGGGGTAGGTCCGCACGGAAAACCGTACGGACCCGTAGCAGTCGCGGAACCATAGCCGGACACGGGCGCCCACGGCACCCCACGTCCGACTGCCGGACCAGGCGAGATAGGTGAGTACCACGCCCGGCCCGGCACACCCGTTCCCGTGACGGCTGGTGCCAAACCAAGCCGCACGGAACCGGTGCACGGTAACGGATTTGCCTCAGCCACAGGCGGAGCCGCTGACCTGGCTTGCGCCAAACCAGACAAATGGAGGCCGGTTCCGTCTATGACGGAATCAACCTCCATATTCTCCACCTGCGGCTTCACGGGCCGCAGCAACCTCTCCTCCTCGGCCTCCTCGTCTTCAGACTCCGAAGAGTCGTCACTAGACGAGTCAACCGTGGAACCGTCCTGGCGGACGGCTCCCACACCTGACGGACCGGCCACCGCTACTGGACCACCCGGAGGTGGCCGCAGAGAAACAGAAACCCGTCTGGCCGAAGCCAGACGGGACTGCCAGGGGGCCGTACGAGACGGCCCCCTCGGTAACCAGTCCAGAATCCTGTCCGAGGACAGGATCCGTACCAGGCATGGGGAGAAACTGCCCCCCAACCTTTGGTAGCAGGGACGACACCAGCGTGGTCAGAACGCTATGCAGAAAAACCCTGCAGAGCCGGACCAAACCACGCCGGCGGTGCCATCTCCGCCACCTCCAGCTGGGGACGTGGAGCACCCGCACCGGTCGAACCGGGCGCTCCACGATTTACTCTCGGACCGCCTGACCCCGCGTCAGACCCAGCCAAGTCCTTCTGGGCAAGGAACGTAACCATCGTTTCGACGGACCACACTGCACAAACATTACACCTATGATCTATATTACACAGGGCACACATAAAACAGACATGGTCCTTGAACATTACACGGACAAACTTATGGCAGTCGTCACATGATGGCGGGGCTGGCTTGGCCTATAAAATAAGCACAAACCTACAATAAACAAGCGGAACGAGACCCGGATGGAAGGCAGACAATTAATTTTCAAATAATTTGACTCATAAATTAACCGTAACCTCCCCGCACCCCACCCCGCCACGTTACAACAACGATCGCATTGATTATGACGACAAGTACGCGGCGGGCACAACACACCCATAATAGATCCTCCAGGATGTGTAACGGCTCCAGGAATCATATCGCATAGCATTCAGGGTATATTTACTAATCAATATAAATTATACTCCTAACGAACGCAGCACGATATGTGAAGAAAACAACAAAATGTATAACAAAACTGCTGTCTCACACGGTAAAACCGCAGACCACACATCTACTCAAGAATTTTGAAACCACCGATCATTGCAAACCGATCGTGATCGCACGTAAACTTGATCATTCTAAAGTTTCCGGTACCATTTTTAGTACGCAGCACCCAGAATAAGATGCGCGAATTAATGAAAAAATTTTTCTTCACATAAACATCCGAGCGACCGGGTGTGACGTCACCCGCTCGGATTCTACGGAGAACGACGTCAGCCGATATTCGTGTTAGAAATACCGTAGCAAACACCTATTTTCATATCTGCCGATCGCCTGTTGGGGTTTAAAGAAGGCGATCGTCTGGCATATATCGTTGTTAGCACACGTCCCAGATTCTATGGGGACAGAAATTGGAACATGCGACACAACGAAATTTAGAGACCTAAGTCTTTTAACTATGGATAATAAAGAACAATACAACCTGGTTGTCTTGGGCGGTATTCTCCATAGTCCTTAGTTAATCCTTTCAGAACACACAAACTATCACTGATTAAAGACTTAGATTATTTTAAAACACTAAAATCCTTAATGCAAAAAGCATGTATTGCTCTTGTCGCTATGCAAACAAGAATGAGCTCTATGGTAGACGGGTACTCGGCAGTGGGGAGCCGAGTACCCGGTTCCCAGGAGTCGGTAAAGCTTTCTAAGTCTATAATCCTAGAGCCGCTGTCAAGGCCAGCTGTATATCAGAAGTAACAGAATGGTGAGTATTGATCGAATGGACCTGAGTAAGCTAAGGATTTTGGCTGAGGACAAGACACAGTGGGCAAAGCGAAGAAGGACTGATTGCAGCTGAGGATGTTTCTACTACTACAGCCACAGAATACAGTAATCATACATACATACAATGCTGCTGCTAATAATTTGAGTATATTTATGTTTCTGCGCATTGGTCCGATCCCATTCCCCTGACACTGACAGATTGTCCAGTACTGCTACCCAACCCGTCATCGATGCATCTGTAAAGATGGACATCTGCGGTTGGGGAGGTTGTAGAGGAACACCTCCCAGGAGAATCTGTTCTGATAACCACCACTGAAGATGGAATATCAATGGTTCTTTTACTGGAATCCTCAGAGATAACGGATCCGTTCTCTGAGACCAGAATGACATCAAATACATCTGAATCGGCCTGCGCCTGAGTGCCACATAAGATACCACTTTCTCCAGAGATATTAGCAAACTCAGTATTCTGAGAAATTGATGCGCCGTCAGATAGGCTCCTAGAGAAACTGACTCCAGAACTGCAATCAAACTCTTGACTCTGCTTTCTGCCGGAAAAGCTACACTGTCGCTGAGATTGAAAAGTATTCCCAGATACACAAACTCCTGGGATGGAGTCAATTCTGATTTCTCTAGATTCACAATCCATCCTAGGTCCTTTAATAAGGCCAGGACTACCTGGAGATTGTTGCACAGTGACTGGATTCCCTGCCTTCAGCAGCCAGTCATCTATGTAAGTATGAACAGCTATGTTTCTCCTGCGAAGATAAGCAGTCATGGCGAGAACCACTTTGGTGAAGACCCTCGGGGCTGTGGTCATACCGAAAGGTAGCGCATCGAACTCCCAGACATTGTCTTAGAATGCAAAGCGACGGTATTTCTGAAAAGGAATTGACATTGGAATATGAAAATATGCATCCTTCAGATCTATCGATACTGCCCACATGCCTTTTCTCAGCCCTGTCATCACCACTGCTACAGTCTCCATCTGAAATTTAGGTGAAAGAATGAATTTGTTCAGCAGTTTGAGGATGAGAATCGGTCTCCAACCTCTGGTGCGTTTCGGAATGAGGAAAATTATCGAATAGAAGCCCAGGGAGGACCGATTGCAGACTAAATGAATCGCATTCTTCTGTTGAAGATCTATGATTTCTGAGCAAATGGCATCTAGACGATCGGATTCCCTTGAAACGCGAGTCCATACTTGAGTCGATGTTAATGGAACTAATGATTGACGGATGAGCCAGTCCGGTTCGTAGCCATTTCTTAGCCAATGGCAGACTAAACAATCTTGCACGACCTGTTCCCATTGGTTTGAGAACAACTGAAGTCTGCCTCTGACGGTAGGAATCTGCACACAGCTCATGGTCGATAGTGCGTGATAAGACGTTAATTTGCATGGGTGAAGATTCTCGACTCCCTGCGTTCCTGGCACCACCGGAACAGGTCTCGCCGGAAACCCGTCAGCACAGTCCCCCACGCGGCTTCTTGGAATATGACAGCTCAGGACCGCCGCCACGGCTATCCTTACGGTAGCCGTCACGACCCGAGCCGCCACCCTTCCTATCATCTTCATAAGCCTATTATTAGAGGGCTTTTATGAAGACGAACGGCCAGGTCCCTGAGAACTGGATGCCCGATGTGCATCACGGCAAGAAGGATGGAAGGGAGGTCTTTGACGCTGCCTCTGCTGCTCCTGTCGCTGCTGCTTGTAGGATTGTTGCGTCTGAGTCCTTTTTGTTGACTTCCACGACTTGCCGACAACCTCCTGCTCTGCAACCATGGATGCAACCTTGGAGAGAGAGCGTGTCTTGCCGAGCCGCCAAACAAGCAGACCCTACTTGACTTATCCCCTTAGGTGCCTTGGGTAAAGTATACTCTGGCTGAACCAAACGGTATGCCACGACTTCCAACATGTCAAAAGTCTGAGTGTCCAAGGGAAGAGTTGGCATGGTAACTCATTGAAGGGATCCTTGTTAGCTGGGGAAACCAAGGGTCGTGAACAAACCTTGGATTTCCCTGCTAACGGCCTATTCAGCGCTTCTTGTTCTCCGACTGAAAGCCGAGGAATACGAGCATACTGATAGTTGGCCTGCTCTGGAAAGCAGACCCTACTCCTTATCCCCTTAGGTGCCTTGGGTAAAGTATACTCCGGCTGAACCAAACGGTATGCCACGACTTCCAACATGTCAAAAGTCTGAGTGTCCAAGGGAAGAGTTTGCATGGCCAAAGAGCCACTTGACAGAGTGCTAGCCGCAGGCTCTGACATCCGCTTCATCGCCGGATCGTGCTAAGACCCCTGGTCCGATGTCAACCCGAGACGGTTAGACATCCAGCCATGAACCTGCACCCATTCAGCTTCGGTGCAGAAAGATGATTCATCCATCAAAGGACTACCATTTTCATCTTCCTTCTCACCCTTGGATGAAAAGGCCACCGACAATCCATCTGTTGAGCCATGGACCAGATTACCAATTCGAAGCGGGTCCATGGCTCGGCTACTCACAGCTCCAGTATCTAGTGAATCACCAGATATGGAATCACCGCAATTCATCGGCTCCAACACTGGGAAGTACTGAAAATCTGTCACCTGTGAAAGCTCTGGCATGCCAGAGTCTTCCATCAGGAGGATATCTTCTTCCTCCGCCGTCAGCTCTTGAGCCAAAACGAGAGGAATGACAGGTGCATGTCCCTTCGCAGAACTGGCCAGACCACCGATAGGTAATCCTGCACCAGCCTGCATCGACGGGATCGTGGACTGCAAGGACTCAAACATCGCCTTGAATTGGGCCGCCCAAACACCCAAGTCCATCCGCTCATTCAAAAGCTCCTCCAGACCTTTAACGGATGCCTGATCCACCTTAGCCGCCTTGTCCCTCACTATTCTCTCCAAACTCGCACGCCGATCCCGATCAAATTCTGCCACCAACTCCGATGACCACTCCGCACATACATCGCAAGGGCTTCCAACTTTGCACTTCGTGCAGGCGACAGTCATGCCCCGTGAACTTCCGCTTCATTATATGGTTACAGCGGGAACACAATGTATGTGGCGGGGCCTTGCCTTGCCCCTTCACCTTCTGCGAAAACAGAATAAGAATTAAAACACTGCACATGATAAGATGATGATGAGCGACACGCACAATTTACTTGATTGTAATTTTAAAATTACTTAAAAACATTAACTTTCTCTTAGATTAATGATACTCAAGTTCCAGGTAGGAAATATTTGAAAATTTTTATAGTGAAAATTTTATAAACACGACTTGATAATTAACCAACGTTAAAATAGCCAAGAAATTAAGACCGATCGCTACAAACACTCGACAATTAAGCGAGAGCTAAAGATCGGCTTAAAATGGAGTGCATAGACACGCCAAGCCAAAACAAACCGTTAATAATGGGCGCCGCCATCTTGGCTACAGGCACTTCCATCTTGGAAGCAACCGAGTCGCAAGAGAAATTAACCGAGTACCCGGATAAGATTAAAAAGTTAACGGGTAACGGAGCGACTACAACAATGGGTACAATTTTAAAACAATGTGCCAATTTAAGGAAATTTTAGACAGTCATTACGGCATGAATGTATTAATTCTAGACTGATACAACCTGCCCCTGTGATGATTTTCCTTTTTCCTTCCATGAATATAGCGATCTAAATCTCACTAAACACTCAAGAACACAAAAATTTGCTTAAACTGAGCCAGACAAAAAACACGACTGGAAAGTCGAGCAAAATAGACGAATCTGACTGTGATTGGGAATTGACTTGGTACCTGGGGCTATGGTAATTCCCGGACACAGTATGGGCAGGATCATGGAGAGTGCTGAGTTTTTTAATTGTTTATTTTGAGCTAGACTAGATAATAGACATTGTCATAATAGTACATTTGGTAAGCATTATTCGAAAGAGAATTTCCTGTCCCTAGCTCACCCAGGATCGAACTTAGGACTCATTGGGCCCTGTGCAAACCATATGAAATTCTTACCTGGGGCCCTCGCAACAGTCGTTAGGATCGCGAGAAAGCTAGGCTCCAGTTTCAAACTGATTTACGCTTGTGGGGGGCATTTATGTTCAAAATATTCAACAGAACATTTTTACATCGTATTCAAAATTTTTGTTTTGAAAACGTGTTAACTTATTTATGAGCTGTACTATACATGTAGGTGTGGCATCTATGTGTGTAACTTGAAGTTATGCAGTGGTCCCGAAAATTAAGACAAAAAAACCTTTTGTGTCACTTTTGGGGAGCCTGTGCAAGTGTACTTTTGTTTGGCCTTGAGCTGCACACCAGGAACAATGAGAAAAAAAGAAACCTGTTCACTATCACAGTGATAATCACCTCAAAACACTTCTCAGTCTTGGCCTGTTCAAGCATTCCTTGTAAGGCTGGTAATAGAGTTGGAAATATATATGTTTCTAGATATTCTCTGGGCGGACCTGCAAGAAAAAAGATACATGTACATTACAAACTAGGCTTGTGCGATTATTACTTTGAGTGATCACGATCGATTATTTAAGAATACTACTGATTACTCGATTAACCAGCCTACTTATAAATTATCCCGACACAATAACAAAGGCATATCAATGACGAAACCTGCAATTGTGTTAAGAAATTCCCATTTGCAGGCCAAGGGATGAATATTTTTGAAAATGTATCAATGGAATGACTGGCTCGATGCTCGAGCTACATGTATACACCTGTGCAAAAGTTAAGCACCAGCAAAAACAATAGAACGTAGAAACATGATGGTACAACTAGGCTGCCATACTTTTTGTCCCCGCGTTAGCTGACATAATTCCAAGTACGAAATGCACATGCATGCATGACTTCACGCCTCTTGATGTCCGTGCGTGGCGGGAAACAGCACACGTGTTCAGTTATGTAAAAGTCCAGTTTGAGGTGTAGAACATTACATACAGATTTAGGCGACAAGATTAGGAATTTTGTGTTCATGACCGTGGTTTATTTGTACAGAGAGAATTAGCTTTTGATTGTGAACCGCTATGGCAAGACGAAGGTTAAGTGATCGTGTGAAATGGCAAATCATAGGCATGCATACCACTGGTATGTCATGCAGAGAGATTGGCAGACAGCTGAACATTAACCATACTGTAATCAGTCGTTTGATTGCAAAACATGGGCAAACTAACGAGGTGAAGGACAGGCCTAGATCTGGAAGACCGAAGAAGACTACTGCCCGTGATGATCGAGCCCTAGTACGCCTTGTTAGGAGATCTCCATTCACCAACAGCAGAGTGCTCAGCCAGCAATGGGAAACGCGCAATAGAGTGTCAATGTCTACCGTCAAAAGGAGACTGTATGCTGCTGGCATGAAAGCTAGGAGACCTGTCAGATGTCCTCTCCTCACTGCACACCACAAAGAGGAGCGTCTGAGGTGGTGCAACGAAAGAAGACACTGGAACATGAGATCCTGGAGACGGGTACACTGGTCCGATGAAAGTCGGTTCCTGCTTCATGCCACAGATGGTCGAACTCGTGTATGGAGGTCCAGACGCACGGCGTACGACCAACGTAACATCATGGAAGAAGTTCCATTTGGTGGAGGTTCCGTTATGATATGGGGGTGCATCTCATTTGATTGTAAGCTGGATCTGTTGACTGTACCTGGAACACTAAATGGACAAAGATATCAAGATTCCATACTGGATAGAGTTGTGGTCCCTCATTTTGTAAATCATGCACCTGGAACCCACCCTATATTCATGGATGACAACGCCCGACCACATCATGCTAGAGCTGTGCATGAATACCTCCGCCAGAATGCCATCGAAACCCTACCATGGCCAGCAAGGAGCCCTGACATGAACCCTATTGAGCATATCTGGGACATTCTGGGAAACATGGTGAGAAGGAGGGATCCTCCTGTGCAGAACCTACAGGAATTAACAGACGCACTCCATCTTGAATGGCAACGAATACCACAATGGCGTATCAGTCGGTTGGTGACCAGCATGAGACGTCATGTCCAGGCCGTCATCCAGGCACAAGGTGGATATACCCGGTATTAATAATGACAGTCTCAAACTCGTGCACAGATGTTAAACTTCGTTTTCAGACACCATTAATGACAATCTAGCCACGTGTGTCAACTGTAGGGCAATAGTTGTCAGTTGTGTCAACGTAACCATATTCAGGCCTCGTTTTCAAGTTCAAACAAAAACATACAGTGTTTCCCCACCATCATAATCAGCATTCCTCTAGTTGCATTATTACCTCTTGCACTAAGATGGATGGGTACATAAATGTTTATGCTATTGCTTTCTTCATAGCACATGAATATACCCTCGCATGTGCGTAAAAATAGGGTGGTGCTTAACTTTTGCACAGGTGTATAGTTATTCCAGCATTACATTTACAAGAATAGTCTTCTCTTGGCCTGAAAATAGACATACATTCGCTGAGCAAAATGTCAATTTCCATGACCTATCACATTAGACATGTTCAAGAGTAACTAAAAGATAGGTTTTGCATTATTTTATGAAGAAGAAATTGTTCACAATTATTTGATTATTAATTTTTTAATCATATAAATTGACTATTTAAAAAATAATCGCAATTTTTTACTTAATCATAAAATCATGCAAATACAAATTAAATGTAGAGTATTATACCATTTAATTTTTTTCCCATAACTTGATCTGTTGATTGACAGATCAGTAGGCCAGATTTCTGCATTTGAAAGAACTCAAAACTAGAATTTAATTCTTACAAACTCTGCCATATGAATAAATCTTTAACCCATTTGTGATTTGTTAGTTGACTTTCAGAACAGAATTTGCTAATGCACATTTGCTGGCATTTATGGTGGCGTTAAATTATTCTTAAAATCATCAACAGACATTACATTGTGACACTAAAGATTTTGAGAATAGTTTTATGATAGGTTGTTCCAGAGACTAATGCTACCTAGTGTGATACTACTGTAGCCCATATGCCATTATCATTTTTTTCAATTCTTACTTTCTTACGGTGAATGTTCTGTTTAGCACATTAGTCTGAAAGCAGTGATAAAACTAAAGCCATAGAGGAGTCAGTGGTGGTACTGGTAAGGTTTGTGACATACCATCGGTTCATGACTCACAAAGGTTAGAGCATTTAACTGCATTTAACTATTTAACCCTCAGAAATATAGAATCTCAATTTCAAGACACTTATATGTACATGCAGGGCATAATTTAGAATGCAGGAAATTTCAATTTCCCTTTCTCCGAGATCTAACAATACTCACCATTCTGTTACTTCTGATATACAGCTGGCCCTGACAGCGGCTCTAGGATTATAGACTTAGAAAGCTTTACCGACTCCTGGGAACCGGGTACTCGGCTCCCAACTGCCGAGTACCCGTTTACCATAGAGCTCATATTGTTTGCATAGCCACCAAACAAGAGAAAACTATGGCTTGCCTCCGTGGGGCTGGGAGGCTGGGTCCGTAACAGAATGGTGAGTATTGTTAGATCTCGGAGAAAGGGAAATTGAAATTTCCTGCATTCTCCTTCGATCAATACTCACCATTCTGTTACTTCTGATATACACCAGATTTGATCAGTAACCTGGTGGGAAGGGGCAAGCCATAAATGATAATTTTGCCCCTTGGAGAAAGATTTTAGACTTCAAACTTGACTAACGGAGACCTAAAAGGACCGTCAAGTTCACGGAACCGAATCACATTCACGTCACAGCCCCCCCCCTTTTTCCTCCTAAGAAAAGGGAGAGAACTAACGAACATGTATCTCGCCTGAAAACACAAATATGCCAAGAGGGTTAACTACTCCCTGCATATTCCATGTATTAGCCTGGGAATGAGCATGAATATATAAGATGAATGAACATGATACATATACATAATACAAAAAACTTTCACTTATTGAATTACCTTATGATAATTGGACTTCAGACGTACCGCCTCCAACCATTCACCGGTTCGGCCATCGGTGACACAATCTGGTTGACATCCTCTCGCCTGACCATGCCTGCTTTAGGTTCTTTTCTTACCAAAGTGAGAAAAGGGTGAAAAGCAGTGTGGTCACTAACTATCGTTTCAAAACAGCTAAAGCGAGTGGATTGGCTGAGTCTAACACATCCCTCATATAGTAATCCGTGAATGAGGACTCACAGTGCCATTGTGCAACGGCCATGATGTCCTCTAACGGAACACCATTGTAAAGGGCGGTCGAGGCGGCTATTCCTCTGACATTGTGTGCCCTTACGCCTTGCACCTGGTGCCCAGTCGCCATCTCGTGAGTAGTCTGAATGCATTCGACCACCCAACGAGAGATAGTATCCATGGATGCGGCGCCATAAGGCTTTTTATGGCAGATCCACAGATGTCTATCGTTCGACCGTAACGAGTCAGTCCGTTTCTTGTACTTAGTCAAAGCACGGACCGGGCACCAGACACTGGCATCACGATCAAACCTAGTTAACTTCGGTATAATGATCGGTTTGCCGGGATATCTCAAAGATTGGTTCTTTGACATAACCTCTGCTCTTGGCAGAAGACGCAGACCTTCTCCAGAAACAATAAATCGGTTCCTCTCTGCCGAAAGCGCATGGATCTCACTGCGCCTTCTAGCTGAGGAAGCTGCCAATAGAAAGACCGCCTTTAGAGTCAAATGCTTTAGACTAGCCGAACGCAATGGTTCGAAAGGGTGCTTGGCCAGTACATTAAGCACTAAAGATAGACTCCAGGCTGGAATGACTACCGGTTGTCTCGGTTGGAGATTGCTCATTCCCTTCAACATCACATTTAACTGGGTCACCTCTGGACTATCCCTGTTGGCTAGACAAGGGATAACTGATGCCAAAGCTGACTTGTATCCAGCAACTGTGACGGGAGCTAATCCTGAAAAGAAAGTCTGCTATTTGCTGATAGTGGATTGAAAGGTATCAATACCCTTTTCTTCACACCAGTCTGCAAATCTGTTAACCTTGTTGTTATATGACTTGAAGGTTGACCTCCTTCTCGCAGCCGCGATGAAATCAGCAGCCTGTCGAGAAAAGCCTTCCGACGTGGAACGTTGTTTGACAACATCCACGCAGTCAATTTGAACATTTCGGGACGCTCGTGTAGGAAGCGTCCCTTGGCCTGGGAGATTATGTTCGGAATCTCGGGCAACTGCACAGGATTTTCCACCAGCAGATCTAGAAGATCCGTGAACCACGCCCTGCTCGGCCAATACGGCGCTATTAACAGGACCAGACACGGCTCCTCCCTGACCTTCACCAATACCTTCGGTAGAAGAATGGTGGGTGGGTACGCGTACGCGTGCATCCCTCTCCAGCTTATCGCCAGAGCGTCTGTATCGACGGCATTTGGATCTGGAATCGGTGAGACATATGTCATGATTTGAGCATTTTCCTTTGTGGCGAACAAGTCCACGTTGGGTTTGCCCCAATGCTCGAAGATCCGTCGTAGAACTGGAGGGTTGAGGGACCATTCTGTTGGCAAGATTCTCTGTCTGCGAGACAAAGCATCCGCCAGAATGTTCAATCGGCCAGGAATATGAGCTGCTTTCAAAACAACCGAGTAATTCCTGCACCATTGAATCAAGTGCCACACCCTGATGCACAGGGTGGGCGACCTGGTCCCGCCTTGGCGATTTATATATGATACTACTGTCGAATTGTCCGACCGTATCAATATCACCTTGCCCCTGATCATCGGAAGGAACTCTTCCAACGCCAGTTCCACTGCCATCATTTCCAACAGATTGATATGCAGCTGACTCTCCGGGAGAGTCCATGTGCCCGAGACCTGGTGTTCTCCCAGGCAGGCACCCCACCCCTCCAGCGATGCATCCGTGTAAACGGACAGCTGGGGGTGGGGTAGGTGCAGCAAAACCCCTATTAAGAGATTCTGACGCTGTTTCCACCATAGAAGATGCGATATTATCGGCTCCAAAACTGGCACCAGTTTTGACAGGGGTTCTGTTCTCTGTTTCCACAGAGACATCAGATACAACTGGATAGGTCTTCGCATTAGAGCAGCGTACGGGATAAACTGCTCCATGGAGACCATCATGCCCAGCATCTGAAGGAAACGCCTCGCCTGAATGTGGTTTCCCACTCGAAAACTCCTGAGGATGGCTAACAGAGACACCACTCTGGGCTCTGATGGGTAAACCCTGCCCTCCTCGAGGTCGAATCGCATCCCCAAATAAACGAAATGTTGAGTGGCCGTCAACTCGGATTTCTCCTTGTTGACTATCCAGCCTAGATCTGAAAGTAACTTCAGAGTCAGAGCAGTATCCACGTTCAACCTGGCTGCCGAGTCTGCCTTGAGCAGCCAGTCGTCTATGTAGGTGTGTAGCGCCACGTTCTCTTTTCTGAGAAACGCTGTCACCGCAAGGACCACTCTTGTGAAAACCCTCGGAGCTGTCGACAGGCCAAACGGGAGAACTGTAAACTCCCATACTTGATTCTGAAACGCAAATCTCAGAAACCTGTGCCAACTCCGATTCATCGGAATGTGGAAATATGCATCTTTCAGATCGATCGATACACACCACATTCCTTTCCTCAATCCCGCCATTACCGACCTCGGCGTTTCCATCTGGAACCGAGGCGTATGGATAAACCAATTTAATGGCCTGAGATTGAGTATGGGTCTCCATCCCCCCGTGCTCTTGGGGACAAGGAACATGTTTGAATAGAAGCCTGGAGTGTTCCGGTTTGCTGGTTTTATTGCTCCCTTCAGAAGCAAACCCGACACTTCCTTTTGAACGGTTTCTAACTTGTCTGGCTCCCTTGGTACGGGTGTCCAGACAGGTGCCAAAGACAGATTTTGTGGCGGAAAGTCCCACCACTCCGGCATGTAACCCTGGGATAACCATCCCAGGACCAGACTGTCTGACGTCACACCTCGCCAGGCCTCGACGAAACGCATGAGCCTTCCACCCACCATAGACGCCTCGACGTCTAACGGGGTTGTCCGGCTCGCAGTCCGCCCCCCCCCCCCCCCCCCTCTTTCTTAGCGAGAGAGAGTGAGAACCATTTCGTTCTAGGCACGACGGGTATAACTGGCACCGCTGTTCCTGTCGCACAGGTGTGGTCCAGGCGGATATGAAGGGAGCTTGCGTACCCTCAGGTACGCTTCGGCCCCTTCTGTCCGCCCTTTGAGGCCTTACCCTTACCCTTCCCCTTGCCCTTCCCACCTCTAGGGCGGTCAGGAGCAACATTGGGGAGGGTAGGCGCCTCTACAACCTTCCTGGGTTTCTTCGCCGGCGGCGGCTCCGAGAACCCAGCCGAAACAGAAGTCGCAACAGGCCTGGCTTTCGCCTTGCTCTTATGCTTCTTCTGTTTCTTTGAAGGCTGTCCCGTTAGCGGTTTGCCCACAGCCCCTAGTGCATGCGCTTGCCGCACTAGCTCTAGCTGTAGATTTACCGCTAACCGATTCTGCGCAATACTGGCGGTGTCCTCTAAGATGGCCCGCGCTTGGCCACCGAAGATGCTAGGCCCTGTCAGGGGCGTCCCAAGAAGACGCTCCCTGACTGCCGTAGCCGGACGCATATGGTCAATGACCATTTGCCTCCTGGACTTCGTCACTCGCGCTTGCACCCTTGCCAATGCGTCCATAGACAGCACCAGGCCGTCATTGACACACGAAAGCGCCACAGGTGGCACAGGGTGGCCTGCCCCCGCTTCAGCCCACACCGACTGAAGGAGACGATACGACTGGTTGACAGCGCTCATAGCTGCCCTCACACCCTCATCGCATAGGGACAGGACTTCTTCTTGGTGTACCTGAGCCTTGTCCACAAGTGCCGGACCGGGGCCACCCACCACGGCACTCTGGACGCCCAGTACCCATCGGTCATCCTCAGTGACCGACGGGACTACACCATATCTGTCGTATTCCCCCCGCGGAATACGACATCTTGCCCGCACCTCCCTGGAGGCCGCAGGGAGCTGACCCTTGGTCATAAGTTGTTTGCTATAAATAGCCTCCAACAAATCTATGAACCGTGGATCCAGTCCCACCGACTGGATCCGGGCCGCGGGCAAAATCCCCGTCCTGATTGACGCAACCGACGGACGGGGCGCATCTTCATCGGCCGTGGCCGAAACCACAGATGGGTCAACCCTGGCTAGCCACACCAGAGCCTCTGACCAATCTATCTCCGATGAAGACACACCCGCAAACACGTCACCCGTTGACGTGTTCACGGGCCTGCCAGCCACGGCCTCCCGGCAAGGAGCCACGGCTGACACGCCAGGCACTCCGGTACCACACGGTTCCGCCGCCACCCCATGAAACACTCCGGTCCATGGGGTAGGTCCGCACGGAAAACCGTACGGACCCGTAGCAGTCGCGGAACCATAGCCGGACACGGGCACCAACGGCACCCCATGTCCGACTGCCGGACCAGGCGAGATAGGTGAGTACCACGCCCGGCCCGGCACACCCGTTCCCGTGACGGCTGGTGTCAAACCAAGCCGCACGGAACCGGTGCACGGTACCAGATTGGCCTCAGCCACAGCCACTGACCTGGCTTGCGCCAAACCAGACAAATGGAGGCCGGTTCCGTCCAGGATGGAATCAACCTCCATATTCTCCACCTGCGGCTTCATGGGCCGCAGCAACCTCTCCTCCTCGGCCTCCTCGTCTTCAGACACCGAAGAGTCGTCACTAGACGAGTCAACCGTGGAGCCGTCCGCCTGACAGACCGGCCACCGCTACTGGACCACCCGGAGGTGGCCGCAGAGAAACAGAACCCGTCTGGCCGGAGCCAGACGGGACTGCCAGGGGGCCGTACAAGACGGCCCCCTCGGTAACCAGTCCAGAATCCTGTCCGAGGACAGGATCCGTACCAGGCATGGGGAGAAACTGCCCCCCAACCTTTGGTAGCAGGGATGACACCAGCGTGGGCAGAACGCTATGCAGAAAACCCTGCATAGCCGGACCAAACCACGCCGGCGGTGCCATCTCCGCCACCTCCAGCTTGGGACGTGGAGCACCCCCACCGGCCGAACCGGGCGCTCCACGATTTACTCTCGGACCGCCTGACCCCGCGTCAGACCCAGCCAAGTCCTTCTGGGCAAGGAACTTAGCCATCATCTCAACGGACCAGACTGCACAAACATTACACCTATGATCAATATTACAAAGGGAACACCTAAAACAGACATGGTCCTTGAACACGACACGGACAAACTTATGGCATTCGTCACATGATGGCGGGGCTGGCTTGGCCTATAAAATAAGCACAAACCTACAATAAACAAGCGGAACGAGACCCGGATGGAACGCAGACAATTAATTTTCAAATAATTTGACTCATAAATTAACTGTAACCCTCCCGCACCCCACCCCGCCACGTTACAACAAAGATCGCATTGATTATGACGACAAGAACGAGGCGGGCATTAAACACACCCATAATAGATCCTCCAGGATGTGTAATGGCTCCAGGAATCATATCGCATAGCATTCGGGGTATATTTACTAATCAATATAAATTATACGCCTAACGAAAGCAGCACGATATGTGAAGAAAACAACAAAATGTATAACAAACTGCTGTATCACACGGTAAAACCGCAGACCACGCATCTACTCAAGAATTTTGAAACCACCGATCATTGCAAACCGATCGTGATCGCACGTAAACTTAATCATTCTAAAGTTTCCGGTACCATTTTTTAGTATGCAGCACCCAGAACAAGATGCGCGAATTAATGAAAAAATTTCTTCTTCACATAAACATCCGAGCGACCGGGTGTGACGTCACCCGCTCGGATCCTACGGAGAACGACGTCAGCTGATATTCGTGTTAGAAATACCGAGCATAACACCTATTTTCATATCTGCCGATCGCCTGTTGGGGGTTAAAGAAGGCGATCGTCTAGCATATATCGTTGTTAGCACACGTCCCAGATTCTATGGGGTCAGAAATTGGAACATGCGACACAGCGAAATTTAGAGACCTAAGTCTTTTAACTATGGATAATAAAGAATGATACAACCTGGTTATCCTCGGAGGTATTCTCCATAGTATCCTTTAGTTAATCCTTTTCAAGAACACACAAACTATCACCACAGATTAAAGACTTAGATTTTCTTTCACAAAAAAACACTAAAATCCTCAATGCAAAAAGCATGTATTGCTCTTGTTGCTATGCAAACAAGAATGAGCTCTATGGTAAACGGGTACTCGGCAGTTGGGAGCCGAGTACCCGGTTCCCAGGAGTCGGTAAAGCTTTCTAAGTCTATAATCCTAGAGCCGCTGTCAAGGCCAGCTGTATATCAGAAGTAACAGAATGGTGAGTATTGATCGAAGGAGAATATCACGTTTCAATGTACCAAGATTTTACAGAAAAATATAATTTTCCGTTGATTTCTGTTTCAAAATCCTTTTTCCGTTTCAAATTACCAATTCCGTAAATTCCGTTTGTTTTCCATTATTGCGGAAAACCACTGCCCTTAGTAATTTCTCAAGACCACTACAAAATCTGGCTCCGACATCTTGTCCATTAATGGGCCCAGATACTGAGACAATGGGGATAAAAGGGTTAATTCACTATAATTATAAACTAACATGTTTTCCTCTCGTGTGGAATCAATGCAATATCTTTTTGAAGACTCGATGATCCCAGAATAAGCGCCTCTTCACTGGCTGCACGCCGCGACGCAAATTCTGCAAAGAAAAGTATAACATACATTATAATACATTGGACACAAAATGATTCATAAATACACACACTCACTAGCGATTTCTAGGAGATGTAGAAGTATTATAAAGATTGGAGCATTCCAGTTTCTCAGTCAAGCATATGACATCGTAATCAACTACATGTGTGTGATGTTTAGGATGATGTCATAATCAATTACGTCATGAATGACGTAGATAACCTCCTCATGAATGGTTAATTGATGACGGACTAAGCGTTGTTGTACGAATTGTATGTCTTTATTATTTAATAAACATGCTGTTGAATATTTTGAAACTAATTTGACTGGCTGCTGTTGCTGTCATAGGCATAAGCAGCAACAGCAGCCAGTCAAATTAGTTTCAAAATATTCAACAGCTTACCTGAGCATATAGTTTTCTGGAAATTGACAGTCAGGAGGGATCGATCGATTCCAACATGAGTGAAGCGTGGGTGGGGCTTAGCTAGCAATGGGCGGGGCATAGGTAAAACTTGTCTATTCCATTTCAAGTCTCACCTACCTGTACAGTACAGCTCCTAAATCAGACAAGTTAACACCTTTACAAAGCAAATACACAAACATGTTAGTTACTTAATGTACAATTTTGAAAACAATGTAAAAAGCATTCTGTTGAATATTTTGCACATAATTGGATTGGATTTCAAATTTTCAAATTTATATTCAAAATATTCCACAGTATGTTTTTAGTTTGGATACATGTTAGTTACTTTTGTAGCTGCCATTTTCTATGATTTCGACCTTTTGACCCCAACATCAAAGGGTTAGACTTCGAGATATAAAAGACGATATTCCAGCAAAGTTTATTGAAGACGCTTCAGTAGAACTTGAGACATATTGCTGGACACACTGACAGACATGTATGGAGTAATGGAGTGCTGGACACACTGACAGACATGTATGGAGTAATGGAGTGCTGGACACACTGACAGACATGTATGGAGTAATGGAGTGCTGGACACACTGACAGACATGTATGGAGTAATGGAGTGCTGGACACACTGACAGACATGTATGGAGTAATGGAGTGCTGGACACACTGACAGACATGTATGGAGTAATGGAGTGCTGGACACACTGACAGTATGGAGTAATGGAGTGCTGGACACACTGACAGACATGTATGGAGTAATGGAGTGCTGGACACACTGACAGACATGTATGGAGTAATGGAGTGCTGGACACACTGACAGTATGGAGTAATGGAGTGCTGGACACACTGACAGACATGTATGGAGTAATGGAGTGCTGGACACACTGACAGACATGTATGGAGTAATGGAGTGCTGGACACACTGACAGTATGGAGTAATGGAGTGCTGGACACACTGACAGACATGTATGGAGTAATGGAGTGCTGGACACACTGACAGACATGTATGGAGTAATGGAGATAGACTTCAGCACGATTGGTGCTCTGAGTGTTCAATTATTTACTTAAAGGAAAGGATCTAACATATGCTCTTGAATGACAATAATCACCCACCAGTGAAAAACAGAAATAAATCAGAACAAGAGGCCTAAGGGGCCTGTATCGCTCACCAGGACCATAGGCATCTCAACTAGAATGGTCATTAACAATAAGTAAAACTCTAATGAGTTGAGCAGACTTGTAACAAGAAAACAGAGGCTATGTTTCTTTATGTATCAACTTCTCTTGAACACACTTTAATGGCCCTTAGTCATCAATATTATATCTCCAAAATTTCGGCCCAATCCGTTCAGTGGCTCTGGAGACGAAGTTGCTTTCATGAAAACCAGGCCATCCAAGATGGCCGCCCAACAATTTGGCAAATCAAGTTCCCTTGAACAAACTTGGTTCAGCTCATGCCCTAAATGATATTTTATCATTTATCCGACAGTTTAGAAAATTGCAAATTTGAGATCAGAATACCCAAAAGCATATATAAAACCAATTTGAGCCTCACAATCCATCAAATAAAAAAATCCAATATGGCCACCAAACATGCTGTATTTTGATTGGCCCACTGCCGCCATGTTTTTTGATGGATCAACTTCCCTTGAACAAACTTTAATGGCCCTTAGTCCCTAATCATATCTGCCAAATTTCGGCCTAATCCCTTCAGAGGTTCTGGAGAAGTCATTTTCGCTAAAACTAGGTCAACCAAAATGGCCGCCGAACCATTTGACCAATCAAGTTCCCTTGAACAAACTTGGTTCAGCTCTTGCCCTAGATCATATTTCATGGGGTTTGATTCAATCCACCAATTAAGTGGTTTCGGAGAAGATGATTTTTAAAGACATTTCCTAAAATCGGCCGAAATCCAAGACGGCCGCCGGCCAAATTGGCCGATCGGCTTCGTTTGAACAAACTTGGATCCCTATGTGCTAAGGATACTTCCTGCCAAATATAATTGAAATCGGACCAGTGGTTCTTGAGAAGAAGTCGTTTAAAGAAAATGGATGGATGGACGCCAGACGGTCGTCATGGCATAAGCTCACTTGGCCATTCTGGCCAGATGAGCTAATAATTAGAAAAAAACAGCTAAATACCATTTATGGCATTCTGGCGGGAACCAATTAATGATGAAGTTGGACCCATGAGCTCTGGTGTATGCTGAGCGAATAAATAATACCCACTATATCCGGTCATATAAGCTCAGTTATATTCCCGCTAAGCTGATTAGTCACTGAGTCCTACGGGTAAAATACTGTCTAGTTTTAAAACAATTTGACTGAAAGCTGTTTCCAGAGACAGGGTCCACACGAAAGCGCCACAGGGTGGCCTGCCCCCGCTTCAACCCACACCGACTGAAGAAGGCGATAAGAGTGGTTGACAGCACTCATAGCTGCCCTCACACCCTCATCACATAGGGACAGGACTTCCTCATGGTGTGCCTGGGACTTGTCCACCAGTGCCGGACCGGGGCCACCCGCTCCAGCACTCAGGACACCCAGAACACATCCATCATCCTCCGTAACCGATGGTACCACACCATACCTGTCGTATTCCCTCCGTGGAATACGACACCTCGCCCGCACCTCCATGGAGGCCGCAAGAAGCTGGCCCTTGTTCATGCATTGTTTGCTATAAATAGCATCAAGCAACACCATAAACCATGGATCCAGTCCAACAGACTGGATCAGGGCTGCGGGCAAGATCCCCGTCCTAATCGATGCACCGATGGACGGGGTACATCCTCCTCGGCCGTGGTCGAAGCCACAGACGGGTCCACCCTGGCTAGCCAAGCCAGAGCCTCAGACCAATCCGTCTCCGAGGAGGACACTCCCGTCAACACGTCACCCGTTGACATGTTCACGGCCCTACCAGCAACGCCCTCCCGGCTAGGAGCCATTGCTGATATGCCAGGAACTCCGGTACCGTACGGTTCCGCCGCCACCCCATGGAACACACCAGTCCATGGAGTAGGCCTGCACGGAAAACTGTGCGGACCCG
This sequence comes from Chaetoderma sp. LZ-2023a, assembly GCA_034401795.1. Taxonomy (NCBI): domain Eukaryota; kingdom Metazoa; phylum Mollusca; class Caudofoveata; order Chaetodermatida; family Chaetodermatidae; genus Chaetoderma; species Chaetoderma sp. LZ-2023a. Next base: position 177,549,736 of record CM067372.1, on the reverse strand, counting down.
TAGCGGTTGAGGAACCGTGGCCAAACACAGGTGCCAACGGCACCCCATGTCTGACCGCTGGACCAGGCGAGATAGGTGAGTACCATGCCTGGCCAGCCACACCAGTCACCGTGTTGGTTGGCGGCAAACCAACCATCACGGGACCGGTGCCCGGTACCGGAGTCGCCTCAACCATAGGCGGAGCCGCTGCCCTGGCTTGCGCCAGGCCAGACAGATGGAGGATGGTGCCGTCAGGACGGAATCGACCTCCATGCTCTCCACCCGCGGCATCACAGGCTGCAGCACCCTCTCCTCCTCGGCCTCCTCATCTTCAGACCCCTAAGAGTCGTCACTAGACAAGGAAAACCGTGGAGCCGTCCTGGCGGACGGCTCCCATTCCTGACGGACCGGCCACCGCTACTGGACCACCCGGAGGTGGCCGCAGAGAGACAGAACCCATCAGGCCGGAGCCCGACCGGACTGCCAGGGGGCCATATGAAACAGCTCCCTCAGTGGCCAGTCCAGAACCCTGTCCAAGGACAGGGTCCGAATCAAACATGGGGAGAGACTGCCCTACAACTTTTGGCAGCAGGGACGACACCAGCGTGGGCAGAACACTATGCAAGACACCTTGCCTAGCCGGACCAAACCACACCGGCGGTGCCATCTCCGCCACCTCCGGTTGCAGATGTGGAACGCCCCCACGGGCCGAAACGGACGCTCCACGATTTACTTTCGGACCGCCTGACCCCGCGTCAGACCCTGCCAAGTCCTTCTGGCAAGGAACTTAAGCATCATATCGACTGACCACACAGCGCAAATGTTACCCCTACTGTCAAGACTACACTTAGTACAGTGGAAACAGATATGGTCTTTGCATAGAACCTGTACGATATGTGGCACTCGACACATGATGGCGGGGCTGGCTTGGCCTATAAAAAACCAAACCTACAATAAGCCAGTGGAATGAAACAAAAATGGAAGGCAGACAATTAATTTTCAAATATATTGACCATAAATTAACTGTCACCCTCCCGCACCCCACCCCGCAATGTTACAGCAAAGATCGCATTGATTATGACGACAAGAACGAAGCGGGCAATAATACACCCATACACTGACCCTCAAGGATGTATAACGGAACGAGGAATCATATCGCATAGCATTCGGGGTATATTTACTAATAAATATAAATTATACTCCTAACGAAGGCCAAAACGATATGTGAAGAAACAACAAAATGTAAACAACCTGCTGTAGCACACGGTAAAACCGCAGACCACACATCTAAATCAAGAATTTTGAAACCACTGATCATTGCAAACAGATCGTGATAACACGCAAAACTTGAAAATTCCAAAGTTTTTCTGGTACCAATTAAAGTATGCAGCATCCAGAATCGGATGCGCGAATTAATGAAACATTTTCTTCACATAAACATCCGAGACACACGGGTGTGACGACACCCGCTCGGATCTTACGGAGAACGACGTCAGCCGATAATCGTGTTAAAACACCGATAAGCCAACACCTAATTTCATATCTGCCGATCGCCTGTTGGGGATTTAAAGGAAGGCGATCATCTGGCATATTTCGTTGTTAACACACGTCCCAGATTCTTTGGGATTAGAAATTGGAACATGCGACACAGACGAAATTTTAGAGACCTAAGTCTTTTAACTATGGAATAACATGGAAATATACGACCTGGTTATCATCGGAAGCGTCCATATTAATCCAAAATATCCTTTTGAGAATGCACAAGCTATCACAATTAATCACAGTAAAAAGACTTAGGCTTAAACAATCTTCAGACTTTCCAACTGCAAAAAGCATGTGTTCTCTTGTCACTATGCAAACAAGAATGAGCTCTATGGTAGACGGGTACTCGGCAGTTGGGAGCTGAGTACCCGGTTCCATGGAGTCGGTAAAGCTTTCTAAGTCTATAGTCCTAGAGCCAGCTGTCAGGGTCAGCTGTATATATCAGAAGTAACAGAATGGTGAGTATTGATCAAAGGAGAAACAGGCGATTTCATTATCTATTATACCACGGTTTTACCAGTTTCTGTCAACATTACTATGTCATTACCTGTTTGCCAGATAGCGGCTGTTACCTACAACACTTATCCATCCTGTCCTCTGATATTTAGGGTTTATTTACCGTTTACATAGGTTAATTCTTCATTAGACTTTCCTAAAGTTGCGCAAATTGTGGGCGCATCCATTTTGAATAATTAATGCACAGTATTCTGGGAAGGATAACGGCGCATCGTATCATGTGTCAGAATTCTGGCACGCTTCAGCTCATGTGACTCGAGATGGAATGCATGATGTAACAATAAGGAAATGTTACTATAAATAGTCCCCTTTGCTTTAAATCGGGGTGGGCGTTTCGGACAACCAACCAAACCAGATCAAGCTTTACGCTAGAGTTTACCTTTAGCATAAATTGTGGAGGAAGTGTAGCTAGTTCTGTGTTGAAATTATTATGGCGCAGCAGATGATAGCAGCGGAAACGGTACAATTGCTTATTAACTAAACTGTGGTCTGGGCCTATTTTTACATCTACTCGTCATAATCATATCGTTCCCACCATAATTCCACCACAGTTCTATGCCCACCACCGACCCACCATAAACATATAGACCTGTCATTGAACAGAGGTGTCCCGATTGATTGCAGGAAATTTCAATTTCCCTTTCTCCGAGATCTAACAATACTCACCATTCTGTTACTTCTGATACACAGCTGGCCTTGACAGCTGGCTCTAGGACTATAGACTTAGAAAGCTTTACTGACTCCTTGGAACCGGGTACTCGGCTCCCAACTGCCGAGTACCCGTCTACCATAGAGTGCAGGAAATGTCAATTTCCCTTTCTCCGAGATCTAACAATACTCACCATTCTGTTACTTCTGATATACAGCTGGCCCTGACAGCGGCTCTAGGATTATAGACTTAGAAAGCTTTACCGACTCCTGGGAACCGTGTACCCGGCTCCCCACTGCCGAGTACCCGTTTACCATAGAGCTCATATTGTTTGCATAGCCACCAAACAAGAGAAAACTATGGCTTGCCTCCGTGGGGCTGGGAGGCTGGGTCCGTAACAGAATGGTGAGTATTGTTAGATCTCGGAGAAAGGGAAATTGACATTTCCTGCATTCTCCTTCGATCAATACTCACCATTCTGTTACTTCTGATATACACCAGATTTGATCAGTAACCTGGTGGGAAGGGGCAAGCCATACATGCTAATTTTGCCCCTTGGAGAAAGATTTTGGACTTCAAACTTGACTAACGGAGACCTAAAAGGACCGTCAAGTTCATGGAACCGAATCACATTCGCGTCACAGCCCCCCCCCCCTTTTTCCTCCTAAGAAAAGGGAGAGAACTAACGAACATGTATCTCGCCTGAAAACACCAATATGCCAAGAGGGTTAACTACTCCCTGCATATCGCTTGTATTAGCCTGGGAATGAGCATGAATATATAAGATGAATGAACATGATACATATACATAATACAAAAAACTCTCACTTGTTGAATTACCTTATGATAACAGGACTTCAGACGTACCGCCTACAACCATACACCGGTTCGGCCATCAGTGACACAATCTGGTTGACATCCTCTCGCTTGACCATGCCTGCTTTAGGTTCTTTTCTTACCAAAGTGAAAAAAGGGGAAAAGCAGTGTGGTCACTAACTATCGTTTCAAAACAGCTAAAGCGAGTGGATTGGCTGAGTCTGACACATCCCTCATATAGTAATCCGTAAATGAGGACTCACAGTGCCATTGTGCAACGGCCATGATGTCCTCTAACGGAACACCATTGTAAAGGGCGGTCGAGGCGGCTATTCCTCTAACATCGTGTGCCCTTACGCCCTGCACCTGGTGCCCAGTCGCCATCTCATGAGTAGTCTGAATGCATTCGACCACCCAACGAGAGATAGTATCCATGGATGCGGCGCCATAAGGCTTTTTATGGCAGATCCACAGATGTCTATCGTTCGACCGTAACGAGTCAGTCCGTTTCTTGTACTTAGTCAAAGCACGGACCGGGCACCAGACACTGGCATCACGATCAAACCTGGTTAACTTCGGTATAATGATCGGTTTGCCGGGATATCTCAAAGATTGGTTCTTTGACATAAATTCTGCTCTTGGCAGAAGACGCAGACCTTCTCCAGAAACAATAAATCGGTTCCTCTCTGCCGAAAGCGCATGGATCTCACTGCGCCTTCTAGCTGAGGAAGCTGCCAATAGAAAGACCGCCTTTAGAGTCAAATGCTTTAGACTAGCCGAACGCAACGGTTCGAATGGGTGCTTGGCCAGTACATTAAGCACTAAAGATAGACTCCAGGCTGGAATGACTACCGGTTGTCTCGGGCGGAGATTGCTCATTCCCTTCAACATCACGTTTAACTGGGCCACCTCTGGACTATCCCTGTTGGCTAGACAAGGGATAACTGATGCCAAAGCTGACTTGTATCCAGCAATTGTGACGGGAGCTAGTCCTGTAAAGAACAGCTCACAGAGAAAGTCTGCTATTTGCTGAATAGTGGATTGAAAAGTATCAATACCCTTTTCTTCACACCAGTCTGCAAATCTGTTAACCTTGTTGTTATATGACTTGAAGGTTGACCTCCTTCTCGCAGCCGCGATGAAATCAGCAGCCTGTCGAGAAAAGCCTTCCGACGTGGAACGTTGTTTGACAACATCCACGCAGTCAATTTGAACATTTCGGGACGCTCGTGTAGGAAGCGTCCCTTGGCCTGGGAGATTATGTTCGGAATCTCGGGCAACTGCACAGGATTTTCCACCAGCAGATCTAGAAGATCCGTGAACCACGCCCTGCTCGGCCAATACGCGCTATTAGCAGGACCAGACACGGTTCCTCCCTGACCTTCACCAATACCTTCGGTAGAAGAATGGTGGGTGGATACGCGTAAGCGTGCATCCCTCTCCAGCTTATCGCCAGAGCGTCTGTATCGACGGCATTTGGATCTGTAATCGGCGAGACATATGTCATGATTTGAGCATTTTCCTTTGTGGCGAACAAGTCCACGTTGGGTTTGCCCCAATGCTCGAAGATCCGTCGTAGAACTGGAGGGTTGAGGGACCATTCTGTTGGCAGGATTCTCTGTCTGCGAGACAAAGCATCCGCCAGAATGTTCAATCGGCCAGGAATATGAGCTGCTTTCAAAACAACCGAGTAATTCCTGCACCATCGAATCAAGTGCCACACCCTGATGCACAGGGTGGGCGACCTGGTCCCTCCTTGGCGATTTATATATGATACTACTGTCGAATTGTCCGACCGTATCAATATCACCTTGCCCCTGATCATCGGAAGGAACTCTTCCAACGCCAGTTCCACTGCCATCATTTCCAACAGATTGATATGCAGCTGACTCTCCGGGAGAGTCCATGTGCCCGAGACCTGGTGTTCTCCCAGGCAGGCACCCCACCCTTCCAGCGATGCATCCGTGTAAACGGACAGCTGGGGTTGGGGTAGGTGCAGCGAAACCCCTATTAGGAGATTCTGACGCTGTTTCCACCATAGAAGATGCGATATTATCGGCTCCAAAACTGGCACCAGTTTTGACAGGGGTTCTGTTCTCTGTTTCCACAGAGACATCAGATACAACTGGATAGGTCTTCGCATTAGAGCAGCGTACGGGATAACCTGCTCCATGGAGACCATCATGCCCAGCATCTGAAGGAACCGCCTTGCCTGAATGTGGTTTCCCACTCGAAAACTCCCGAGGATGGCTAACAGAGACACCACTCTGGGCTCTGATGGGTAAACCCTGCCCTCCTCGAGGTCGAATCGCATCCCCAAATAAACGAAATGTTGAGTGGGTGTCAACTCGGATTTCTCCTCGTTGACTATCCAGCCTAGATCTGAAAGTAACTTCAGAGTCAGAGCAGTATCCACGTTCAACCTGGCTGCCGAGTCTGCCTTGAGCAGCCAGTCGTCTATGTAGGTGTGTAGCGCCACGTTCTCTTTTCTGAGAAACGCTGTCACCGCAAGGACCACTCTTGTGAAAACCCTCGGAGCTGTCGACAGGCCAAATGGGAGAACAGTAAACTCCCATACTTGAAAACCGTACGGACCCGTAACCGTCGCGGAACCATAGCCGGCCACGGGCGCCAACGGCACCCCATGTCCGGCTGCCGGACCAGGCGAGATAGGTGAGTACCACGCCTGGCCCGGCACACCGGTTCCCCTGATGGCTGGTGACAAACCAAGCCGCGCGGAAACGGTGCACGGTAACGGATTGGCCTCAGCCGCAGGCGGAGCCGCTGACCTGGCTTGCGCCAAACCAGACAAATGGAGGCCGGTTCCGTCCAGGACGGAATCAACCTCCATATTCTCCACCTGCGGCTTCACGGGCCGCAGCAACCTCTCCTCCTCGGCCTCATCGTCTTCAGACTCCGAAGAGCCGTCACTAGACGAATAAACCGTGGAGCCGTCCTGGCGGACGGCTCCCACACCTGACGGACCGGCCACCGCTACTGGACCACCCGGAGGTGGCCGCAGAGAGACAGAACCCGTCTGGCCGAAGCCAGACGGACCCGCCAGGGGGCCGTACGAGACGGCCCCCTCGGTAACCAGTCCAGAATCCTGTCCGAAGACAGGATCCGTACCAGGCATGGGGAGAAACTGCCCTCCAACCTTTGGTAGCAGGGACGACACCAGCGTGGGCAGAACGCTATGCAGAAAACCCTGCATAGCCGGACCAAACCACGCCGGCGGTGCCATCTCCGCCACCTCCAGCTGGGGACGTGGAGCACCCTCACCGGCCGAACCGGGCGCTCCACGATTTCCTCTCGGACCGCCTGACCCCGCGTCAGACCCAGCCAAGTCCTTCTGGGCAAGGAACTTAACCATCGTTTCGACGGACCACACTGCACAAACATTACACCTATGATCTATATTACACAGGGCACACCTAAAACAGACATGGTCCTTGAACATTACACGGACAAACTTATGGCAGTCGTCACATGATGGCGGGGCTGGCTTGGCCTATAAAATAAGCACAAACCTACAATAAACAAGCGGAACGAGACACGGATGGAAGGCAGACAATTAATTTTCAAATATTTTGACTCATAAATTAACAGTAACCTCCCGCACCCCACCCCGCCACGTTACAACAACGATCGCATTGATTATGACGACAAGAACGCGGCGGGCACAACACACCCATAATAGATCCTACAGGATGTGTAACGGCTCCAGGAATCATATCGCATAGCATTCAGGGTATATTTACTAATCAATATAAATTATACTCTTAACGAAAGCAGCACGATATGTGAAGAAAACAACAAAATGTATAACAACTGCTGTCTCACACGGTAAAACCGCAGACCACGCATCTACTCAAGAATTTTGAAACCACCGATCATTGCAAACCGATCGTGATCGCACGTAAACTTGATCATTCTAAAGTTTCCGGTACCATTTTTTAGTACGCAGCACCCAGAACAAGATGCGCGAATTAATGAAAAAAATTTTCTTCACATAAACATCCGAGCGACCGGGTGTGACGTCACCCGCTCGGATTCTACGGAGAACGACGTCAGCCGATATTCGTGTTAGAAATACCGTAGCAAACACCTATTTTCATATCTGCCGATCGCCTTTTGGGGTTTAAAGAAGGCGATCGTCTGGCATATATCGTTGCTAGCACACGTCCCAGATTCTATGGGGTTAGAAATTGGAACATGCGACACAATGAAATTTAGAGACCTAAGTCTTTTAACTATGGATATAAAGAACAATACAACCTGGTTGTCTTGGGCGGTATTCTCCATAGTCCTTAGTTATCCTTTCAGAACACACAAACTATCACTGATTAAAGACTTAGATTCTTTTTTAAAAAACACTAAAATCCTTAATGCGAAAAGCATGTATTGCACTTGTTGCTATGCAAACAAGAATGAGCTCTATGGTAAATGGGTACTCGGCAGTGGGGAGCCGGGTACCCGGTTCCCAGGAGTCGGTAAAGCTTTCTAAGTCTATAATCCTAGAGCCGCTGTCAGGGCCAGCTGTATATCAGAAGTAACAGAATGGTGAGTATTGATCGAAGGAGAACTCATATTGTTTGCATAGCCACCAAACAAGAGAAATCCATGGCTTGCCTCTGTGGGGCTGGGAGGCTGGGTCCGTAACAGAATGGTGAGTATTGTTAGATCTCGGAGAAAGGGAAATTGAAATTTCCTGCATTCTCCTTCGATCAATACTAACCATTCTGTTACTTCTGATATACACCAGATTTGATCAGTAACCTGGTGGGAAGGGGCAAGCCATAAATGCTACTTTTGCCCCTTTGAGAAAGATTTAGACGTAACAACTTGACTAACGGAGACCTAAAAGGACCGTCAAGTTATCTGCCCACACTGGTGTCGTCACTGCTACTGAAGGTTGGGGGGAGGGGGGGGCAGAGACGCCACTCTGGGCTCTGACGGGTAAACCCTGCCCTCCTCGAGATCGAATCGCATCCCCAAATAAACGAAATGTTGAGTGGGTGTCAACTCGGATTTCTCCTTGTTGACTATCCAGCCTAGATCTGAAAGTAACTTCAGAGTCAGAGCAGTATCCACGTTCAACCTGGCTGCCGAGTCTGCCTTGAGCAGCCAGTCGTCTATGTAGGTGTGTAGCGCCACGTTCTCTTTTCTGAGAAACGCTGTCACCGCAAGGACCACTCTTGTGAAAACCCTCGGAGCTGTCGACAGGCCAAACGGGAGAACAGTAAACTCCCATACTTGATTCTGAAACGCAACTCTCAGAAACCTGTGCCAACTCCGGTTCATTGGAATGTGGAAATATGCATCTTTCAGATCGATCGACACACACTACATTCCCTTCCTCAATCCCGCCATTACCAATCTCGGCGTTTCCATCTGGTACCGAGGCGTATGGATAAACCAATTTAATGGCCTGAGATTGAGTATGGGTCTCCATCCCCCACCCCCCCCCCCCCCCCCCCGTGCTCTTTGGGACAATGAACATTTTGAATGGAAGCCTGGAGTGTTCCGGTTTGCTGGTTTTATTGCTCCCCTCAGAAGCAAACCCGACACTTCCTTTTGAACGGCTTCTAACTTGTCTGGCTCCCTTGGTACGGGTGTCCAGACAGGTGCCAAAGAGAGATTTTGCGGCGGAAAGTCCCACCATTCCGGCATGTAACCCTGGGATAACCATCCCAGGACCAGACTGTCTGACGTCACACCTCGCCAGGCCTCGACGAAACGCATGAGCCTTCCACCCACCATAGACGCCTCGACGTCTAACGGGGTTGTCCGGCTCGCAGTCCGCTACCCCCACCTTTCTTAACAAGAGAGAGAGAGAACCATTTCGGTCTCGGCATGGCGGGTATAACTGGCACCGCTGTTCCTGTCGCAAAGGTGCGGTCCAGGCGGATATGAAGGGAGCTCTCGTACCCTCAGGTACGATCCGCTCCCCTCTGTCCGCCCTTTGAGGACTTACCCTTACCCTTCCCCTTCCCGCCTCTAGGGCGGTCAGGAGCAACCTTGGGGAGGGTAGGAGCCTCTACAAGCTTCCTGGCTGAAGCAGAAGTCGCAGCAGGCTTAGCTTTCGCCTTGCCCCTATGCTTCTTCTGCTTCTTTGGAGGTTGTCCAGCTAGCGGTTTCCCCATAGCCCCTAGTGCGTGCGCTTGCCGCACTAGCTCCAGCTGTAGGTTGACCGCCAACCGATTCTGTGCGATGCTGGCCGTATCCTCTAGGATGGCCCGCGCTTGGCCACCGAAGATGCTAGGCCCTGTCAGGGGCGTCCCAAGAAGACGCTCCCTGACTGCCTTAGCCGGACGCATATGGTCAATAACCATTTGTCTCCTGATTTGGTCACACGCGTGTGCACCCTTGCCAGTGCGTCCATAGACAGCACCAAGCCGTCATTCACGCACGAAAGCGCCACAGGTGGCACAGGGTGGCCTGCCCCCGCTTCAGCCCACACTGACTGAAGAAGACGATAAGAATGATTGACAGCACTCATAGCTGCCCTCGCACCCTCATCGCATAGGGACAGGACTTCCTCTTGGTGTACCTGGGACCTGTCCACAAGTGCCGGACCGGGGCCACCCGCTCCAGCACTCTGAACCCCCAGGACCCATCGGTCATCCTCAGTGGCCGACGGTACTACACCATATCTGTCGTATCCCCCCCCCCCCCGCCACCCCATGAAACTGCCCCCCAACCTTCGGTAGCAGTGACGACACCAGCGTGGGCAGAACGCTATGCAGAAAACCCTGCATAGCCGGACCGAACCACGCCGGCGGTGCCATCTCCGCCACCTCCAGCTGGGGACGTGGAGCGTGGCCCACGGACCGCCTGACCCCGCGTCAGACCCAGCCACATCCTTCTGGGCAAGGAACTTTACCATCATATCGACGGACCACACTGCGCACACATTACATCTATGATCAAGGTTACAGGGCGTACACCTAAAACAGACATGGTCCTTAAACACGACGTGTACAAACTTATGGCACTCGTCACATGATGGTGGGGCTGGCTTGGCCTATAAAATAAGCACAAACCTACAATAAGCAAGCGGAACGACACGGATGGAAGGCAGACAATTAATTTTCAAAAAACTTGACCACAAATTAACTGTAACCCTCCCGCACCCCACCCCCGCCACGTTACAGCAAAGATCGCATTGATTATGACGACAAGAATGAAGCGGGCATAAATACACCCATAATTGATCCTCCAGGATGTATCACGGCTCCAGGAATCATATCGCATAGCATTCGGGGTATATTTACCAATCAATATAAATTATACTCCTAACGAAAGCCGACACGATATGTGAAGAAACAACAAAATGTAAACAAACTGCTGTAGCACACGGTAAAACTGCAGACCACGCATCTCTCAAGAATTTTGACACCACCGATCATTGCAAACCGATCGTGATCACACGTAAACTTGACCATTCCAAAGTTTTCTGGTACCATTTTTAGTACGCAGCACCCAGAACAAGATGCGCGAATTAATGAAAAATTTTCTTCACATAAACATCCGAGCATCACGGGTGTGACGTCACCCGCTAGGACCCTATGGAGAACGACATCAGCCGATATTCGTGTTAGAAATACCGTAGCAAACACCTATTTTCATATCTGCCGATCACCTGTTGGGGTTTAAAGAAGGCGATCGTCTGGCATATCTCGTTGTTAGCACACGTCCCAGATTCTATGGGGTCAGAAATTGGAACATGCGACACAACAAAATTTAGAGACCTAAGTCTTTTAACTATGATAATAAGGAATTATACAACCTGGTTATCATCGGCGGTATTCTCCATTTTATCCAGTTATATCCTTTCAAGAACGCACAAACTATCAAATCACAGATAAAAGACTGCAGGAAATTTCAATTTCCCTTTCTCCGAGATCGAACAATACTCACCATTCTGTTACTTTCTGATACACAGCTGGCCTTGACAGCTGGCTCTAGGACTATAGACTTAGAAAGCTTTACCGACTCCTTGGAACCGGGTACTCGGCTCCCAACCGCCAAGTACCCGTCTACCATAGAGCTCATATTGTTTGCATAGCCACCAAACAAGAGAAAACCATGGCTTGCCTCCGTGGGGCTGGGAGGCTGGGTCCGTAACAGAATGGTGAGTATTGTTAGATCTCGGAGAAAGGGAAATTGAAATTTCCTGCATTCTCCTTCGATCAATACTCACCATTCTGTTACTTTCTGATATACACCAGATTTGTTCAGTAACCTGGTGGGAAGGGGCAAGCCATAAATGCTACTTTTGCCCCTTGGAGAAAGATTTTAGACGTAACAACTTGACTAAAAGACCTAAAAGGACCGTCAAGTTATCGAAACCGAATCACATTCGCGTCACTGCCCACCCCCACCCCCTTTTTTTCTCCTAAGAAAAGGGAGAGAACTCACGAACATGTATCTCGCCTGAAACACAAATATGCCAAGAGGGTTAACTGCTCCTTGCATATCCACATGTATTAGCCTGGGAATGAGTATGAATATATAAGATGAATGAACATGATATATAGACATAATAAAAAAACCTCTCACTAATGAATTACCTTATGATAACTGGACTTCAGACGTACCGCCTCCAACCATTCACTGGTCCGGCCATCAGTGACACAATCTGGTTGTCATCCTCACGCTCGACCACGCCTGCTTTAGGTTCTTTTCTAACCGAAGTGAATAAAGGGTGAAGAGCAGTGTGGCCACTTAACTATCGTCTCAAAACAGCTAAAGCGAGTGGATTGGCTGAGTCTGACACATCCCTCATATAGTAATCCGTAAATGAGGACTCACAGTGCCATTGTGCAATGGCCATGATGTCCTCTAACGGAACACCACTGTAAAGGGCGGTCGAGGCGGCTATTCCTCGAACATCGTGTGCCCTTACGCCTTGCACCTGGTGCCCAGTCGCCATCTCATGAGTAGTCTGAATGCATTCGACTACCCAATGAGAGATAGTATCCATGGATGCGGCGCCATAAGGCTTCTTATGACAGATCCATAGATGTCTATCATTCGACCGTAACGAGTCAGTCCGTTTCTTGCACTTAGTCAAAGCACGGACCGGGCACCAGATACTGGCATCACGATCAAACCTAGTTAACTTCGGTATTATGATCGGTTTGCCGGGATATCTCAAAGATTGATTATTTGACATAAACTCTGCTCTTGGCAGAAGACGCAGACCCTCTCCAGAGACAATAAATCGGTCCCTCTCTGCCGAAAGCGCATGGATCTCACTGCGCCTTCTAGCTGAGGAAGCTGCCAATAGAAAAAACGCCTTTAGAGTCAAATGCTTTAGACTAGCCGAACGCAACGGTTCGAAAGGGTGCTTGGCCAGTGCATTAAGCACTAAAGATAGACTCCAGGCTGGAATGACTACCGGTTGTCTCGGTCGGAGATTGCAGGAAATGTCAATTTCCCTTTCTCCGAGATCTAGCAATACTCACCATTCTGTTACTTCTGATATACAGCTGGCCCTGACAGCGGCTCTAGGATTATAGACTTAGAAAGCTTTACCGACTCCTGGGAACCGGGTACTCGGCTCCCAACCGCCAAGTACCCGTTTACCATAGAGCTCATATTGTTTGCATAGCCACCAAACAAGAGAAAACTATGGCTTGCCTCCGTGGGGCTTGGAGGCTGGGTCCGTAACAGAATGGTGAGTATTGTTAGATCTCGGAGAAAGGGAAATTGACATTTCCTGCATTCTCCTTCGATCAATACTCACCATTCTGTTACTTCTGATATACACCAGATTTGATCAGTAACCTGGTGGGAAGGGGCAAGCCATAAATGCTAATTTTGCCCCTTGGAGAAAGATTTTAGACTTCAAACTTGACTAACGGAGACCTAAAAGGACCGTCAAGTTCACGGAACCGAATCACATTCGCGTCACAGCCCCCCCCCCCCCCTTTTTCCTCCTAAGAAAAGGGAGAGAACTAACGAACATGTATCTCGCCTGAAACACCAATATGCCAAGAGGGTTAACTACTCCCTGCATATCGCTTGTATTAGCCTGGGAATGAGCATGAATATATAAGATGAATGAACATGATACATATACATAATACAAAAAACTCTCACTTGTTGAATTACCTTATGATAACAGGACTTCAGACGTACCGCCTACAACCATTCACCGGTTCGGCCATCAGTGACACAATCTGGTTGACATCCTCTCGCTTGACCATGCCTGCTTTAGGTTCTTTTCTTACCAAAGTGAAAAAAGGGGAAAAGCAGTGTGGTCACTAACTATCGTTTCAAAACAGCTAAAGCGAGTGGATTGGCTGAGTCTGACACATCCCTCATATAGTAATCCGTAAATGAGGACTCACAGTGCCATTGTGCAACGGCCATGATGTCCTCTAACGGAACACCATTGTAAAGGGCGGTCGAGGCGGCTATTCCTCTAACATCGTGTGCCCTTACGCCCTGCACCTGGTGCCCAGTCGCCATCTCATGAGTAGTCTGAATGCATTCGACCACCCAACGAGAGATAGTATCCATGGATGCGGCGCCATAAGGCTTTTTATGGCAGATCCACAGATGTCTATCGTTCGACCGTAACGAGTCAGTCCATTTCTTGTACTTAGTCAAAGCACGGACCGGGCACCAGACACTGGCATCACGATCAAACCTGGTTAACTTCGGTATAATGATCGGTTTGCCGGGATATCTCAAAGATTGGTTCTTTGACATAAATTCTGCTCTTGGCAGAAGACGCAGACCTTCTCCAGAAACAATAAATCGGTTCCTCTCTGCCGAAAGCGCATGGATCTCACTGCGCCTTCTAGCTGAGGAAGCTGCCAATAGAAAGACCGCCTTTAGAGTCAAATGCTTTAGACTAGCCGAACGCAACGGTTCGAATGGGTGCTTGGCCAGTACATTAAGCACTAAAGATAGACTCCAGGCTGGAATGACTACCGGTTGTCTCGGGCGGAGATTGCTCATTCCCTTCAACATCACGTTTAACTGGGCCACCTCTGGACTATCCCTGTTGGCTAGACAAGGGATAACTGATGCCAAAGCTGACTTGTATCCAGCAATTGTGACGGGAGCTAGTCCTGTAAAGAACAGCTCACAGAGAAAGTCTGCTATTTGCTGAATAGTGGATTGAAAGGTATCAATACCCTTTTCTTCACACCAGTCTGCAAATCTGTTAACCTTGTTGTTATATGACTTGAAGGTTGACCTCCTTCTCGCAGCCGCGATGAAATCAGCAGCCTGTCGAGAAAAGCCTTCCGACGTGGAACGTTGTTTGACAACATCCACGCAGTCAATTTGAACATTTCGGGACGCTCGTGTAGGAAGCGTCCCTTGGCCTGGGAGATTATGTTCGGAATCTCGGGCAACTGCACAGGATTTTCCACCAGCAGATCCAGAAGATCCGTGAACCACGCCCTGCTCGGCCAATACGGCGCTATTATCAGGACCAGACACGGCTCCTCCCTGACCTTCACCAATACCTTCGGAAGAAGAATGGTGGGTGGGTACGCGTACGCGTGCATCCCTCTCCAGCTTATCGCCAGAGCGTCTGTATCGACGGCATTTGGATCTGGAATCGGCGAGACATATGTCATGATTTGAGCATTTTCCTTTGTGGCGAACAAGTCCACGTTGGGTTTGCCCCAATGCTCGAAGATCCGTCGTAGAACTGGAGGGTTGAGGGACCATTCTGTTGGCAAGATTCTCTGTCTGCGAGACAAAGCATCCGCCAGAATGTTCAATCGGCCAGGAATATGAGCTGCTTTCAAAACAACCGAGTAATTCCTGCACCATTGAATCAAGTGCCACACCTTGATGCACAGGGTGGGCGACCTGGTCCCTCCTTGGCGATTTATATATGATACTACTGTCGAATTGTCCGACCGTATCAATATCACCTTGCCCCTGATCATCGGAAGGAACTCTTCCAACGCCAGTTCCACTGCCATCATTTCCAACAGATTGATATGCAGCTGACTCTCCGGGAGAGTCCATGTGCCCGAGACCTGGTGTTCTCCCAGGCAGGCACCCCACCCTTCCAGCGATGCATCCGTGTAAATGGACAGCTGGGGGTGGGGTAGGTGCAGCGAAACCCCTATTAGGAGATTCTGACGCTGTTTCCACCATAGAAGATGCGATATTATCGGCTCCAAAACTGGCACCAGTTTTGACAGGGGTTCTGTTCTCTGTTTCCACAGAGACATCAGATACAACTGGATAGGTCTTCGCATTAGAGCAGCGTACGGGATAACCTGCTCCATGGAGACCCTCATTCCCAGCATCTGAAGAAACCGCCTCGCCTGAATGTGGTTTCCCACTCGAAAACTCCTGAGGATGGCTAACAGAGACACCACTCTGGGCTCTGATGGGTAAACCCTGCCCTCCTCGAGATCGAATCGCATCCCCAAATAAACGAAATGTTGAGTGGGTGTCAACTCGGATTTCTCCTTGTTGACTATCCAGCCTAGATCTGAAAGTAACTTCAGAGTCAGAGCAGTATCCACGTTCAACTTGGCTGCCGAGTCTGCCTTGAGCAGCCAGTCGTCTATGTAGGTGTGTAGCGGCACGTTCTCTTTTCTGAGAAACGCTGTCACCGCAAGGACCACTCTTGTGAAAACCCTCGGAGCTGTCGACAGGCCAAACGGGAGAACAGTAAACTCCCATACTTGATTCTGAAACGCAAATCTCAGAAACCTGTGCCAACTCCGGTTCATGGGAATGTGGAAATATGCATCTTTCAGATCGATCGACACACACCACATTCCCTTCCTCAATCCCGCCATTACCGATCTCGGCGTTTCCATCTGGAACCGAGGCGTATGGATAAACCAATTTACTGGCCTGAGATTGAGTATGGGTCTCCATCCCCCCCGTGCTCTTGGGGACAAGGAACATGTTTGAATAGAAGCCTGGAGTGTTCCGGTTCGCTGGTTGTATTGCTCCCTTCAGAAGCAAACCCGACACTTCCTTTTGCACGCTTCTAACTTGTCTGGCTCCCTTGGTACGGGCGTCCAGACAGGTGCCAAAGACAGATTTTGTGGCGGAAAGTCCCACCACTCCAGCATGTAACCCTGGGATAACCATCCCAGGACCAGACTGTCTGACGTCACACCTCGCCAGGCCTCGTCGAAACGCATGAGCCTTCCCCCCACTATAGACGCCTTGACGTCTAACGGGGTTGTCCGACTCGCGGTCCGCTCCCCCCCCCCCCCCCCTCTTAACGAGAGAGAGAAAGAACCATTTCGGTCTCGGCACGGCGGGTATAACTGGCACCGCTGTTCCTGTCGTACAGGTGCGGTCCAGGCGGATATGAAGGGAGCTCTCGTACCCTCAGGTACGATCCACTCCCTTCTGTCCGCCCTTGGAGGACTTACCCTTACCCTTGCCCTTCCCGCCTATAGGGCGGTCAGGAGCAACCTTGGGGAGGGTAGGAGCCTCTACAACCTTCCTGGCTTTCTTAGCCGGCGGCGGCTGAGAAAATCCAGCTGAAGCAGAAGTCGCAGCAGCCGTAGCTTTCGCCTTGCCCTTATGCTTCTTCTGCTTCTTTGGAGGTTGTCCAGCTAGCGGTTTCCCCACAGCCCCTAGTGCGTGCGCTTGCCGCACTAGCTCCAGCTGTAGGTTGACCGCCAACCGATTCTGCGCGATGCTGGCCGTATCCTCGAGGATGGCCCGCGCTTGGCCACCGAAGATACTAGGCCCCGTCAGGGGCGTCCCAAGAAGATGCTCCCTGACTGCCGTAGCCGGACGCATATGGTCAATAACCATTTGCCTCCTGGATTTGGTCACACGCGCCTGCACCCTTGCCAGTGCGTCCATAGACAGCACCAAACCGTCATTCACGCACGAAAGCGCCACAGGTGGCACAGGGTGGCCTGCCCCCGCTTCAGCCCACAACGACTGAAGGAGACGATAAGCACTCATAGCTGCCCTCACACCCTCGTCGCATAGGGACAGGACTTCCTCTTGGTGTACCTGGGACCTGTCCACAAGTGCCGGACCGGGGCCACCCGCTCCAGCACTCTGAACACCCAGGACCCATCGGTCATCCTCAGTGACCGACGGCACTACACCATATCTGTCGTATTACCCCCGCGGAATACGACACCTTGCCCGCACCTCCCTGGAGGCCACAGGGAGCTGGCCCTTGGTCGCAAGTTGCTTGCTATAAATAGCATCCAACAACTCTCTGAACCGTGGATCCAGTCCCACTGACTGGATCCGGGCCGCGGGCAAGATCCCTGTCCGAATCGATGCAACCGACGGACGGGGCGCATCCTCCTCCGCCGTGGCCGAAACCACAGACGGGTCCAACCTGGCTAGCCAAGCCAGAGCCTCGGACCAGTCTATTTCCGAGGAGGAAACACCCGCAAACACGTCACCCGTTGACGCGCTCACGGGCCTGCTAGCCACGGCCTCCCGGCAAGGAGCCGCGGCTGACACACCAGGTACTCCGGTACCACCCGGTTCCGCCGTGACCCCATGAACCATACCAGTCCATGGGATAGGTCCGCACGGAAAACCGTACGGACCCGTAGCGGACGCGGAACCGTGGCCAAACACGGGCGCCAATGGCACCCCATGTCCGACCGCCGGACCGGGTGAGATAGGCGAGTACCACGCCCGGCCCGGCACACCGGTCACTGTGCCAGCTGGTGCCAAACCAACCGACACGGAACCGGTGCCCGGTACCAGATTGGCCTCAACCACAGGCGGAGCGGCTGCCCTGGCTTGCGCCAAGCCAGACAGATGGACGGCGGTTCCGTCCAGGACAGAATCGACCTCCATATGCTCCACCCGTGGCATCACAGGCCGCAGCAATAACTCCTCCTCGGCCTCCTCGTCTTCAGACTCTGAAGAGTCGTCACCAGACGAGGAAACCGAGGAGCCATCCTCGCGGATGGCTCCCACACCTGACGGACTGGCCACTGCTACTGGACCACCCGGAGGTGGCCGCAGAGACAGAACCCGCCAGGCCGGAGCCAGACGAGACTGCCAGGGGGCCGTACGAGACGGCCCCCTCGGTAACCAGTCCAGAACCCTGTCCAAGGACAGGGTCCATACCAGGCATGGGGAGAAACTTCCCCCCCAACCTTCGGTAGCAGTGATGACACCAGCATGGGCAGAACGCTATGCGGAAAACCCTGCATAGCCGGACCGAACCACGCCGGTGGTGCCATCTCCGCCACCTCCAGCCGGGGACGTGGAGCGCCACCACCGGCCGAACCGGACGCTCCACGATTTAACCTCGGACCGCCTGACCCCGCGTCAGACCCAGCCACATCCTTCTGGCCATCATATTGACGGACCACACTGCGCACACATTACATCTATGATCAAGGTTACAGGGCGTACACCTAAAACAGACATGGTCCTTAAACATGACGCGTACAAACTTATGGCACTCGTCACATGATGGCGGGGCTGGCTTGGCCTATAAAATAAGCACAAACCTACAATAAGCAAGCGGAACGAGACACGGATGGAAGGCAGACAATTAATTTTCAAATAAATTTGACCATAAATTAACTGTAACCCTCCCGCACCGCACCCCGCAATGTTACAGCAAAGATCGCACTGATTATGACGACAAGAACGAATCGGGCATAAATACATCCATAATTGATCCTCCAGGATGTATCACGGCTCCAGGAATCATATCGCATAGCATTCGGGGTATATTTACCAATCAAATAAATTATACTCCTAACGAAAGCCGACACGATATGTGAAGAAACAACAAAATGTAAACAAACTGCTGTAGCACACGGTAAAACCGCAGACCACGCATCTCTCAAGAATTTTGACACCACCAATCATTGCAAACCGATCGTGATCACACGTAAACTTGACCATTCCAAAGTTTTCTGGTACCATTTTTAGTACGCAGCACCCAGAACAAGATGCGCGAATTAATGAAAAAAATTTCTTCACATAAACATCCGAGCATCACGGGTGTGACGTCACCCACTCGGACCTTACGGAAAACGACATCAGCCTATATTCGTGTTAGAAATACTGTAGCAAACACCTATTTTCATATCTGCCGATCGCCTGTTGGGGTTTAAAGAAGGCGATCGTCTGGCATATCTCGTTGTTAGCACACGTCCCAGATTTCTTTGGGGTCAGAAATTGGAACTGCGACACAACGAAATTTAGAGACCTAAGTCTTTTAACTATGGATAATAAGGAATTATACAACCTGGTCTTCATTGGCGGTATTCTCCATTTTATCCAGTTAGATCCTCTTAAGAACGCACAACTATCAATTCACAGATAAGACTTAGATTTCCTTTCACAAAAACTTAAAATCTTTCCTGCAAAAAAAAACGTGGACAGCTCTTGTTGCTATGCAAACAAGAATGAGCTCTATGGTAGACGGGTACTCGGCGGTTGGGAGCCGAGTACCCGGTTCCAAGGAGTCGGTAAAGCTTTCTAAGTCTATAGTCCTAGAGCCAGCTGTCAAGGCCAGCTGTGTATCAGAAAGTAACAGAATGATGAGTATTTATCGAAGGAGAATTAAATTTCTTTTCAAAAAACTTTAAATCTCTCCCTGCAAAAAGCGTGAACAGCTCTTGTTGCTATGCAAACAAGAATGAGCTCTATGGTAGACGGGTACTCGGCAGTTGGGAGCCAAGTACCCGGTTCCAAGGAGTCGGTAAAGCTTTCTAAGTCTCTAGTCCTAGAGCCAGCTGTCAAGGCCAGCTGTGTATCAGAAGTAACAGAATGGTGAGTATTGATCGAAGGAGAATGGCATTGTCGAGCGTGCGTAACTAACATGATATTGTGCCAGCCAGTTACCGAGAATGGTTATTACGTTAGTTACCACTAGCCTTTGTTAATCAGTCGGTCCACCATAATAGTTGGTCCACCATAGTTTCACCATAGTTTGTCCACCATACTTCCACCATAAACAGGCCACCATAGTGGTGATAGATGAATAGCATGTTATTAGTATATAACTGCTATTGGTAAACCAGCAGCAGTGCGCCGTAGTACTGTTTACTATTTACGTCATATTTGTTTACGTCTGTCTACTGCGGTGTAGCCTAAGGGGTTACGTTACGTCCCTTTACTTATACTTATCATATACTACCCCTATAGGCAAAATGCCTGTAGATAGATGGCGACTACATTATGCTTATTGCTTAGTTAATTTGTTTCAAGGTAAAGGAAAGATAATGATTGTGTACTGGCTCTTGTGTATACAAAAAATCTGACCAAAATTAATCTAGTTTATTTTTGAAGATATTTAGGCTCACGGCACTAACTACTTCATTTGGTAAGCTATTCCAACTATTCGTAATTCGGTTTGCAAAAAAGATCTGCCTAATTAGTTTGTTACTTCGGCTCTTAGTGAGTTTAAAATTATGTCCCGAGTGATGCTTTGTTTGTCTACCTCTACGAATGGGCACTGAACACGATAAAGACCATGAATGTATTTGTAAGTTTGAATCATATCCCCATGTGATCAACGGTAATAGAGAGATGGTAGATTCAGATATTTTAACCGGTCTAAATAAGTATAATTCCTTATTGAGGGTATCATTTTAGTTGCTCTACGCTGCACATTTTCTAGTGTTAGACTGTCTTTTTTTAACATGGAAGTCCATGGACCGTTCCCGTATTCAAGTATAGGTCTAACTAGCGAAGTGTACTGCCTTACTAGAGTTTAAGAGTCTAAATGGGTGAGAGACCTTCTTATCAGTCCTAAAATCTTATTAGCTTTTGATACTTGGATTTGACAATGGATGCTAAATTTTAGTTGGTTGTCTACATTCAGACCTAAATCCTTTACGACAGTTGTTTCTACCAGCTTAATATTTGTATCAAGAGAGTTCATGAAGTATGAATGTTTAATATTAGCTGTACCTAGATGCATAGCACAGCATTTGTCAGCATTGAATTTGATTTGCCAGATAGAAGACCATTTTGTTACGCTATTTAAGTCATCTTGTAGTTCGATTGCATCAATTGATGATTTAATTTCTTTGTAGATTTTTGTATCGTCAGCAAACATATTAATTGTAGAGCACTTAATTACATCAGGAAGGTAGTTTATGTAACAGATGAAAAGAAGTGGTCCTAGTACACTACCTTGGGGCACACCGCTAATGACAGGAGTTCGAACTGATCTGTATCCATTCACAACAACTCGTTGGGCTCTGTTAGTAAGAAAATCCTCAATCCATTTTAGTAGGTTACCATGGATACCATATTTTTCTAGTTTAAGAAGAGTCTTTTATAATGGACTCAATGAGTTTACAGATTATGGAGGTAAGGCTTATAGGGCGATAGTTATTAACCAAATGTTTGTTTCCCTTTTTGAAAAGTGGAGATACATGACCTAATTTCCAGATTTGAGGTAGCTTACCCTCTCTCAATGAACTAGAGTAAAGATGTAATAATGGGCAGACAATTTCAAGTTTGAGTTCCTTTAACACACGGGGATAGATTCCATCAGGACCTGCACACTTGTTAGTTTTTAGATTATCAATTTTTTTAATTATCATGTCACGAGTGACCTCGATATGATGTAATGGAGCAATGAAATGTCTACTATTGAAACTAGGCAACTGACTGATATCTTCATCTGTAAAGACAGATGCAAAATATGTGTTTAATGCACCTGCCTTTTCCCCGTCAGTTGTGGTTAGTGTGCCATCGGACTTCATGAGGTCACAAATTGTGCTTCGAGTTTTTATTTTGCTTTGTGCATATTTGAAAAATGCTTTAGGATTTGACTTTGCCTCATTTGCTAGTTTACGTTCAAAATCTCTTTCAGCTATTCGACATTCGTTTTTGGCCTGGTTTCTCGCTTTAGCATAATTTTTGTAGTCACTGCTACTATGAGAATTTCTCCATTTTTGAAATGCCTGTTTCTTGGTTCTTAATTTTTCAAAAACACGATTGGTTAAGTATAATAATTTTTTCTGCTTATATTGAGGTCTAGATTTTGGTATGTATTCATCAGTTAATCGATTTATTTCCCTCATTATCTCCAACCAGTCATGTTCTATGTCCCCAATAAATTTTGAATCCCAGTCTATAGATTTAGCATCTTTGCGCATATTGTCATAATCTCCCTTATATAGTATATAATGTGACATGGTTGGAGATTCAGTTACGCAGCATGGGAATGTAAATGTTAATGTTCTTACCAATTGGTACACCAGAAGATAAATCATTTACCATGTTTTCCTCATTTGTAATAATTAGGTCTAGGATATGTTGTTTTTTATTTCCCCTAAAATGAGTTGGTTCACGTGTATGTTGATGCCAGTATAAGTCCCTTAGCGTCTCAATAAATATATTAGCAGGGCTTTCGGGATTGGCGGGTGAGATGTCATTTATCCAGTTAATTTCATTATAGTTAAAATCACCCATTTTACAGTTTAGATCTTCAAGAGTTGTCTCGCTTGCACTTCGGCAAGTGAGTTAAGCCTATTGCCGAGATAAGGCACGCTATATGGTATACAATTCGTCAATGTACCGTGACACCTGAGCATCTGTCAGATGCTGTTATTCTGATTCTGTAATATGCAACTCCTCCGAAACCATTGAACCAAATTCAACGAAATCTGATCCAGATCGACTTCGCGGGACTTACTTGAAATTTTGCGGAGTCAACATATACAAATGCAGATACAATCAGAACCTTGAGAAACGAGCAGACTCTGCCATGAACAATATTTATTTCGAAAACTGGTTATATTAACGAATACTGGTAACTTTAAAATATTGACATAATTTATTAAAATTGTACTATGGATTATACATATGCGACTCCGATCAAATAAATAGTCACACCTTTACATATCTCTTCCCATAAATTTGGTTCGGGCACCGACTCGACTGACCAAGCTGACATTTTCTGTTTATAACCTCATAACCTATAGTTGTTTAACGCGCCCCAAAAAAGAGTTCGCTATTTTAGTATGTTTATTTTATTTGTCAATTTCACTAGTTATATTTCAATCTATTCCTTGAAGGAAAGTATGTCTGTGTATTACAAAAACTACAAAATAGAACTAATTTTTTTACGGATAAAACGTTGCCGTTGCTATGCATTACCATATCAGTGCGCCTCAAAGGGAATAGCTTGGTTCCTTGAATTGTGCCCGGGAACCGGTCTAGCAAAGAATGACGCCGCGGAGATTCCATCTTCCATATTTTGTATTTGCGGATGACATTTTAAGGGCTTCCCCAAAATTATCAAACGGTTCCCGGTTTATGACAATTAACGTTTATAAAAACCAGACCGGGAGCCAATAATGGAGCTTTACGGAAGTAATTGAT
The DNA here is from genome assembly GCA_034401795.1 of Chaetoderma sp. LZ-2023a. Classification (NCBI taxonomy): domain Eukaryota; kingdom Metazoa; phylum Mollusca; class Caudofoveata; order Chaetodermatida; family Chaetodermatidae; genus Chaetoderma; species Chaetoderma sp. LZ-2023a. Next base: position 177,525,927 of record CM067372.1, on the reverse strand, counting down.
GAATCAGTGGCAATATGGCGGACAGCTCTAAAAACTTTTTAGAGGACCTACTACAAAGGCATGGGAACAATGAATGCGCTGACTGTGGCATGCCAGGTGAATATAACCTTGCTAAGATTAATGAAATTCATGATTTTACCACAGAATATGACAGATACACCATACAAAAATTAATAGACTGACAGATTGAGATTCAGATTTAAGATTAAAGATTAGATTTACTGGCTTTTGAAAATATGTTTTTGTGACATCTGTCACACGCTTGATTTGTGAGTTGCACAAACTAAATATTAAAATGGTTTTTTTTATTGATGATGATGCCAACACCGTACCTGGACGCCGTACCAGGGACGATACGTTCGAGATGTTTCGTATCATCTTTTCAACTTTGTCGTATTTTATCTTTTAAGGATTCACAATTCTCATAACTTCATAAGTCATGTCCCCTAAACTAAGTAAAAGATAATGAAGTAAACATCCTTCTAGATACATTTGAGAATGCTGAGCTATTAAATGACTATTTTTCATCAGTATTTAAGACTGTAGACTTAAGCAGCATCCCAACTCTAAATCAAACCAACTGTATACAAACCAGACTGTGTAACATAGAAATATCAGCCATCAATGTCGAGGAAGCCCTTGCTAACTTAAAGCCGGATAAGGGAGCAGGACCAGACAATTTGCGCCCTAGGGTACTGAGAGAAGCCTCAAAAGAAATTGATGACCCTATATCCAAGATTATGATCAAATCGATTAAATCTGGAAAACTGCCTGTGGATTGGAGACTAGCCAACATCACCATGCCAATCTTTAAAAAAGGGGGAAAGGACCAGCCAAGTAACTACAGGCCAATCAGTCTCACCTCATGTATAGGGAATATCTTAGAAACATTACTCAGAAATCAAATCGTTGCCCACCTAAAGAACAACTACTTAATAAACCAATCACAACATGGGTTTAGGAAAGGCCTATCTACACTAATAAACCTACCCTGCTTTTTTGATAAAGTTACTACCCAATTAGACAATGGACCCCCAGTTGACATAATATACTTAGACTTTGCAAAGGCATTTGACAAAGTCCCGCATCAGAGGCTGTGCAAGAAAATTAAATCTCACAGGATGGATGGGGGAGATACTCCAATGGATTACAAATTGGTTATCAGATAGGAAACAGTGTGTCATATTAAACGGACAGAAATCTAATTGGACAAGCGTAAAGAGTGGAGTGCCCCAGGGATCGGTACTTGGGCCAATTTTATTTCTGATCTATATAAACGACATAGACGAAAACATTACAAGTCAAATTGGTAAATTTGCTGATGATACTGAATTAGGTAAAAAAATTCTGAACAAAGAAAGTACACTTAAACTCCAAGCAGATCGCCACAGAATTTTTAGCTGGTCTCAAGAATGGCAAACGCGTGCTATAGCTATAAAATGGGAAGCAACACACTAGCAAAAAGCATTGAAGAAAAAGATTTGGGAATAACGATTCATCAATCAATGAAAGTGTCAAAGACTATGTAAAGTAGCATCAAGAAAAGCAAACCAAGCCCTAGGCCTGATATATCGTACAATAAAATATAAATCCCGACCTGTTATTCTCCAGCTTTACAAATCCCATTTAGGGCATGAGCTGAACCAAGTTTGTTCAAGGGAGCTTGATTTCCCAAATGGCTGGGCAGCCATTTTGGATGGCCTGGTTTTCATGAAAACAACTTCGTCTCCAGAGCCACTGAACGGATTGGGCCGAAATTTGGGACATATGTTATTGATGACTAAGGGCCATTAAAGTTTGTTCAAGAGAAGTTGATACATAAAGAAACATGGCCTCTGTTTTCTTGTTACAAGGCTGCTCAACTCATTAGAGTTCTACTTATTGTTAATGACCATTCTAGTTGAGATGCTTATGGTCCAGGTGAGCGATACAGGCCCAAGATACATGCCCTTTGGGCCTTTTGTATTGTATTCTACGTCGTATGTAATATAAAATATATAAATATTCTATATGATGTATAAACATAATATTATAATAAATATGTCAAAGGTCCACCGCATCATAGTCCTTGCCTTTGACGGATGCCTGTTTTGTACTGTTGGATTATTTATCCATATTGAAATAAAGAATCTTAACTCTTAAAAGGATGGCCTACATGTAAGTGTTTACTGTCAATGAGTTCCACACAGACAAAATAGAACTGTTTTTTACCCTTTAACAGTGTTCAAGAACATTACAATTTTTTCAAAGAAAATGTCAATTTGCAGACCATGAGAAGACTATATTTTTGAAAATTTACCACTGGAATAACTGGCTCTGTTATCGAGCCAGTCATTCCAGTGGTAAATTTTCAAAAATAGTCTTCTCTTGGTCTGTAAATTGATATTTCTAAAGGGCACTGCAGAAGACGTTTTTGCCTTTGTGTTCAAGATTTAAGTTAGGTGCACATAAAAAATCATATCCATAAATTTCAATGGAAAACATCAGAGTTGGCTCAAGTGCAGCATTTTAACTGGCCCACACACATGGCGTTTACGTATTTGGGCTGGTCTCCAATTCTGTCAACTGATATATTTAGTAAAAGTTTGGAAATATAAATGATACCAACAAGCAATTTTATAAATAATACAGTTTTATTTAATGTGAATCCATAATACTTCTCAAGACCACGGCAGAGGCAGATCTGATTTCACCTGGCATGACTACCAAATGGTTAGCGAATATAAGGTATTTTTTCCGTGCTTGTATTGCAGATCCAGAATGGGCGTCATACAATATCGGCGTGTTCTTGTGCAGTTCTTGCGCTGTCCTGCATCGCGGACTTGGCGTCCATATTAGTAAAGTGAAGTCTGTTAAGCTTGATAAATGGGAAGAAAATCAAATCGAGGTAGGTACATCCGTCACCATGGTTATTGTACATCCGTCACTGGTGTTGTTGTATATCCATCACCGGGGTCGTTGTACATCCGTCACCAGGGTTGTTGGTGCGAGGCTATAGAAGCATAGATTTCTAGCCATGCCCTGCCCATTTCTAGCTAAATTCTGTCCACTTTTTACGCATGTTTAATCGATTTGAAACTCTGAAACCTGAATTCCTATAGTTTAAATTTCAAGCTACCGGTAACTACATACGTAAATTACGTATAGGTAAGCTTTTGAATATTTTCAACTTACATGTAATTTGCCTGAGGGCTGTTGCTGTCACATTAGGTTCAAAGTATTCAGCAGAATGTCATCATTGAAGACACATTTTATACTCTGGCATGATTGACCTTTCATGTTGCGCAAAAGAGCGTTATGTGATGTATATGATTATGATGTCATACCTGACAGACATATCAGATACCACCATTGGATTTTACCTCTGTATTCGGAAACAACATGTATTGATCTGATTTAGTTCAAACTCTAGTGAAAGAAGCTCCAGTAAACTGATGTATGATTTCACAAGTTTAGTCTTTCAACAGATTACCAGTAGCCTACATCAGGGCTAGGAATTAACTTTTTTAATCATGATCCATACAGATCAGTGCACCAGAAAAGCCACAGATCATGATCCATACAGATCAGTACACCAGAAAAGCCACAGATCATGATCCATACAGATCAGTACACCAGAAAAGCCACAGATCATGATCCATACAGATCAGTACACCAGAAAATCCACAGATCATGATCCATACAGATCAGTACACCAGAAAAGCCACAGATCATGATCCATACAGATCAGTACACCAGAAAAGCCACAGATCATGATCCATACAGATCAGTACACCAGAAAAGCCACAGATCATGATCCATACAGATCAGTACACCAGAAATGCCACAGATAATGATCCATACAGATCAGTACACCGGAAAAGCCACAGATTATGATCCATACAGATCAGTACACCAGAAAAGCCACAGATCCATGGAATTGTGTACTGATCCATACTGTCATGACTGTAGTACTGTACTGATCCATACTGTCATGACTGTAGTACTGTACTGACCCCTACTGTCATGACTGTAGTACTGTACTGATCCATACTGTCATGACTGTAGTACTGTACTGATCCATACTGTCATGACTGTAGTACTGTACTGATCCATACTGTCATGACTGTAGTACTGTACTGATCCATACTGTCATGACTGTAGTACTGCCAAGAATTATACAGAATGTAAATGTAACGAATGTTCTGCTTGAACCATTTACACAATATTATTAGGATAATTAATCATTTAACCCTTACCACTCTGATGTCAATATTCTAATTTTTTGTTGTGTCAATGTCAAAGAAACTGGGATACATTTTTCAACAATTTTGGTTGAAGATGTTGCTGTCTACAACAGCACCATCTCCCACCAAATTTGTTGAAAAATGAACACCAGTTCATCTTGTATTTTAATTTGAAAATTTAAAATTTTGACACCAGAGTGGTAATGGTTAATCATGAAGAAGTCGAGATCGTCACTTACTTAATGTCAATTTGGCATTTGCAGGATAAACATGCCAATGCTGTTTTATTTTAATTTGACAATTGGAATGACTGACTCATTTATCACGCAAGTCTTTGCAGTTGTATATTTTCAATAGATAGTATTTTCATTGTCAGCTTGGCCACTAAAGGGTTAAAACACCACAATTTACACCAACTGGTGGTCCACGCATTCCATTCAGATCTACTTCTGAGACTATGTCTACAGTACCACTCAGAAATAACTCAACATGTTTCCAAAACAAAGTAGAATATATATGTACAGTCATGATAGTTGAATACTTTGAACATACATGTAAATATGAGTGGAAGACATTGCTGCCTAATTCCAATTATGTTCAAAATAGTCGACAGAACATTTCTTAACACTAACACTCATATCCGCCAAAAACTGCTTCTGCAGTGGCCTTGAGAAATGTCCATTTGCAGACCAAGAGAAGAGTATTTTTGAAAATATACCACTGGAATGACTGGCTCGATAACTGAGCCAGTCATTCCACTGTTAAATTTTCAAAAATATCTTCTCTTGGTCTGCAAATGGACATTTTTTATGAAATTCAAGGGATAAACGGTTAAATAGCATTCAATTGATGTTGTGCTAACATGTTTTTGTTGTTGTTTTAGAATCAAGAGACCGTATTTATGAGTTGTACTGTACTCGTATCTAAGAAAATATTAACCCTATTAGACAACTTACAGCAAGATTGTTTCCAAACCAAACAGCAGAACTTTGTCATATGGAAACCGAATGGAAATGAATACATGTAGATAATTTTTATCTAACCCTGTAGTAGGCTAGATTTCAGGCTTTGACATTTAAGCTAAAAGTTATTCACTGTACCATTGTCCATATAATTATCATTTATGAATATATAGGGGCTATCGACATTACATGTATATAGGATTTACCTGTAGTTGACTTCTGTGAGTAAGTTCGGAAACACACACAAATTATCCGATTACATGGATTGGAGATCCGAACGCCAAGAGCAGTATTGTTCCTAGGTCCATGATTCAAGCGGACAATTTGAGGTTTTGAGCCCCCTTTCTATTATAAGTAAATAGGGAGATGTTAAATCTGAGGAGACATGTGTATTGTCAGGTGGGCAAATGGCCCCATGGGTCATGTGTATTGTTAGGTGGGCAAATGGCCCCATGGCTCACCTTAGGCACGACACTGCAAGAGTATAATCCGATAACGGTATTATGTGCTACAAACTATCAGACTCGAGTACTCTCACATCAAGCGAGAGTAAAGGTGTGTGCATATACAAGTAAACCAAAATGGCATCTTCTGATCGAGTAGCCACGCTTATAGCACAATGATATCATCTACATCCAATATCGCCCATCTTCGTCTTCGCCATCAGAAAAAATCCCTTCGTTATCATAAAAAATGTTATCCATCATTTTGACACTATTACTTGATAAGCTTACACAACATGTGCTTGTACATAGACTTGTGAGATTATTGCTTTAACTGATCACGATCGACTACTTTCACAATAATCGTGATTACTCGATTAAGCAGCATTTGTACAAAATACCAAGACAAAGCGACAAAAGCATATACATCATAATACATGTATGAATGACGAATGCTGCAATGTTTTTAGAACTATCCATTTGCAGGCCAAGAGAAGATAATTTTTGAAAATGTATCACTGGAATGAGTGGCTCAATGCTCGAGCCAGTCATTCCAGTGATACATTTTCCAAAATAGTCTTCTCTTGGCCTGCAAATGGACATATATTCACTGAGCAAAATGTCAATTTCCGTGACTCATCTCATTAAAAAGTACTTAAAAGGTTTTAATTTAAATATTATATCCAGTAGAAATTATTCATGATTATTCGATTAATTAATTTTTAGTCATGTATATAAATAAATTCACGATTTAAAAAATAGTTGTGATTTTCGATTTAATCACATACTGATGTAAGCTTAGCCATGATTCCCTTGTGGGCCGACAGAACCATATAGTTAATATTGTCATCCATATTATGGTGATCTACTTTTAAATGAAATTATGCTGTGTTCTGTTGTTAAATGATTACATGTACATGTATCTATTTCATGTTCTAGATGATGGATGCCATAGGTAATTTAAAGGCCCAAGAAAAATATGAGCAGTTTCTTCCTCCTTACTACAGACGACCAACCAGCTGTACATCAGCGTAAGTACAAGATTCTTAAATACTCATTCTTTTGTCATCAAAATTGGTCAAGAAAACACAATGTTTTACAATGAGATGAGTAATGTCGATTTGACGGCCTGTTTTCAAACATTTAACGCTATCACTGGAGTGGCTGTCTCGGTCATCGAGCCAGCCATTCTGGTGCGAAATTTTTAAAAATCATAATACATATACAATGTTGTAGGACTTGTCCTACAAATATGACAAATAGACATTAGCCCGTTCAGCAATAAAGTCCCCATATCTCATTTTCAAGGCAAACCATTGAATATTTTGAAATTAATTTCACTGGAAGACGTTGCTGCCTTAGTCATATTATTTCCAAGATAATTAATATGAATATATTTAATACATCTCTGTAATATATACTTTATGTACTTAGGTTTAATCGATGCATCCACTTTGAATGCTTAAATGGACAATTTTGACAAGTTTCCTGAATGATTCTTAGAATGTTAACTTTCTTCCGGAAGAAACTAGTGGAAGAAACTATTTCATCCGGGCAGGGACAGGTAAAAAAATACCGAAAAAACTGACAAATCTGCGAGTAGTAATACATTTTTTGCCTAAACAAATGCAATAAAATCTATTATGATATAATTTGTGTTGCAGGATTTTAAAAGAACAGTGGGTTCACGCTAAATATAGCCGCTCTGAATTTGTCGATCCGGATCGTCAGTGCACTTATTGCTCGGGCGCAAAAGAAGGTTATCTGTGGAAACGAGGTCGAGCTGAGAAAAAATATCACCCAAGAAAGTTTGTTCTATCGAGCAAAAACAACACCTTGATGTATTATACGAAGGAAAACGTAAGCTGCACAGCTTATATAATTGACCTTTCCAGTTTATCCATCAATCATATAACGTCGTAATCAACTATGTGACATGTAATCAATGATGTCATGATTGACGTACAGTACAGCTCAGAGTTAACTTAACGTACGAACGGGCCTGAAATGCATGCATGATGCGTTGAAGGCCCGTTTCCAACGCATCGGTTGTAAAAACACAATACATTCACAACGCATCTAGTTAATTATTTTGATGCATTAAAAATAATAAACATATGCATTGAGAATGAGCATTAAATGTGTAAATAAGCAAGTTTGAACTTGTTTGATGTCCCTCGGAGATAGTGCCAAACCCGTTGTTAAAAGCAAAACGGGATAGACGCCAAATTTTAAATGCATTTAAAAGATTCATATATGCATTGCCTAATACCCGGCGTACATACCAACTCCACGGCTCGAACTACCCGGGATCCAATCAAATCCAAGCGGTACATTACATTTTCTAGAAGGGGCAAAGGTAAATATGAGAAAGTTTACCTAAAAAAGACAGCGGGACATAATATTAAAAATCCAAATTATAAATATTACGAAACACAAAATCATGATTCCTGGTTGAGAATTAATGTAACGATGCTGAACGTTTTGCATCTAGCATCGGTTCGTTTCACATTTAACTTTTATAAACATCCAGCGCAGTGAAACATGCCGACTGGCGAGATTTGACATAGGTTAATCATAGTGAAAATTGTCCTGTAGCAACTTCATTATCACTTCTACGCATCACCTGTGTTCGCGATGAACAGACAGCGAATAAACGCAAAATTATGGATTAAAGATGTCAAAATATAGCTTATGTGTACTAATGTAGACGCTTTTTATTAAAACATGCAGATGGTGTGGTTTTATTGATAATATGACGCACAAATTAGCAGATTCGTGTCCGCTACCGCAATATCCCTATCAGTGCTCAACACGAAAAAAGACTAGTTCAGGGCTAGTTATGAAATACTATGTGCCCCTAAAGCTGTAACATGTACCGATATCTCATTGGCTTTTCGCGGAAATAAAACGCCAGTAGTGATTTAATGATTTTCTTTTTGTGACATTCGGTAGCTTTCGGATTCACTATATTGCAATTTAATGTAGCCGAGTATAACACATTGTTGTTACCTCACTCGGGAACCAGGCTGAGGAAATGAGCAATCGCCGCACCCCCCCCCCCCCCCCCCCCTCTCTGTAGCAATAACATAGCTAGATGATAAATAGTGCCTTAATAAACCCGTGAAACTTAACATTATAGATAGTCAGGGAGCTAATTTCACTATATTTCATGAAGCAGACATTGCAGTCAAAGTGGGTGTTAAGATATTGCTTTTAAAAGCGACACCGCGAATACGTGTAAATTTTGCGCTCCACCATTGTTGATCGTGAGTCGCTCAGAGACTGGTTAAAATAAATCACGTCATCAATTCGTTATGAATGACAACGAGACACGTGAGCAAAATTTTACCACGATAGTAATTTTCATTCATTCATAATGACGTCAGATGTCCAGCAAGCCAATCAAATTATGGCTACGCTTTTCTGAGAATCTACGACTGCACATAATTATCGATCGGCGAGACAGTCACGCGAGGAATTTGTCATTAGTGGTGAATTTAGGCAGTGAATAAGTAACCGGGTTCATTTTGTTCCGTAAGAATGGAATGTTTACGTTACCAGGCAGCTGTATCGGAACTGATAATGCGACATACTGCCAATTATTCAACATTGAATGAGGCCTCCCCCTAAAATCATGACAGGAATTTGGCGAAAATTTACGGTACCCTGGCAAAATATAATTGCATAATGTGTGTATGCCCGAGTAATCGGTTGCCCTTCTTGGTCGACCCGCATAATGTCATTATACCAGTGCGGCATAATTATGAACACGTTTCACGTTATCAGATTTCAAACGACTTGTCTAGCCAATATAAATGCGTTGTGTAATAAGTTCTGACGCATTGTCAAACTGTTTCCAACACATTTGTTTTACTTTCACACCGCGTTGTTTTACCGTTCACAACGGGAAAGTGATGCATCCATTATTTTAAAATAGACCTGCTATGTGCGCGTCATGCACGTGTTGCAGACACATTTTATGTTAAGTTAACTCTGAGCTGTACTGTAATTAGGTTTGTCACAAAAGCATAACTGATGACGAACTAAAGCATTTTTGTGCGAATACATCTATGTCTTTACTATTTAATAAACATGCTGTTGAATATTTTGACACAGCTTTTTGACTGGACGCTGTTGCTGCCAGTCAAATTGGTTTCAAAATATTCAACAGCTTACATGTATGGTTTTCTGGAAACTGATAGTCGGGGGAGGGGTGGTTCAGGGATCGATCAATCCCAACATGGATGAAATGTGGGTGGAGCTTAGCTAGAGCTAGGCGTAGCGTAGCTCCATTAATATACATGATCGGGTGGGGGGGGGGTGGTTATGTACGTGTTTACTACATGTGTTTATCTAGTTCTGTTTCAGCACACCTCATGCAGAATTACATATACTTCTGTAAAGTAATAAGTTAACTCTTTGAAATTGAAATTATTGCTCAGTGAATGTCCAGTTGATTATCAGTAATTTAGGGAGAGTGGTTTTCCGTGGTAATGGAAAATAAATGGAATTCACGTTATCGGTAATATGATATGGAAAAGTGACATTCAAACTGACATCATTTGGATAGGGAGTTCAGAGTGAAATTTGAAGTAGTTAATATGACATTATATTACATGTATATTGTTTCTAATAGAAGGCAGCTTAACAAATTGATTACTAAAAACCATTCGAAAATCGGCCTATTCATCGCAATGCTATGCTTGTATGAAGTTTGCCAAATTAGGGGATTCATACATGTATGTATTAGATCATTGGATTAACACTCGCCCTATTGTCTTAAAATGCTACCATATAAGCATAATAATCCAGTTTTCAAACCATAATTTCTAAACTAATGCAGTTATTGCCATGAAATTTGGAACACAATTGTATCTTAATAAGTCAGAGCCAGTGATGTGGATTTTAATAAAGTGATTTATAAATTATTAGTTAATTTGCATAAATTTGCATATTTAACTAGTACATTAAACCAGGTACTTTTTGGACAAGATACACCAGATTGTTTGTCCAAAAAACGCCGGTTCCTCGATGCCTATCCTCACAACTGATGCATCATTTTGTAGGGGATTCTCTGTACTATTAGAAACCATTATTGAAATGTAGACTTTGAATAACTTTTTCATCGAAGTGCATTCTTTGTAGATTTACAAGCTATATTAGTACTTATAAGGCTGTTTTCTGAAGAAAATTCACCTCCGTCTTTCAATAATCGATTGTATGGATGACAAAATCATTGATAGTCGACATTTCAATTACAGTTTCTAAAAGTACAGAGAATGCCTTACAAAATGATATATCATTTGTGATTGTAGCCATTGAGGAACCGGTGTATTTTTGTCATAGAATACTGGATATCTTGTAAAAAGAATGGTACCGTGACTGTTACTGACTCAGAAAATAAGCAAACTCTGCTGGAGAAATTGTATTTATCAGAATGGCCTAGTGAGCTTATGCCATGGCGACCGTCCGGCGTCCATCCGTCCGGCCATCTGTCCGTCCATCTGTCAACTTTTTCCTTTAAACGACTTCTCAATAACCACTGGGCCAATTTTAACTGTATTTGGCAGGAAGTATCCTTAGGGCATAGGAATCCAAGTGTATTCAAACAAAGCCGATTTGGCTAGTGGCGATCTTGGATTTTGGCCGATTTTAGGAAATGGCTTCTCCGAAACCGCTTGGTGGATTGATTCAAAACTCACGAAATATCATATAGGGCAAGAGCTGAACCAAGTTTGTTCGAAGGAACTTGATTGGCCAAATGGTTCGGCGGCCATCTTGGATGACCTAGTTTTCATCAAAACGACTTATTCAGCAGAACCGCTGAACGGATCGGGCTGAAATTTTGGGGATATGATTATGGACTAAGGGCCATTAAAGTTTGTTCATGGGAAGTTGATAGGTAAAAAACATGGTTGCCGTGGACCAATCATATTTTAGCGTGTTTGGCTGCCATATTCAATTTTTTTATTTGATGGATTTTGAAGCCGAAATTGGTTTTCTTAACTCTGCTTACTTGTCAGTCAGCTGTCGTATAACAATAACCCGATCCATCTTCTGTATGTCCATCCATCCATCTGTTTGTCCGTCACCAACAATGGTGGCTCATTTTGTTATTTCTTGACGGATTGAGACCAAACTTGGTCACAATGTTAATGACGGCATCTAATATCTGTGTTGTGAAAATGAAATTGATAGGACATCAAATGCCAGAGTTATCACTCCTTAAATATTTGCAGTCTCACTTTCATAGGGCAAATAATGGTTTGTTCTCACCGTCCATTTGATATCTCACATAAAATTGTAACTTATCAGTATATCGATTTTATTGCCAAACTCGATATTAAATTCCAATTAACAGATTAACCTTTCCAATACTGCAGAAATATTTAAGATATGTATTATGTGCTCTGACATCTATGCTCTTAAAAATATTTGAAATGTATTTGATTGAAAGTTGTTGCTGCCTAAATCAACTCCAGCTCACCCTACCCCTGCTGCTAACTCGGTGCTTCAGCCAGATGTGCATGAGTTAAATGGATTGTGTGGTGGTGGGGAATAACCTGCTATAAAGACCACCTACCTGCCTTTAGAGACCATTTTCTTCAAATTGTATTTAAACCTCTAGTAACCATCTGACTGAGTTTTTGCAGACGACATATTCCAAAGGTTATATCTCTGAACCTGATAAATATTTTGAAAACAATTAGACTGAAAGTTGTTGGTGGCTAAGCCACCAACAACTTTCAGTCGAATTGTTTTCAAAATATTCAACAAGTCAAGAGCTTTTGAAAATTGAAATTATTGGCTGCACTGGCTTGCAGCAGTGAGACAGTTAAGAAACCAGCTGTTGTTAACACTGATATCATCTATTTTCACTTAAACATTGTTCAAAATCACTAATGCAAAAAAGCCAGTCCAGAGATTGTTGTCAATATCTCGAAAACTAAATCATTTGACTGAAAGTCATTGGAAGTGACACTGAGGGATGTAAAACTTAAGTAAGATTAGTTGAAATGGCAATGTTCCAGGTGAGCGATACAGGGCCATTGGGAATATTTCGTTTAAGGCGAATTTTATTTTGAAAAACAGAAAATAACACATCAATATCACCAGATAAATAAGATTTATTACAATTCTCTAAGAAAAATTAATCCAGTTCTCTATTTAAAAATGATTAAAGTTGCTAATTTTGCAATTCCCCCGGCAGTAGAAGCCGCCGTTTTGCTGATCACTGAACTCCCTAATTTGGAAAATCATATTTTTCTGCAGAACATTTGTTCATGTATATTGAAATGGAAACATGATACTCAACCGGAAATTAACTGGTTAAAGGTTTTTTCCTCTAGAACGTGAGATACTCTCACATAAAATTGTAACTTATCAGTATATCAGCCACCTATATCTTTGTCACCCTAGCTAATAACACAATGTACAACACAAATGTTTTATTGACTTTAAAAAGTGTACATGCTGCTTAACCCTTTAAATTTTGTCAAGAAAATTAAGACGACTATTTTTGAAGATTTAACACTGGAATGACTGGCTCGATAATCGAGCCAGTCATTCCAGTGGTAAATTTTCAAAAATAGTCTTCTCTTGGCCTGCAAATGGACATTACTCAAGAGCACTGTAGAGGCCGGTTTGAATCAGTTCCGGCATGAAAGGGTTAAATGATGTAAGTTTGCCAGATGGAAGTGAAATGGAATCAGCAATTTTGTGAAATGGTAAAAGTTGAAACGGAAAACCACTGTCCCTAGTAATTTCACTATTAAATTTGTAAAACTACTCTTCTCTATGCCTGCGAAATGAACAATCCTCAAGTCATCTTCCAATGCAGGTTTTGTCTGGCTTGACCATTAAAGGGTTAAACAGCCTTTCTCCTTCGATCAATACTCACCATTCTATTACTTCTGATATACAGCTGGCTCTAGGACTATAGACTTAGTAAGCTTTACCGACTCCTGGAACCTGGTACTCGGCTCCCAACTGCCGAGTACCCGTCTGCCATGAAGCTCATTCTTGTTTGCATAGCAACAAGAGATACATGCTTTTTGCAGTTGGGAAGTCTTAAGATTGTTTAAACCTAAGTCTTTTTTCAGTGATTAAATTGTGATAGCTTGTGCGTTCTCTAAAGGATATTTGGATTAACATGGATGCCACCGATGATAACCAGGTTGTATAATTCCATGTTATTACATAATTAAGAAGACTTAGATCTTTGAAATTTCATTTGTGTCGCATGTTCCAATTTCTAACCCCAAGGAATCTGGGATGTGTGTTAACAACGAAATATGCCGGATGATCGCCTTCTTAAACCCCAACAGGTGATCGGCAGATATGAAAATAGGTGTTGGCCTACAGTGTTTTAACACAAATATCGGCTGACGTCGTTCTCCGTAAGATCCGAGCAGGTGACGTCGCACCCGTGTGTCTCAGATGTTTATGTGAAGAAAATGTTTCATTAATTCGCGCATCTGATTCTAGGTGCTGCGTACTAAAATTGGAATTTCAAGTTTGCGTGATATCACCACCTGTTTGCAATGATCGGTGGTTTCAAAATTCTTGATTTAGATGTCTGGTCTGCGGTTTTACCGTGTGCTACAGCAGTTTGTTTATGCATCTTGTTGTTTTCTACACGTATCGTTTTGGCCTTCGTTAGGAGTATAATTTATATTTATTAGTAAATATACAATGAATGCTATGCGATATGATTCCTGGTTCCGTAATACATCCTTGAGGATCAGTGTATGGGTGTATTATTGCCCGCTTCGTTCTTGTCGTCATAATTAATGCGATCTTTGCTGTAACGTTGCGGGGTGTGGTGCGGGAGGGTTACAGTTAATTTATGGTCAAAATATTTGAAAATTAATTGTCTGCCTTCCGTCTCTGTTTCATTCCGCTTGTTTATTGTAGGTTTGTGCTTATTTATAGGCCAAGCCAGCCCCGCCGTCGTGTTACGAGTGCCACAAATTCGTCCGGGTTCTGTTTAAGGACCATGTCTGTTTCCGATGTACAAAATGTAACCTTGACAATAGGTGTAATGTATTTGCAGTGTGGTCGGTTGACATGATGTTGAAGTTCCTTGCCCAGAAGGACTTGGCAGGGTCTGACGCGGGGTCAGGCAGTCTGAAAGCAAATCGTGGAGCGTCCATTTCGGCCCTTGTGGGGGCACTCCACGTCTCCAACCGGAGGTGGCAGAGATGGCACCGCCGGCGTGGTTTGGTCCGGCTATGCAGGGCTTCCTGCATAGCGTTCTGCCCATGCTGGTGTCGTACCTGCTGCCGAAAGTTGTAGGGCAGTCTCTCCCAATGTTTGATTCAGACCCTGTCCTTGGACAGGGTTCTGGACTGGCCACCAAGGGAGCCATCTCGTACGGCCCCCTGGCAGTCCCGTCGGGCTCCGGCTGACGGGTTCTATCTGCGGCCACCTCCGGGTGGTCCAGTATCGGTGGCCGATCCATCAGGCGTGGGAGCCGTCCACTAGGATGGCTCCACGGTTTCCTCGTCTAGTGAAGACTCTTCGGGGTCTGAAGATGAGGAGGCCGAGGAGGAGAGGTTGCTGCGGCCTGTGATGCCACGGGTGGAGAATATGGAGGTCGATTCCGTCCTGGACAGAACCACCCTCCATCTGTCTGGCTTGGCGCAAGCCAGGGCAGCGGCTCCGCCCGTGGTTGAGGCCAATCTGGTACCGGGCACCGGACCCGTGATGGTTGGTTTGCCACCAACCGACACGGTGACGGGTGTGCTGGCCCAAGCGTGGTACTCACCTATCTCGCCTGCTCCGGCGGCCAGACATGGGGTGCTGTTGGTGCCTGTGTTTGACTACGGTTCCGCGACCGCTACGGGTGCGCATGGTTTTCCGTGCAGGCCTACTCCATGGACTGGTGTGTTCCATGGGGTGGCGGCGGAACCGTACGGTACCGGTGTTCCTGGTGTGTCAGCAACGGCTCCTAGCCAGGAGGCCATTGCTGGTAGGGCCGTGAACATGTCAACGGGTGACGTGTTCACGGGAGTGTCCTCGGAGACGGACTGGTCTGAGGCTCTGGCTTGGCTAGCCAGGGTAGACCCGTCTGTGGTTCCGACCATGTCCGAGGAGGATGCGCCCCATCCATCGGTGGCATCGATCAGGACGGGGATCTTGCCCGCAGCCCGGATCCAGTCTATTGGACTGGATCCACAGTTCATTGAGTTGTTGGATGCTATTTATAGCAAGCAATTCATGACCAAGGGCCAGCTCCCTGCGTCCTCCAGGTATGTGCGAGCGAGGTGTCGTATTCCACGGGGGAATATGACAGGTATGGTGTTGTCCCGTCGGTCACCGAGGATGACCGATGGGGTTCTGGGTGTCCAGAGTGCTGGAGCGGACAAATCTCAGGGACACCACAATGAAGTCCTGTCCCTTTGTGATGAGGGTGTGAGGGCAGCTATGAGTGCTGTCAACCACTCTTATCGCCTTCTTCAGTCGGTGTGGGCTGATGCAGGGGCAGGTCACCCTGTGGCGCTTTCGTGCGTCAATGACGGCCTGGTGCTGTCTATGGACGCATTGGCAAGGGTGCAGGCGCGTGTGACCAAGTCTAGGAGGCAGATGGTTCTTGACCATATTCGTCCAGCTACGGCCATCAGGGAGCGTCTTCTTGGGACACCCCTGACAGGCCCTAGCATCTTTAGTGGCCAGGCACGGGCCATCTTAGAAGACATGGCTAGCATTGCGCAGAATCGGTTGGTGGTGAATCTGCAGCTAGAGCTAGTGCGTCAGCCGCATGTACTAGGGGCTGTAGCTAAGCCGCTGACCATGCAACCTTCTAAGAAGCAGAAGAAGCACAAGGGCAAAACGAAAGCTAAGCCTGGTGCTGCTTTTGCTCCGGCAAAGAAAGCCAAGAAGGTTGTGGAGGCTCCTACCCTCCCCAATGTTGCTCCTGATCGCCCAAGAGGCGGGAAGGGGAAGGGTAAGTCCTCAAAGGGCGGAAAGAAGGGAGCGGATCGTACCTGAGGGTACGAGAGCTCCCTTCGTATCTGCCTGGACCGCACCTGTTCGACAGGAACAGCGGTGCCAGTTAGACCGGCCAAGCCAAGACCAAAATGGTTCTCTCTTGTCAAGAGAGGTGGGGGGGGGGAGCGGATCGCGAGCCAGACACCCCCATTAGGCGTTGACGCATCTATAGTGGGTGGAAGGCTCATGCGTTTCGTCGAGGCTTGGCGAGGTGTGACGTCAGACAGTCTGGTCCTGGATGGTTATCCCAGGGGCACATGCCGGAGTAGTGGGACTTTCCACCACAGAATCTGTCTTTGGCACCTGTCTGGACACCCGTACCAAGGGAACCAGACCAGTTAGTAGCCATTCAAAACGAAGTGTCAGGTTTGTTTCTGAAGGGAGCAATAAAACCAGCAAACCGGAACACTCCAGGCTTCTATTCAAACATGTTCCTTGTCCCCAAGAGCACAGGGGTATGGAGACCTGTACTCAATCTCAGGCCATTAAATTGGTTTATCCATACGCCTCGGTTCCAGATGGAAACTCTGAGGTCAGTAATGGCAGGGTTGAGGAAAAGAATGTGGTGTGTATCGATCGATCTGAAAGATGCATATTTCCACATTCCAATGAACAGGAGTTGTCACAGGTTTCTGAGATTTGCGTTTCAGAATCAGGTATGGGAGTTTATAGTCCTCCCGTTCGGGCTGTTGACAACTCCAAGGGTTTTCACAAGAGTGGTCATTGCGGTGTCAGCATTTCTCAGAAAAGAGAACGTGTCGCTACACACCTACATAGACGATTGGCTGATCAAAGCAGACACATCAGCCAGGTTAGAGGTGGATACTGCTCTGACTCTAGGCTGGATAGTCAACAAGGAGAAATCTGAGTTGACACCCACTCAACATTGGGTCATTCCATCTCAAATCAGCAAGTGATCCCCACCTGACCATCTCAGAATTGCTTAATATTTTGTTTACAGCTACCTACACATATTTTAGACGATTATACAAAATTATAGAGTCCAGTTTTACATACTTTTCAAAATATTGCAGTCTGAATAACATAGGGGTGGCGAAAATGTTACAGGGTTTTCGCACATGTTATTTTTTCCGCAACTTTCAAGTCCTAATATCTCCCTTATTATACATGCTAGCCATCTGAGATTTTTATCATTAATTCACTGCTATGTGTCTTACTGGAAAATGCAAAGAAATGCCAAATACCTTTATAAATCTTTATTTAATACTTTACCAAAAATGGCAAAATAATCTTCGACATTGTGCATTTTGCAACTTTTATCTGAGAATAAAACACAAACTGTCTGCAGTTAGGGCTTGCCTTTTCACATGCTTTATGTATCCATATAGATGAACATGCACAGGTGTTTGTAACCTCCTAAGTTTATAACTTTTAGAGATATGACTTGTTGAAAACAAGAAAATCTTCACGCATGTCAAGTTTCAGCTGCAAATATTATTAAGAGGGACATCAAAAGAAAGCATATGGTCTAGGCTTTAATTTGATACCTAGAACAACTTGCCCCTATGATTATTTCAGTGTGATACTAATTTAACAAAATAGGGTTATTTTGTCAATTCGCGAATGGTTATCATCCTAGACTTAATTCTGTAAAATAAATTTAAATATTACTTTAAAATGTTTAAGAAACAGGGTGATATATCTAATGAGACATGTTGCTAGTATATCTTATTTTTACATTAATATTTATATTTAATACATGTAGATACGCACACAGTGTATATGAACATACTATAGCTTAGCAACATATCTACTGACTAGAAAATTTCAAGAAATAAAATTTTACCTAATTTTCTTGTGTCAGTGTTATATTTTCATACCTGCAGCCCACTTACCAAGGAAACTCAATTTAAATCAAACTATTAACTGTCTGGTCATTAATATTTTCTTGTTTGTTTTTCAGATTGAGTGACTATGGCATCTAAGATGGCTGCCTGTACTATTGGCATGAACTGCAAAGATGACTGTCATAAACTGACTTACTGCCAAAAGACAGGCTTTGTGAAAATATGTGATTTATCACTTCAAGATAAAGACCTTATGTTTAAACGTTGTGACTTACCACAGAATATGACAGTAACTCAACAAAGTACCTTATGCTTGCATCATAAAAAGTTGTACCTAGACAAATATGAATTCTTAGAAAAGAAGTGCTGTGATCCATATTCTGTTCATGGTCAGCCAGTCAGAGGAAACTTACGTACCTTGAATACCACTGCAACTGAGAAACTAAATAAAACCACAGGGAATAACATTAAACCCGGTCAAAAGTTATGTCCAAAGTGTATGATAAAATTTTCATTGGATACTAAACCTGTTGCAGAACTTACAGATGATGATAATTTAGAAAGTGATTCATATGACACAGATCAGAGTGATGGCAAGCATGCAAGTCAACTAAATACCAGCATAACCTCACTTGGATGCTCTCCCCTCAAAATAAAGGTCAGCCAGAGAGATATGGTTGGTTATGGTAAACGCAAACTAGCCCAAGCAGAGACTGCCATGAAATATCAGCTTGCCAAAAATTTGAAAGTAGAGCCAGATGATTTGGTAAAGAAGACACCAGTTTGTCAGCAATGTACAGATCTTAAAGAACTTATTTTATGTATGAAGCAAAAATGTAGTGTGTCAAATAGACAAAAGCAAATACAAATACTGACAATGGCACCTCCAAGCTGGTCACTTGAGAAGACTGCTACAGAATTTAATGTGACAAAGTATGTGGTTAGGAAAGCCAGAGAGTTAAAAAAAACCCATGGCATTCTTGCGGAACCCTCAACCAAGAAGGGAAATGAATTAACAGAAGATGTCAAGAAACAAGTGACCGTGTTTTATGAAAGTGATGAATACTCTCGTTTGTGCCCTGGAAAAAAGGACTACCTTTCAATAAAAATTGATGGAAATCGTATACACAAACAAAAGCGCCTGCTCTTAGCAAATTTGAATGAACTGTACGTAGCATTTAAACAAAAGTATGAATCCTGCAAAATAGGGTTTTCCAAATTCTGTGAACTGCGCCCACCATGGTGTATAACAGTTGGGGCCAGAGGCACCCATTCTGTGTGCATCCGTGAGATCCACCAAAACGTGAAACTTTTGTTAGCTGCAGTTGGTGAACTAAAACTGGAATACACTTCATTAATGTCGCTTGTTGTTTGTGACATTCATTCCAGAGACTGTATGATACACCGCTGTAGCCAGTACCCAGGAAAAGATGCCCTGCATACACATATAACAGAGCTTATCCACAATCGAATGGAAATGGATGAAGATGATGTCATTAATTTTAAACGTGGGGGCACACTGATCGGACTTCCATTGTTACTAGACAGGAATGTGTGCCAGACTTCATCAATCTGCTGTGTGACCAACTTGATAATCTGACAACCCACCATTACATTGCGAAAGCACAAGCTGCATACATTTCTAGCTGCAAAGAGACATTACATGAACATGATAATACAATGTTAGTATTGTTAGACTTTGCAGAGAATTACTCCTTTATAATTCAGGATTCCATTCAAGGATTTTATTGGGATAACAAGCAAGCAACGTTGCATCCGTTTGCTGTTTATTACTCCAAAGACGGCATGCTGTGTAAGCCTTTATCTCTGTGTGTAATCAGTGATTGTATGCAACATGACACAGTAAGTGTGTATGCGTTCATTAATGTTGTGGTAAAATACCTTAAAGAAATGCTGCCTCATGTTAAGCATGTAAAGTACTTTAGTGATGGATGCGGAGGACAATATAAAAACTATAAGAATTTCCGCAACCTGTGTCTACATTCACAAGATTTTGGTTTATCAGCTGAGTGGCATTTCTTTGCAACAAGCCACGGTAAAAGTGTTTGTGCTGGAATTGGAGGAACAGTTAAGAGACTTGCTGCAAGAAGCAGCCTGCAACACACCACAGACAATCATATTCTTACACCGGTAGAATTATATGAGTGGTCACAATCTAATGTTCATGGTATCACTTTCTTTTATGTATCACTCACTGATGTGGAACAGCATCGCCCTAGTCTACTAAAGCGTTTCGCAAATGCAGGTACGATTCCTGGAACAAGGAGCCATCACTGCTTCATTCCCACCAGTACTAGTGAGTTACGCATTAGTAGAATATCTGCTGATGAAAACGGCGCCAGTACGAAAGTGAGCGTCTCAGGCACAGAAACATCTCTAAACTTTCAACCAGGACAGTATGTAGCCACGGTTTATGATCAGAACTGGTATCTTGGAAACATTGTAGAGATATCGGAGGAGCATCAAGATCTTCTGATTAACTTCATGCAGCCAAAAGGTCCAGCAAGATCATTTTCTTGGCCACGAAGACGAGATGAATGTGCTGTTCCAATTGATCATATTCTCTGTGCAGTGACAAACCTTACCACAATAACTGGTCGTCAGTATAAGTTGGATCAGGACACAATGACACAAATTACAGAGTGTGTCAGAACATTTTCTGCTACCAAGTTTCTGTCGTAAATAACTTCTGTTACATGTAAGCAACTGTACTATGCTAGTATGCTGACTACCTCCTTGTACATAGTTAGCAACAGAAAGAGAAAGCCTAAACATGATTGATATACAAGATACAATTACATATAATTTAGTGAAGTTACCTTAATGCAGCTTTAATCCTGAGCACACTAGCATTAACATTCTCTTGTTTTTGGCATTAACAGATTTGGAAAACAATTTCCTTAGATGATGATGATGTTTAAGGCAGCAGCATCTTCTGAGAAAGTTGTTTACAAAAGTGGCATCAATTTAACCTTGTTTTAAATTGGAAATTTTTGAAAATTTTGACATTAGTGCTAAAGATTTATATGGAAGCAGTGTTACATACTTATTACTTTAAATTTGTTCTTGAATATTCAATCTACTTTGAAGTATTTCCGAAGTAATTACTGAGTTATGCATAATTAATCAATCGCGAATTGACAAAATAACCCTATTTTGTTAAATTAATATCACACTGAAATAATCATAGGGGCAAGTTGTTCTAGGTATCAAATTAAAGCTTAGACCATATGCTTTCTTTTGATATATAGCAATAGTGTGTGCCACCTGTCCCTCTTAATAATATTTGCAGCTGAAACTTGACATGCGTGAAGATTTTCTTGTTTTCAACAAGTCATATCTCTAAAAGTTATAAACTTAGGAGGTTACAAACACCTGTGCATGTTCATCTATATGGATACATAAAGCATGTGAAAAGGCAAGCCCTAACTGCAGACAGTTTGTGTTTTATTCTCAGATAAAAGTTGCAAAATGCACAATGTCGAAGATTATTTTGCCATTTTTGGTAAAGTATTAAATAAAGATTTATAAAGGTATTTGGCATTTCTTTGCATTTTCCAGTAAGACACGTGGCAGTGAATTAATGATAAAAATTTCAGATGGCTAGCATGTATAAGGGAGATATTAGGACTTGAAAGTTGCGGAAAAAATAACATGTGCGAAAATCCTGTAACATTTTCGCCACCCCTATGTTACTCAAACTGCAATATTTTGAAAAGTATGTAAAACTGGACTCTATAATTTTGTATAATCACCTAAAATATGTGTAGGTAGCTGTAAACAAAATATTAAGCAATTCTGAGATGGTCAGGTGGGGACATTTCTGGAAATTTGCTGATTTGACACAGAATGACCCCATTTCATTTATTTAGGGATGCGATTCGATCTCGAGGAGGGCAGGGTTTACCCATCAGAGCCCAGAGTGGTGTCTCTGTTAGCCATCCTCAAGAGTTTGGGAAACCACATTCAGGCGAGGCGGTTTCTTCAGATGCTGGGCATGATGGTCTCCATGGAGCAGGTAATCCCATACGCTGCTCTGATGCGAAGACCTATCCAGTTGTGTCTGATGTCTCTGTGGAAACAGAGAATAGAACCCCTGTCAAAGCTGGTGCCAGTTTTGGAGCCAGTAATGTCGCATCTTGTATGGTGGAAAAAGCGTCAGAAACTCCTAGGAGTTTCGCTGCACCTACCCCACCCCCAGCTGTCCGTGTACACGGATGCATCGCTGGAGGGATGGAGGGGGTGGGGGCCTGCCTGGGAGAACACCAGGTCTCGGGCACATGGACTCTCCAGGAGAGCCAGCTGCATATCAATCTGTTGGAAATGATGGCAGTGGAACTGGCATTGGAAAAGTTTCTTCCAAAGGTCAGGGGCAAGGCGATATTGATACGGTCGGACAACTCGACAGTAGTATCATACATAAATCGCCAAGGCGGGACCAAGTCACCCACACTGTGTATCAAGGTGTGGCACTTGATTCAATGGTGCAGGAATTACTCGGTTGTTTTGAAAGCAGCTCACATTCCTGTGCGATTGAACATTCTGGCGGATGCTTTGTCTTGCAGACAGAGAATTCTGCCAACAGAATGGTCTCTCAACCCTCCAGTTCTACAAAGGATCTTCGAGCATTGGGGCAAACCCAACGTGGACTTGTTCGCCACAAGGGAAAATGCTCAAATCACGACTTATGTCTCGCCGATTCCAGATCCAAATGCTGTCGATACAGACGCTCTGGCGATAAGCTGGAGAGGGATGCACACTTACGCGTACCCACCCACCATTCTTCTACCGAAGATATTGGTAAAGATCAGGGAGGAACCGTGCCTGGTCCTGCTAATAGCGCAGTTTTGTCCCAACAGGGCGTGGTTCACGGATCTTCTAGATCTGCTGGTGGAAACCCCAGTGCAGTTACCCGAGATTCCGAACATAATCTCCCAGGCCAAGGGACGCTTCCTACACGAGCGTCCCGAAATGTTCAAATTGACTGCGTGGATGTTATAAAACAACGTTCCACGTCGGAAGGCTTTTCTCAACAAGCTGCAGATTTCATCGCAGCTGCGAGAAGGAGGTCAACCTTCAAGTCATATAACAACAAGATTAACAGATTTGCAGACTGGTGTGAAGAAAAGGGTATTGATACCTTTCAATCCACTATTCAGCAAATAGCAGACTTTCTCTGTGAGCTGTTCTTTTCAGGACCAGCTCCCGTCACAATTGCTGGATACATGTCAGCTTTGGCATCAGTTATCCCTTGTCTAGCCAGCAGGGATAGTCCAGAGGTGGCCCAGTTAAATGTGATGGTGAAGGGAATGAGCAATCTCCGACCGAGATAACCGGTAGTCATTCCAGCCTGGAGTCTACCTTTAGTGCGTAATGTACTGGCCAAGCACCCTTTCGAACCGTTGCGTTCGGCTAGTCTAAAGCATTTGACTCTAAAAGCAGTTTTTCTATTGGCAGCTTCCTCAGCTAGAAGGCGCAGTGAGATCCATGCACTTTCAGCAGAGAGGATTTATTGTCTCTGGAGAGGGTCTGCGTCTACTGCCAAGAGCAGAGTTTATGTCAAAGAATCAATCTTTGAGATATCCCGGCAAACTGATCATTATGCCGAAACTAACAAGGTTTGATCGTGATGCCAGTGTCTGGTGCCCAGTCCGTGCTTTGACTAAGTACAGAAAACGGACAGACTCGTTACGGTTGAATGAAAGACATCTGTGGATCTGCCATAAGAAGCCATATGGTGCCGCATCCATGGATTCTGTCTCTCGTTGGGTAGTCGAATGCATTCAGACTACTCATGAGATTGTGACTGGGCACCAGGTGCAATGCACAAGGGCACACGATGTTAGAGGAATAGCCACCTCGACCGCCCTTTACAATGGTGTTCCGTTAGAGGACATCATGTCTGTTGCACAATGGCACTGTGAGTCCTCTTTCACGGATTACTATATGAGGGATGTGTCAGACTCCACCAATCCACTCGCTTTAGCTGTTTTGAAATGATAGTTATACGACCACACTGCTCTTCTCCCTTTTTGGCATTTGTAAGAAAGAATTAAGAAGCAGACATGGTCGAGCGAGAGGATGACAACCAGATTGTGTCACTGATGGCCGAACAAGTGAATGGTTGGAGGCGCCACGTCTGGAATCCAAATATCATGAGGTAATACAAGATTGAGAGAATGAAGGAAATCACGGAGGCAAGCCATGGGTTTCTCTTGTTTGGTGGCTATGCAAACAATATGAGCTTCATGGCAGACGGGTACTCGGCAGTTGGGAGCTGAGTACCCCATTCCAGGAGTCGGTAAAGCTTACTAAGTCTATAGTCCTAGAGCCAGCTGTCAGGGCCAGCTGTATATCAGAAGTAATAGAATGGTGAGTATTGTTAGATCTCGGAGAAAGGGAAATTTAAATTTCCTTCATTCTATGTCGGATAGTTAACCTTTTCACCGATGAATTCCTCATGTTTTATTATCGGCACTACCATGCACGAAAATTGTTGAATTTATTGAAATTAATTTGACTGTAAGCCGTTGCTGCCTACGCCAGGAATGTCTTACAGTCAAATTAATTTCAAAATATTCAACAGAATAACTTCTATATTATAAAGAATATACTTTTTTCAGGGATTTGTCTGTGAAAAGGCTAATTAACATAATTAACATACAGTATACATGTGGCTCATAAATAAGTTAACATGTTTTATACGTTGAATATAATTGATCTTGAAGATATTTCTGTCTAAGACAGCAATGTCTTCTAATCCAACTACATGTATGGTCAAAATATTCAACAGTATGTTTTATTGTTTTGGAAGCACATTAAGTCATTTCTAACCCGTATGTTATTATGTGAGAAAAGGTGTGTTGCATATAGCAACATTTAGCTGTGTTTCAGGGTTCACAAAGCATCAAAATAAGCTTATGCTAGGCAAAATGTTAGATTAGCGGTTGATCCATACATGGCGGTGCAATGTACTAAGACGTTCATGTATCAAGCAGCGACAACACACAGTTCATGCTTGATCCATACATGACGGTGCAATGTACTAAGACGTTCATGTATCAAGCAGCGACCACACACAGTTCATGCTTGATCCATACATGGCGGTGCAATGTACTAAGACGTTCATGTATCAAGCAGCGACCACACACAGTTCATGCTTGAGCCATACATGGCGGTGCAATGTACTAAGACGTTCATGTATCAAGCAGCGACCACACACAGTTCATGCTTGAGCCATACATGGCGGTGCAATGTACTAAGACGTTCATGTATCAAGCAGCGACCACACACAGTTCATGCTTGAGCCATACATGGTGGTGCAATGTACTAAGACATTCATGCATCAAGCAGCGACAACACACAGTTCATGCTATAGCTAAAGTTCTTACCAAAGTTTTTCAACTGCAAAAGAAGAAATTTGTTAGAATCTGCACTTTTAGGTACTTTCTTCTTGATTCCTGCAGGCAAAAGCCCCTAAAGGTGTTATATACCTGGACAACCTAAATGCTGTGTTTGTTCCTGAGAAGATGAGTCAGAAACATGGCCTACAACTCATGTATGAAGTCAGCGGCTCTACACGAAACATCTTTGTCTATGCAGAGGCAAAGGTCTGTATATCTCACTGACCTCGCTCACCCATTCACTCCCTCGCTCACTCATTCCATCCCTCAATCACTCACTCACTTACTCACTCACTCACCCACCCACCCACCCACCCACCCACCCACCCACCCACCCACCCACCCACCCACTCACTCACTCACTCACTCACTCACTCACTCACTCACTCACGCACTCACCCACCCACCTAAGCAGGTACCCGACTCCAATTGCTCATAATCACAATAGTGGAGCCGGTAAGGGCTTACAGAGTCCACGGCACTGATTGGCTAATGCTGATAAGCCGCATATGCGTAAGACCGAATATTTCTATTGGTTGTCAATTTTTAGCCCAGGGAAACCCAAAAACAAACGAGTGGAATGTAAAATACTTATTTGCATTTTAATCAGCTGATTATGAATACGACAATACATCGCGTAAAACCTTTTATATTTTTCGCTTAAATTTTCATAATACTTGCCTGGATTTTGTAAAATCTTCACATTTCCATTTAAATCTTTGGTATTTCAAAACCAGATTCTCATTTAACTGTCAAAATGTTTACATTTCTGTGTAACTTTGCTATTAATCACAAATTTGCACATTTCTGGTCCAAATATTTGTATTTTCAAACTAAATTTCTAGATCTTATGACTTACATGTAAATGTTGGCATAATTAACAACAACTTTAATTTCAACAATAACCTTTCACAGATTGCACCAGCTACAGATTACAGGTATTTGATAAAGTAAGCAGTAAATGTAAGTCCTTTTTAATATATTTAGATTTGCTACTTGTGAAAGACAAGTGATCCAAATGGATCAATCTGGATCAATTACCATTAATAAATGAGTTATCTGTTGCTGATCCAAAGGCCTACATGATCACAGGATTAGTGGTTCATGTGTAGATCATAGTTATTTACCTGGAGAGAATTAACATCAATAATGGTTTTAATGGTTGGTCAATGGTGAAAATCAGATATATCATTATTAGCTCACATGGCCAGAATGGCCAGGCCAGAATGGCCAAGTGAGCTTATGCCATGGCGACCGTCCGTCATCTGTCCGGCGTCCATCCGTCCGTCCGTCAACTTTTCTTTAAACGACTTCTTCTCAAGAACCACTGGGTCGATTTCAATTATATTTGGCAGGAAGTATCCTTAGGGCATAGGGATCCAAGTTTATTCAAACAAAGTCGATCGGCCAATTTGGCCGGTGGCCATCTTGGATTTTGGCCGATTTTAGGGAATGGCTTTAAAAATCTTCTCCGAAACCGCTTAGTGGATCGATTCAAAACTCACAAAATATCATATAGGGCAAGAGCTGAACCAAATTTGTTCGAAGGAACTTGATTAGCCAAATGGTTTGGTGGCCATCTTGGATGACCTAGTTTTCGTGAAAACGACTTATTATGCAGAACCGCTGAACGGATCGGGCTGAAATTTTGGGATATGATTATGGACTAAGGGCCATTAAAGTTTGTTCATGGGAAGTTGATAGGTAAAAACATGACCGCCATGGACCAATCAAATTTTAGCGTGTTTGGCTGCCATATTCAATTTTTTTATTTGATGGATTTTGAAGCCGAAATTGGTTTTCTTAACTCTGCTTACTTGTCGGTCAGCTGTCGTATAGCGATGACCCCATCCACCTTTGTATGTCCGTCCATCCATATGTCTTTCCGTCACCAACAATGGCGGCTCATTTTGTTATTTCTTGATGGATTGACACCAAACCTGGTCACAATGTTAATGTCAGCATCTAATATCTGTGTTGTGAAAATGAAACTGATAGGATGTCAAATGCCAGAGTTATCACTCCTTAAATATTTGCAGTCTCACTTTCATAGGGCAAATACAGGTTTGTTCCCACCTTCCATTGATTTATCACCATGTCAGATTTTATTGCCAAACTAGATATTAAATTCCAATTAACAGATTAACCTTTCCAATACCGCTGAAATATTTAAGATATGTATTATGTGCTCTGACATCTATGCTCTTAAAAATATTTTGAAATGTATTTGATTGAAAGTTGTTGCTGCCTTAGGAAGCAATGAAAGTTGTTGCTGCCTAAGGCAGCAATGACTTTCAGTCAAAATATTTTTAAAATCAACTCCAGCTCACCCTACCCCTGCTGCTAACTTGGTGATTCAGCCAGATGCGCATGTGTTAAATGGATTGTGTGGAGGTGGGGAATAACCTGCTATAAAGACCACCTACCTGCCTTTAGAGACCATTTTCTTCAATTGTATTTAAACCTCTGGTAACCGTCTGACTGAGTTTTTGCAGACGACATATTCCAAAGGTTATACATGTATCTCTGAACCTGATAAATATTTTGAAAACAATTGGACTGAAAGTTGTTGGTGGCTAAGCCACCAACAACTTTCAGTCGAATTGTTTTCAAAATATTCAAGAAGTCAAGAGCTTTTGAAAATCGAAATTATTGGCTGCACTGGCTTGCAGCAGTGGGACAGTTAAGAAACCATCTGTAGTTAGCACTGATATCATCTATTTTCACTTAAACATTGTTCAAAATCACTAATGCAAAAAAACCCAGTCCAGAGATTGTTGTCAATATCTCGAAAACTAAACCATTGGACTGAAAGTCATTGGAAGTGACACCGATGGATGTAAAACTTAAGTAAGATTAGTTGAAATGCCAGGTGAGCGATACAGGCCCATTGGGCCTTTTGTTATATGTATTATGTCAATGAAACTGATTTTTAAAAAGAAATTGGCATCCATCATTCCGTATATATACTTTTTGGCTGGGGTGGAGGTGGGGAGGGGGGGGGGCAGAGCTCTGGGGTGCCCCTCATTATTCAAATTATATTAATCCAATGGTGCAGAAATGTGACCATATGATACAAGCAACCTGTCAGATATGTTGACACAAATAATATTATTGTGAGATGCTGTGCCAGCCTCCACAATTCCAGTAATTTTAGTTTCAAAATATTAAACAATGTGTTGGAATCATGACACAGAAAGTAATCAATGAATCAAATTTTCAAAGCTTCGCAGGAAACACCCCTGCGGGAACTATTTCCAATTGCCTCCATCAATCACCCCCTCCCCACCCCACCCGAGCCCAGCCCCAATACCACCCACCCTCCCCATCACCTTCAGTGGTAGATGATTTTCAAGGAAGTACTGGTATACTTTATTTAATTTATACAAATATTTCCGTAAAATAAACTCTAGAAGAGTCACACAAGAAGTAAATATGTGGCCCAAGCCTTCTACTAAGCGATGAACAAAAACTTGTAACAAAATTTGGAAATGTGCCTACTAGCCTTCAAGAAAATAATCTAGAATAAGAGCACGACTTTTTAAATTTTGGTTAATAGTCTTTAGTGAAAAATCTCATTTTAGTTATGTAGTGTAACGAAATGTGTAAGATAAGACCATACTAATACCTGAAGTGGTGTCGTTGTACACGGGTTAAATAGCTGTCATTTCGCTTTGAAGCATCTGCTGTCGTATGGATTTCCCCTATCTGTGTAATGACGTCATGTACGTAAATCGCGTACAAAGATGCCAGCCCATACCAGCCCTCGTATCCTGAGCCAGAGAATCGCCAGCGAGGGAATGAGGAGTCGGATACCAGCCTACCACTCACCCCTCACACTATTACCCTCTCCGTTCCTCACAATTTTCTCCTGTATACATATGTATAGAAATTCCAAGATTTAGCTGTTATTCCTTTGAGCCATGATATCCCAGTGAATCAAGACAATTGACACATGAATGACACATAAGCGGTTGACTATTTTGAAGCTACAATGTAGGTGCTAGGTTAACTGGAAGATGTTTCTACCTTAATGGATAGATAGATTTAGAGATAATGCGATTATATTCTCTAAGCGCTATGCATCTCATCCCCTGTTCATTTGACAGTCCAAGATATCTTGTATGGTCGGAATTAAAATGACACCACCTCCCTCAACTGGCAGCCGTTCGGCGATCTGTGGCCCCCTCTCCCACTGCACTCTCAATCCCTGGGGCATAGGGTTGTTGAGACGTGATTTTCATGGTCGGGGTATGCCTCTAGATGGAGATGGGAGCTGCTGTTCTCCCGGACATGGAAGGCCATGGTGAATATAAAACTTCAGTGCGGACCCCCACATGTCTGGGAGAACCGCCTCAGGATACCGGCCGGTGGCCGGCCTCTCTATTCTGACCGGTATCCTGAGGAGGTTTATCTATCTGTGGGACACTTTTGTACCTATATACCTATCCCCTACCCCACCTATCTCCTACCCTACCCTGTTGCTATTCCAGCCGGCTGGTGTGTGTGTGTGTGTGTGTCTGGTGCTTTGACCCCGCACTGCGGGGTGACACGGTGGGTCTATCTAACCTGGTCATATTACTTTGAGCGGATTTGAACCCCAGTCTGCAGCCTGGGAACACTATGCAATTCAACAACTCTCAGCTCTATTGATAGACCCACCGCAACACCATTAAAGTCTCGACTCTTAGTAGTCTTTATCACTGAGCGTGAGTTGTGAAATCGCTGTTACTGCGTTATCTCGAAGTGACGTCAAGATCTAGAGTGAGTCGAGCCTGATAGCGCAGCAACACAGCAACGTGTGAACACATAACTTATCAGCTATTGCATACATGGCCGAGATAGTTAATGCGTTGTATTATACACTTTTACAATCACAGGTTCAAATCTCATTATGTGTTATTAGCAAATGGTAAACTTTAAAATCACAGGTTCAAATCTCGTTATGTGTTATTAGCAAATGGTAAACATGTCTACAGTTACTCTTTACGTGTTACCCGAGAAGCATGACATCACGTCACGACCAACTCGCACAGTCACATAATACCCATGATTGCAGAGCACAGACCCTTGACTGGGCCAAAGTCAAGAATAGTAGTTTATTTAGCCAACCTGATGACTGATAGCGATGGACAAACTTCAAGTATATGAATTATTTAGAAGTGGTTGACTGGGCCAAAGTCCAGAATAGTTTATTTAGCCCACCTGCTATGCGTTAACACCCAATTAGACACAGCATCCATAAGGGTATACCAGCGATCAATAATTACGTGTGAACGCACAACCAAACATTACGTGTAAACACTCAACTACGTGTAAACGCTCATTTACAAACAATATTACACACAATGGGCTGGCCTGAAGAGCTATGGTCATGCATGCATAATGTAGGCTGTGCGACACGACGAGAAAAAGTACCCGGGCCATTGCATGATATGGGCAACTATGCAGATCGAAATCTTGAGAAATGGAGAAGCTCAGGGATCCCAACATTCCGCTCATCAGTTCTACTAACAAGCCTTACATTGTGTACGTGTCACGGACGTTATCCGATGACTGTGATAGCGATGGACAAACTCTTCAAGGATATGAATTATTTAGAAACAGTTTGCAGTTTTGATGTGGATGCTGCTATCGAGTTGGGACAAGAGTGGGAACAAGAAATGCAGTGATCCCTCACCCACCAACCTCTCAATGCGCGCACTCCTCCCACGTATCACATCAGCTCCTACGTATCACATCAGCTCTCCTGAACATTGACCACATCTCACACAAACACATAGTCTCCGGCGGTATCACATCGACACGACGGACCACCCACAGGTTTTCCCAGGTACTGATCGCCTTGTGATCAACCACACATAATAGGGTCTGAACGCCCATTTAGAGACAAGCATCCACTATCACATCGACATGACGGACCACCCACAGGGTCCAGGTACTGATCGCCTTGTGATCAACCACACATATAGGGTCTGAACGCCCATTTAGAGACAGGCATCCACAGAGATATACATCATGATTACTGTTGCACAGCTTCGCGATGTTGCAAAGCAATTCGGCCTTAGAGTAGCCTCTAAGGCCATGAAAGCTGACCTGCTCCAGATGATCGGACAGGCCCGTGCCGAGGAGTCGCAGAAGCGACTCTCCCGAGCAATGAAGACGGAAAGGTTTCCAGTGCTTACCAAAGATGATCCTTTGAATCCCCACAAGAAAGTGCAGCGGATCCGTGAGCTTTGTCAGTTGAACGAGGAGGTGACTGCTAGCTTGCGAGCCAAGACTGTAGTGAGGCGGATGGCGGACCATCCACTGGAGCGCTTTGCTCCCCTACGTAGGATCACTAAGCGAGTGATGAGGGGGCCGAGGTCTGAATCCTTAGCCCAGAGCATGAGGCAAGAAGGCGAACACATTCTCGACCAGCGTCCCGGCGAAAGGGAGACAGAGGATAGAGGACGCCGGTCAGTACGCTGGACATTCTTCAGAGGTCTAGAAGGAGACCTCACAGGCTAGATCATGCAAAAGATCCAGCAGACTGTCGAGAACGCCTTCTACCTCCGCTACACCCATACCTATCGCATCCGTCACATCGAAGACGGTGGGTGATGCTCTTCCACAAGAATGCTCCAGGGAGCCCGTGGCTGAACACGATAGGAGCAGCTCATGACTGGGTGGCAGCAAGAGAGCAAGACCGCCTCGACACATAATATCGATCGACCCAACACCAAGTGGGCTTTCGTTCGATCAATCAACATTGAGGTCAGGGCTGTCATCAACCGCCAACCTCTGCTTGGGACAGGCCCCCTCCCAGACTGGCTACGACAGAAGAAGAGTATGACTGCCCTCGACACCTACAGGGACAACATGTGTCTCTGGAGATGTCTAGCAGTCCACCGAGGAGCGAGAGCTGATAGAAGTACAGCTCCTGCACGAGAGCTTGCCACACAGTTCTACGGCAAGACAGTGACAGTACCTGATGTCCGCAAGACCTCGCTGGATCAGCTGGACAAGGTAGAGTTCTTCGCCAAGATCGGGATTCGCGTGTATGAACTAACTGAAGAGGGCACCTGGCACTGGATCAGGCAAGCGGCTCACTACCGTGACATCATGACCATCGGAGTGTGGGACCACCACACCTTCTACATCAAGAACATCTCCAAGCTGGCACATACACTAGTCTGCAGTCACTGTCAGCAGAGGTTTACTTGGCAGATCTCAACAGTGCCAATGGGAGGCTCATCGAGGCCCTAGAATGTCATAGCAACACCAGCTTCACGAAGGATGAACGCGTGGTAGACAAGGCTCTGCGTAGTGCGTGGTTCGAAGATCTCGAGGAGATCGGTGAGTTATACGAGCCCCAGAGTCGCAAGCCGAGAATCACTATTTGAAGGCCCTTCCAGGTGGGGATAGCCGTTTATGAGTTCGCGAAGCTGCGAATGCTGGAGTTCTACTATGACTTCCTCGATCGCTACATAGCTCGTGACAGCTTTGAGTACCTGCAGATGGACATGTATATCGCTATAGCAGGCTCCAACCTCGACGACGTCATTCACCCTGAGATGCAAGCAGAGTACCAGGCTCATAAGCTGGACTGGCTAGCTTGGGACAAATGGCCTGGACGGACTCCAGGACTGTTCAAGCTCAAGGTCGAAGGCTCTCGTGGTATCACTCTCTGCTCCAAATGCTACTACGTGGAGAGCACAGCTGCAAGTAAGTGCTCGGCTAAAGGAATGTTAAAGCGGCAGAATGAGGTCTCTTGGCAGAGGTTCTACAGCGCCCTACATGGCGGGGTGGACAGAGCTAAAAACCGAGGCCTACGCATGTGCAACCAGGGTATGGTGACGTATGAGCAGGAAAAACTCGGACTCCGCTTACTATGATAAGCGCCATGTGCTGCCAGATGGTGTCCATACCGAGCCCATCGAGTATCATGTTAGCACCCTAGGTGGTGGTAGCTGTGTGTCTGCAGGGACTAGCTTAAGCTCTTCTACGACAAATGGTCACCTAGGCACTCCGTAGGAACAGCCTAGCCTACATGGCAGCCGGATTCATGTGTGTGTTCTCGAGGAGGGCTAAGAGTGGAACTGCCACGGGCCTCTCGACACCTGCCTGTAGTTCGAATTCCGTGAACCCCTCATTGCACCCTACAGCATAGTACCCCTTTCGCTTCGTATAGAAGGTTGGTCCACGAGCCAGCGGACCTAGGACTTGGTACTCATCGTTCACATAGCTGGAGTCCACGGTGCTGTTGCTCTGCACGATCTCCCACCTGTTCACAACCTGTGGGAGCTCTACCGTCTGTTCTGTTGTGCTCTGAAGCTTGAACTCGAGTGTCATGCTCTTGACCACATGGATCTGTGCCGAGATTGCAAAGTCGATGTACTTCCCAGCAGCAGACAACGAGTTCGCATCATGTATACTGGGTCGAATGACCATCAGGCGGTCCTTCCGAGGGTCAGTGCGGTGCGATGTCGCGTGTTCAATGGCCCCATCTGGATGTTGCACATACTGCAGCATGTTTAAGGTCTGGGTATATAGAGGTTTTGAACGGCTGCCATGTTCGGTAACGTTCTCCAGCAGATTGTCTATAGGCAGCAGGACAAGTCGGCACGACAGCCACGGCGTGTACTGTCCCACTGTGATAGGGACCGAGGACTGCTTCGTGACATCAACATTATGCATGAGCGAGCCAAGGTCACACCTCCGTCTGATGCGGAAATACTGGCCGCCATAGAGGATTGAGTGCCAGCTCGTAGTACAAAAGAACTCCTGACTCGGATACTCTACCGGAAGTTTGACAGCACCCAGGGCATGGCACTCAACCTACCTGTGGCCCAAACCAACAGTCCTGTTATTCTAGCTCTCCAAAGGGCGAGGGTCAAACCCAAAGATCTACTAATGGTCATGAAGTGGGCTGCCATATCTGGCCTCCATAGCCAGGAAGAGCGAGATATACTGGATAGCCTCCAGTCTGGAACAAATAACTACCTCAGGGAGGAGGTCAGTGCTTCTGTAGCGGAGAGCCACAACACCGGTCATGCAGAAGGTACTCAGGAGGAGCTCACTGTTGGCCGCAAGGAGGCTGTTGAGCACATCTTCAACGAAAGAGGGCACAGGAGATTGGACAGTAATCTGCCAGCATTTCTGAAATTCCCAGATAACTACCAGGACTACCTCATCAAATCCGCTCGCAAGTCAGATGCTCGTCGTGCATGGACAATGTGGATCCTCCGTAAGAAGTTCCAGAAGAAGAGAGTCCTAGCATCTGACCCTCAGTGGATAGAGTTTCAGCAAAAGGCTTCTGATGAAAAACAGGCTTCTGACGAAGTTCCTCAAGCTTCTGACGAAGTTCCTCAAGCTTCTGACGAAGTTCCTCAAGCTTCTGACGAAGGTCCTCAAGCATCTGATGAGGTAGCGGAGACCGCAGATGAAGTTCATCAGCCTTCTGATGAATGAAAAAAAGGTTGCGGCAGCTGCGACAGTCTGTCTGCGATGACACGTAGAGCAGGCTAGTTTCCTGGCTGGATTCAGCTTGTAGGTGAAGGTCTCCGCCTTTTCCACAGATGGCTTGAAGTGTGACAGCTCACCTGTCTCCTTGTTGCTGAAGATGAAGCGGTACAGATCAGCTGCCCTCTGTACACCTGCGATAAAGTCCCCTTTGGTCTCCTTGAGTGTTAGGCTGTCGTATATGGTCTCGAGCAGGGAACGTCCACACTTGGAGCTGAAGTATAGCAACCAGGCATTGTGGCGGATGTTCGGTGAGATCTCGCGGGTGTACTTCTGAAAGAGGATGAAGACAGTTATCTTTGTGTGCCGGATGCGCCTGGTGATGCTGCTGAGGTAGGTGACTGTCTTCTGGTCCATTGCAGTGTCATCGATAACTAGAACAAGTGGTTCTGTCAGTCGGGCTACCAGCAGCTTCTCCATCAGTGCTTGCAGGTTCTGCGTCTTGTTGATTGGGCCATTGTACCATTGATCATTACTGTCAACCGTCTCAGCGGCGGAGTCAGACACCAGAAGGATGTATTGAGAGTGTAGATGTTCGGCCAGGAGAGCCCGCAGCAAGAAGTTTTTCCCGTGTCCTGATGGGGCAATGATCAGCACCACCTGGCCAGCATCGAATGGTATAGACATGCATGCGGAGGATGGTTAGCACTTGGTCGGCGGTAGCCTCGTCTATATCTGGGAGACTAGCACCAGCTCTTTCACCTGCAGAGCAGGAAATCCTGCACCTCCAGCGGATACGAAGGATGCGATGGAGGCGTCAAGCATGAAATCCCAGCAGCAGCTGAGAAGATAGCGTAGAGGGCCTGTGTCAGCACCCACAGTGTCTAGTACATCCAGTATCATGACCATGACTATCCTGTGGTCTTAAACGGCAAACCAAAGAACCCTGACTTCTTCACCTCTGGTAGCTGAAGGCTGGCGGTAGCACCTTTTTTGCCATCGACAGTGATATTGCTCAGGCTGATGGTGCCTATCTTGAGATTCTCTCCATCCTGTTGGAATGAGCTCCACGATTTCAGGAGATCCTTAACCAGATCCTGTGCAAAGGACTCGGCCATAACCGTGATGGCTACAGCCTCATCGACTCCGAGCATACCTCGCATCGTTGCCCTCTCCTTGATGCCCATCCCCTTGTATACAGTCTTGGCCTTGTTAATGGCCGATTGTCCTACCGTATCAGTGTTCCCGATGAGATCTCAGGCTGGGATGGTACCTTGGTTCTCCCGCGGGTCTCCCTTCTCATCGAAGTCTGGGAAGGAGATATGGGGAACAGTGTCCTCTGAACCGAGGCATGCCTCGCCCAAGTGAGCAAGATCGCCTAACTCTTTGCTTTCTATGTCTGTGAGTGACAGGGTCATAGTGCTATATACAGACGGCTTAAACCTACTAGTCATACCCCCAGTGAAATAGTTGGGCATAGGAGGACCACGCAGTCAGCCAAGGGAATAGGTAGCAGTGCTCATGGTACTGGCCCTTTTGCAGGGGCACGCTTTGTGGGCGGTCCACCATTCCCGGGCATTGGCAATCCTCAGTCCGCGTGCTCGACTACATGTATGGGCTGGGCTACACACCGCCCTCTGGCACGCTATGCCTCATATGCTGCAGGGGTCTCGTGATCCATCTCTCACTATTCAGAGGTTTTAAACGTAGATGACGGTGATCTCAGCCATTGCACTCGTTGATAGCCCTAGAACCGCGGCCTCCATTAGTGTGACACGTTCACCCATGATCTTGGCGATGGCAGTGTAGGAGGCACCACTGATGGCGATCTTTGGGATGGGGTGAGTTATTCCGAGACAGTGCTCGGCCACCCCACTCACCACTGTAGTGAGGACAGCCACAGTGGCATCAGGAAGAACCTCATTTCCACCTGTCATCTTCACCATGGCCACATTCGCCGCCACGTTACTGGCGATATGGACTTCCAGAGGTTTTGCTTGGGCCAGTAACTTCTGTGTCTTGTTTCGCAGCATGTTCTGCACCTTCTGAGGACTCGCCTGGCTCTCGGGCAGTTGCTTCACGATCTGTACCGTTGACGTCATTGTTTAAGCAATGCGTATACAATGCGGGTAACGTCTGCGTCCCCTGTCGAGAGAGGTGATAAGATCTTCCCAGTCTGCATCTGCCAGGTGTCCGGGTTGGTACTCAGGAATATTCATCTCTCTATCGAGACATCTTAAACATGTCCGGGCTCACGCTATGCGAGAAGTACTATGATGTCTTCTGGAGGGAGTTGAAGGACTACAAGAAGAAGACACCAGCTGAGCTCGCTCACCTCTCCAGTGCTGAGCTGACAGAGGTGCTGACAGCTGTGAAGCTCTATCTAGGATTTGGTAAGGGACAGATCTGCTTCCTCGAATACCTTATCATGGGCGGGAGTATCGGCGAGCAGCTCCTGCGAGCTAAAGGTTTCTACAAGGATCGGGAGTATCTGTCAGATGTGTTCCAGCAGTTGCAGACCTCCATGGCCTCACCTGACTCAGAGCTGAACAAGGCTCTGCAATACTACAAGCTGAAAAAAGGATGCGCTGCGGAACTATCCAGCCCTTGGATGTGCATGTTGGCAGCGTGTATAGGGGCTGTAGGGCATGCCAAGCTGGTTCAGTGTCTCGCCGTGGTCCCCACTGCTACTGTAGAGAGTCAGGATAGTCTTATAGCTGATTTGCTAGTGGCGGAGTAGGCTGATCCCAAGCGCCACGATAGCTAGGCCTGACACCACTCATAGAGCTGCCACGGGAAGCGGTGTCGTGTCGACTGGCTGCAGTGTCATGGTCGGAACGACTATGTGCTGCCATGCCCGTACTATGCATAGGTGCGTTGATATCAGTGTTGAAGCTGAAGTGGACACCGGGGGAACTCCCCTCGACTATCATGTTGTTATAGCCACTGACTTGGAGGTCCTCGATGTTCACGATCATGTTACTCAGAATCAACCGTAGGTGTGGTGAAATAGCAAAGTCAAGTTTGCGACGGGCCTTCTGCAACCCTTGCTGGAACTTAGCAATAAGACTACTGGGGTCATATCCTCAACGAGACTGATGAACATGGCCTGGGCCTCTGCTCTGCTAACACCATCTATGGAATGACGCAGCTTAGTCTGTGCTGTAAGGAGGCAGTAGCACAGTGCTTCCAGGGACTGGTTGATCCGAACGATCCCTGCTGGTGTGAAGCCTGAGGTGGTGTGTGGGACAAAGTACTTCCACACATCTGGATAGTCCTGCCGCAAGCCAGTGGTGTGCATATTTTGCACCAGCGCTCCAGGGTCGGAGTCAGGATCGAACGAGAATGTCGC
The DNA here is from genome assembly GCA_034401795.1 of Chaetoderma sp. LZ-2023a. Taxonomy (NCBI): domain Eukaryota; kingdom Metazoa; phylum Mollusca; class Caudofoveata; order Chaetodermatida; family Chaetodermatidae; genus Chaetoderma; species Chaetoderma sp. LZ-2023a. Next base: position 177,487,273 of record CM067372.1, on the reverse strand, counting down.
TGTCTTCCAACGGCCTACTCGTCGGGGTGTTCGATAGGGGAATCCTGAGTAGTCACGTCTCGGGTCACCGTACATAACCCCTAGACCGCTGTTGTCACCACCATGCCACCGATAGTCTAGGTGAGTGCTGAACTCTCTCTGTAGTCTGCTGGGCGCTGAGACGCTATACTGTTGGGCTATGGGTCGAAGTCGTTTGTATCAGGGAGGTTTGCATCCAGCTCATGGAGGATTCATCGCACCGTGAAGTACACGTGGAATCTGAGACAGCTGGCGATGAGCACAGCTTCAGGAGTACCAGAATAGGAGTGAAGCAGCGTGGAACTTACTCCACATCCTGCCATGGCACACCACCCGGCAAAGTTCAGCTGCTGATTCCAGTATGAGAGGCTTGGAGCAGCCATCCAAGTATGAGCTTGCTTCGCATCCTTGATGGTGATGGGGCGGTTGGTCAGCGGGCGTGGGTTAACAGAGAAGCTGGTTCGGGACTGTCCATCCACTGTGATGGAGAACGGTGTTAGCTCTGGTATATCAGACAACATACCTCTCAGGCCAGTCAAGGGTGTACCCAGGAGGGGCGGTTGGCTCTGGATGTCTGTCGTGAGGTTCAGTGGGAAGGCCATCTATACTGGTGTTCTTAAAGATACTGTATAGGCAGCACATTATTTGTAGTCGTCTCGACTCCAGAGACCAGCGAGGTGACCGCGCCGTAACATCTCATTTTTTAGCTCCTCCATATCAACCCGCCCGCTGGAGCCTTTGAGGTATTGCTGTCGCACTTTAGGTTTCTCCGTGCGGTACAGGGCTTGGACCTTCAATATATGGTGGTACTCTTCATTGGTGTCCTGTCCATCCTCGAGAGCTTTGCTGACAGACTCGTCGATAGTCCGTAGCATACTCTGTGCCAGTGTCACGTACTTAGCATGCTTCTCCAGCCTCCTTGTGAACTGCCGCTGCCCCACCACCAAGCCAGTGGCCAAGACTGGTAGCTAGTGTCATGCCACCCAGCAGGATGGCGACGATGGCACCCACCCCTGTAGCGAGAGTGGCCACAGCTGCCACACCAGCACTGGCTCCAATCACACCCACAGCAGTGGTTGTACGCACGAGGACATTGTAGGCTGTCTTATATCGCCTGCGCGTTCTGCTGTACTTTTCTGCCTCATGGATGAGATTCTGCCTGATGGCATCTATCTGCTGGAGTTACCAGCCATGGATGGTACCGCCCTCGACAGCAGTCGTGGAGGGGTATAGTTCTGGTTGCTTCCGCCACTCTGATTTTGCCATAGTATACCTGAAGATTAAACCTGCATCACCTGCAGAATCTGCTCATGAGTCATAGAATGGTTCATTTTGGAGAGCCTAGCGAACCATGCCAGCTTTTTAGTGTCGAGACAGACGTCTCTTAGAAAGTGGTCATCCAGCACTATGTCAAGTGCCAGTAGCTTTCTGAGACGTGACATCTGGAACTTCACCTTATCACCAAGATAGTAGGTCTGCCGCTGGATGGCTTTCTTGGTCTTACACTTCTGTACCATCTCTTGCCACGGTATGACATCTGGCTCATCCTCGTCTGTGAAGATATCTGGCTCATCGTCGTATGTGGTGCTTCCTGAGATACCATCATCCACATGATGCACACTATCTACAGTGCTTCCTGAGATACCTGGCTCATCGTCGTATGTGAAGACATCTGGCTCATCATCGTATGTGAAGACATCTGGCTCATCGTCGTCTCTGCGTCCCGCTTACTCTCCTCCAGGAGGGCCTGCCAGTATCGGGAACCTTCACTGTTCCTTCGCCTCCTTGCCTTGCTGGCAGCTGTTGATACCAGCTCTCTCACTGTAGTCGCTCTCCTTCTTGTTGACAGATCTGTTGCTGTTCGTTTAAGGCCTTTATCTGAGCAGGAGTCATGAAGGGGATCGGGTTCATCATTTCAGAAAAGGTCAGATATTCCTGGTATGATATCATGTTATCGTCAGGTCAATGAGTAATAAGAGTGTAAACTCTAAATGGGTGTCCGATATCCCATCCGTGCTGGCATATATGTTAATGGAGGGGCTGTCAAACAGGTGATTTACAGGTGTGAACAGACTAGGGCTGATAGCTTTTCATAGGTTGCTGTTGGCACCTGGGAGATACTCTATCACGTCCCGGCCAACTTCTACCAGTGAGCTGCTGTGTGCACTGCCGGGAGGTTGATGCAACACATCGGCGTGTATGTATGTTGTGTCCCGCTGGGGCACCTCGAAGAGGACCCATTCTACACGGTACTGTACCACCTGTCTCCTCTCTAGAGAGGGTGAGATTACGTTCTCACCACCGGAGAGCAGCAGTCGGACAATCGGCATGGTTATATCTCCTGTTTAAACCCCTCCTATAGCATGCAATGGAACCCATATTTGCTCACTCGTCTGGTCTTGCTGACCTGGCAGATGTGTACGCAGTTGATGCTGCCAAGGTAGAAGCGAGCGATGGCAAGTCATTCGCCCTACAGTATGAAGCAAACTCAAAGGCATTCTCCCTCCACCCCATTAGCTGCATATTGGTCCCAAGTTGCATATTGGTCCCAAGCTGCATATTGGTCCCAAGCTGCATATGGGGGTTATATACCCTTATGAGAATCCCTGATTATCCAGGCAAATTAGTTTCAAGTTATTTAACAGAAGAATACTTTTACATCACAAACAGTTAGTCATACTGGCATATAATATGTTTTATGTGTGTGGTTGAAATGGTTCACTAAACCTGGAGCACTTGTCTTTATCTAACCTCTGCATGTCCAGAAATTTCTCTATAAATGTTTTAATTGTACATTACATGTATCATAAATTACATTATAAATACAAGCATTATACTTGAAATGAAACTGATGCTGAATGGAGATAGATTAATCTGTGTCTGGAATTTGCACAAATTTGTAAGTCTTGAAAAAAGTAGCGATATCCAGGGCTTTTATATTTACCTTATTTGGGCTCACCACGTATCATGCCTGGGGCCCATCAATGCCCCTAGAAGCCAGAGAGTTTTGAAACCTGAGAAATGGATTTTGAACCATTTTAGATTTAATAGCACCATAAGATCTCTGAATGTCCATAAAATGCCACAGAATCCATCTATCCATCTCTGAGTATTTAATTGACTGTAAATCAGTTAATTACTGTTCATACAGCCAATAGGATTTTAATTTGGCTTCACTAATATGGAAGGATTTCATTTGGGCATGACTTTTATAATGTCAGTGATACGTTGTAAGGCGTAATCTATCATTTTAACTTTCAAATGGTTTATGTATAAACATGATAATATCATCATAATACATGCACTTTGTCTATTTGCTGTCTCAGCCTTTTAACCCTTGAAGCTCCAGTGTTTCACTTCCAAGGCAACTACAAGAAGGCTTTGAATATTTTTGAACTAATTTAACTGGAATCTGTTGCTGCCATAGGCAGCAACAGCTCCAAGCCAAATTAGTTTCAAAATATTCAACAGAATATTTCGTGCATCATAAAAGAATTTGTTTTTCATCAAAAAATAATTTGTCATTTTTCTTTTTCGGTCTGTTTGTTTTAAAGGGATAACCATCACCCATCTAGTTTTTCTCACTATTTATTTGAGTCAATATGGCTTGACCTTCACAAAATATACATGCAAATATGTGACTAAATGATGTTATAACTGTTTAACATGTGATTCTGTTATAGGAGATTGTTGACTGGTTTTATGCAATCAGAGCAGCTAAGCTAGAGCGCCGGAGAATAGCATTCCCTGATAAGGACGATTGTGAGGTATGACATAATTACTGGATCTGATGAATGCCACCGTCAGGATATGACATGGAGATAGCTGATCTGTCACTCATGTAGCTGATGTCATAATCAATTACGTCACTAGCATGACTAGATAGCTGACGTCACAATCAAAACGAGGCCACTCAGTCACGAAATGTGAAAAGATTGTGTGCAAATTTATATCTTTCATGAATTTACAATTTAATCAACAGTCTGTTGCATATTTTGAAACTAAACTGACTGGGATGGCAGCAACAGCCCCGCCCCCTTAGTCAAATTAGTTTAAAGATTTACGTATTAACTGTACATTGAAGATCAGATTCTGGAAATCGAGTTTTCAAATGATTCCAATATGTGTTTAAAATGGGCGGAGCTTTGCTCTAGAAAAGGGAAGAATTTGCAAAATTCAACAAACATTGCAATCATATTCAGGCGTGACTGAACGTTTCAAAATATTCAAAAGAATTAGGTTTTATATTGTAAAGAATTGACTTGTTCGTGGATTTGTCAGTGAAAGGGTTATCTGGAGAGATCATGTTCAACTCATGCTCATTAACTATTTAATGGGCAAGGTTTGTCAAATAAAATAAAATTTTAAACTGTTGGTGAAAATCCATTTGCAGGCCACAAAAAGACGTTATGGAAAATGTGCCTTTTGAATGACTGGTCCCATTACCAAGCCAGTCATTTCAGTCGTAAATTTTCCAAAAATAGTCTTCTAATGACAACTACAGACATGACAGAGGACTGGCCTTGGATGGCTGGACCACTAACCCTTTAACACTCAAGACAGCCAAAAATGCCTGTTGAGAAATGTCCATTTGCAGACAAATAGAAGAATATTTTGGGAATTTATCACTTGAATGACTGGCTCAATAACCAAGCCACTCGTTCCAGTGTTAAATTTTCAAAGGTAATTTTCTCCTGGTCTTCAAATGGACATTTTCTCTTCAATTTTGTTACAAAATATTTTGAAAAACAGACTAAAAAGTTGCAGGTCACAAAGCCAGTCAGTACAGTACTAAGATCTGAAAAAAACTTGACACACAGACGTGTAGATGTAAAACTTGACACACAGACGTGTAGATGTAAAACTTGACACACAGACGTGTAGATGTAAAACTTGACACACAGACGTGTAGATGTAAAACTTGACACACAGACGTGTAGATGTAAAACTTGACACACAGACGTGTAGATGTAAAACTTGACACACAGATGTGTAGATGTAAAACTTGACACACAGACGTGTAGATGTAAAACGTGACACACAGACGTGTAGATGTAAAACTTGACACACAGATGTGTAGATGTGTAGCTGGATATTTCTTAGCCATTACCACTCTGGCGTCAAAATTTTAAATTATCAAATTAAATTAAAAGATAAACTGTTGTACATTTTTCAACAAATTTGCTGGAAGATGGTGCTGTCATTGTTGAAAAATGTACACCGGTTTCTTTGCTACTGACACAGTAAAAGATAGAATATTGACATCAGAGTGGTAAGGGTTAATATGCGTGTGAGGATGTTTCTATATTCAGTGCTGTATCACGTGCTCACACAGCGGTCTGGCATTTGACCTGTACCTATATCCTATCCTAATACAAAGTTAGTGTTTATAAATTATAATTTCCATTCATTGGATAATATGTATTTACTGTAACGTCTCTTTTGCAGTTAACAGATGATTTGACATGTGATTTCCTTCTCGAAGGATGGTTACGTAAAACAGGCCCTCGAGAAGAGCCATTTAAAAAGCGATGGTTTACATTAGACAAGCGGAAGCTAATGTATTATGATGACCCTCTCGTAAGTACATCTGCATGCATAGATCTAGCTATTATCTCAACATCAGGGATGGGTCCTTTTGAGGGTATGACCACCAAAATGGAGCTTGGGACTACCAAAGGGCAAGTAGTCCCATGGAACGCCTTAAATTGTGTATGATTATGTAATACTAAGTTTGCGCAAAAACACCTACAAAATCTAGCGTGAAACCCGCTTAATTAACTCTCACTGCTTAATTAACTCTCACAGCTTAATTAACTCTCACTGCTTAATTAATTCTCACTGCTTAATTAACTCTCACTGCTAAATTTCTGTAGACAACATTTTCCATTGAGTTTAGCCCTTTAACACTCATATCAGCCAAAAATGTCCTCTCCAGTGGTCTTGAAAAATGCCAATTTGAAGACCAAGAGAAAACTATTTTTTTTTAATTTACCACTGGAACGACTGGCTCGATAACAGAGCCAGTCATTCCAGTAGTAAATACTATAAAAATAGTCTTCTTGGTCTGCAAATGGACATTTTTTATGAGAAAATTGAAATTTTCTTGAACAAATTCAAGTGTTAAATGGTTAACTCTGGATATGCTGAATGTTTGAAAACAATTTGACTGAAAGTTGTTGATGGCTAATCCACCAACAACTTTCAGTCAAATTGTTTTCAAAATATTCAACCAGTCCAGAGTTATGGCCCATTAAAATTATAGTTTGGTGGCTTGCAGCAGCGAGACAGTTAATAGCTGAGTCCATGGTACCCATAATTTTAACATGGATGAGAAATATTGCTTGGGAACATCAGATTTAAGTTTGGGAGCCCAAGATTTAAGGGTGTGGACTTCCTGGGACTTCCAAAATTGAGATACCATGAGAATCACTGCTTGACACAATGGTATTAATCTTGGTGCTTGAAATACCCAGTGTCTCAGTTTCAAGAGTGCTGCAATGTTGACAGGAAATGTGTTGAATATTTTGAAATATGGCAGCAACAGCTTCCAGTCAAATTACTTTCAAAATATTCAACACATTTTCTGTAAATATTGCAGCTGCCTTGAAATTGAGACACTGGTATCAACAGCTTCTAGTCAAATTACTTTCAAAATACTCAACCGAATATTCTGTACAACATAATCAAATTTTGTTTGTGCTCTGCGAGGTTTGACATATTAAGCAGGACAGCAATTACACTTATGTTAGATGTTAATTGGTGCAGTTATGATAATTATGTTTATCTCTGGTTAATGAGACCAATACTCTGAGCTGGAATGCTCAATATTTGTGTTGTAATTATGTAATTAATGAGGGACTTGGTATATATACTAATTATATTATATAATTATATATACTTTGTGTGTATATATATATATTTTAAACAAACAATCTGTCTCTCAGCAACATTAGTTGTTCTGTGTTATTTTTCTGTGAATGTTAGCATACATATGCGTGTATAATCTGCTTCTCAGCAATTATATGTCGGTCTGCAATCATCCCTGTCCGGTGTCCGTCCATCTGTCTCTCAATCTCTCTGCCTCTTTGATCGGGTGTCGGAACATTCCTATTGCCAGCTAATATTTGCGTTGCGAAAATGAAGCAGACTCCATCTCAAACTCCAGAGCTGTGTTTCTCATGGCATCTAAATTTTGGATGTCCCAGGGAACTCAAATCCTGAAACCTGGGTGTCCCAAGATGAAATTTGGGTGTCCCAAGCTGATAATCTGTTGCTCGAATTGCGGTTTTTCTTATAAATCCATGCTAAGATTGGAAGGTAGCATGAACTCATGGCTGTAAATTATAAATCCATGCTAGGATTGGAAGGTAGCATGAACTCATGGCTATGAATTAGGGAGATTCCATGCTCGATTTTGTGGGTATTTTTGTACAAAAAACTATAAACCTAATTAATATTTAATAATCATACAAGATTTCAGGAGTCCCCGGAATCCCAGGGGTCCCACTGCCACTACTTGTGGAGATCCCAAGTTGCATTTTGTGGTTATATACCTCAAAAGTACCCTTATGAGAATCCTTGCTCCAGAGTTAGTTATCGTCATCCTCTTAAAAATATATAGTAATATAATGATTCAAGGGAGATAACTCAATACAACATTATGCTCATTATTGATATGGTCCTGCGAGTTATCTCCCTTGTGTTATTCACGCCAAGTAGATTGTGTCTTTATTTTAAAATTGTTGAATATTCTGAAGTTACTTTGACTGGAAACAGTTGCTGCCTTAAGCAGCAATCTCTTCCAGTCAAATTAATTTCAAAATATTCAACAAAATAAGTTTTATATCATAAAAAATTACTTTTTCAGGGCTTTGTCAGTGAAAGGGTTAAGTACATGTCATGTAGGGCCAAGTGGCCAGCTGAGCGTCTGGGCCTCTTGTTTTATTTAAGAAACAGTGATATTGCTATGAACTGAGTTCAATCTTAAATATGTCAGACAGTTGGATGGCTTCACAAAAAATGCTATTGCCATAGACCTCATTATGCAAAAACATCAAAGTATACCAATGCAGAGGTTGTGTGCCAGAAATCTTGTAGTGATTGAGTGAAGAGTGCCATCTTCTGACTGAGTCACGTACTCCCACTAAATACAAGTGCTTTATTTCTGTGAGTGGACACTGGGAGACATAGCACAAATAGTGCACATAGAATTTTCAAGGCAAACAAAATATCCTTTTTCTAAAATGCGAGCCGTATCTAACAAAGATGGAAGAACCACGAATTGATCATGGATTTCTTCTGGATTTAATTCAATATGAAGATGCAAGGACCGACCTACCCACTCGCCAATTAGGCAAATGCTAGTAAAATTAAGATCTGGCTATTAGAAAGAATTATTGGCTAAATATTTGGCTAATGATTAAAATCGTATTATTATACATAATTTCTGAGTAGAGAATCATTAATATTAACTTTGAAGAGCAGCTTAAGATAAATATTTATTTAACTATGAGTGCTTAAAATTATGTCTTATTGTGAGCAACTAAACCCTGAAATCCTAATATTTCGGATCGAAAGCACCCATATAGGCCAGCTGTTGAATATTTTGGAACTAATTTGACTGGAAACTGTTGATGTGTTTAGGCAGCAATAGCTTCCAGGCAAATTAGTTTTAAAATATTCGACATAATCTTGTATCTGGCATGTAGCGTTCAGATGAAAGGGTTACCTGGTGGTGATGGATCGTAGACATTGGCTCAAATTTGGCTAAGAAAAATGCTACTTGGCTCATCTATTGGCTAATAATTTGTTAACCATTTAACACTCATATTGGTGAAAAACAGCTTTTGCAGTGGGCTTGAGAAATGTCAATTTGCAGACGAAGAGAAGAGTATTTTTGAAAATTTATCGAGCAAGTCATTCCAGTGGTAAATTTTAAAAAATAGTCTTCTCTTGGTCTGCAAATGGAGAAATTTTTTTGGAACAAATTTGAGGGTTAAAGCCTCTGAGATGGACTTAAGAAGAGATGGTTGTAATGGAGGGATCCTATATGTCACTCAATTATCTGACGTCATGATCAAAATATGCCACTTGTGAGCTAACACCATGATCAAAGGAAGAATGTCTGTCACAAAAGTGACAATGAAACTAATTTTAGGGGATGTTGTTACTATCATATACTTCAACGGCTTCCAGTCAAATTAGTTTCAAAATATTCAACCGCTTTCCTGAAAGTAAAGCTGTCTTGAAATTGAGATACTGGAATTTGAAGGGTTCAATAATATAGATGGAAACTACCAATTTCTGTATCACTGGATGTATTGAAAAATAATCAGAGAAATGCTTACCACAATTGGTACATGGCTGTTACCATGAGTTTTATTCTCTGTGTCGTGCGGGACCCGTACAGCTCCATGTATATATGATTTTTTTCCCCTATCAAATCATATGCACACAAAAGGAAGCATATGGGAATCAGAAATGCTTTTTTGAGAGTTAGACATTTTGGACCTAAATTTATTTTTTACGGAGATAAATGAACTATGTTTCCGGGCAAAATGTTCACATTTGGAAGTCAGGCTTCCTTCCGCGTTTCCTACAGAAATGTTTATATTTCCATCAAATATTGTCACATATTTCATGTTCATTGTTCAAATTCTGATGTTGCCATTGAGCGATACAGGCCCCAAATCTTGTGTGTCATCATTTTCAGGACGCATATCCACTCGGTGAAATATTTGTTGGTCAACGTGATAATGGCTACACGGTCACCGAGGGTGCGCCAGATGGAAGCAAGCATAGCCAGGGACATTGTCTAACTCTCAAAACTCCACAAAGATTGTTTTTACTCAGCGCTGAGAGTCAACAGGATATGTGTAATTGGGTGGCTGTGCTGAACGAGGTGATTGACACGCCGCTAACACCACAGGAGCATAAGCGTAAGTTCTTAATAGTATTAAATTTTTAGCCTTCAAAATTTCTTCAAGAAAATTAAGATTTTCCATTAGAAACTCCTGATTTGCTGAGCAAAAAGAATTATTTTTAAATTTTTATCACTGGTATGACGAGTCAGTCATTCTAGTGGTAAATTTCCAAAAATAGTTTTATCTTGGTCTGCAAATGGACATTTACCAAAGGCATTTAATTAACCCTTTAATGGTCAAATTTGGTCAAGAAAATCAAAATCTTTATACTTATTGAATGAAGGCCAAGAGCTTATTTTTGAAAATTTTCCACTTAAATAACTGTCAAATACCGATCCAGGAACTCCACTGGTAAATTGAAAAAAAAAAATCTTGACCTGTGTGTGGCGATTCCTCATTACTAGTGCAGACACAGATTTTGATTCACCATTAGGGGTAATAATCTTTCGGATTTATGTTTATTGTTAATTTATAAAATCATTTTATTTTAACCATGAAATCCTGTATCAATTAACAAGTAAGATGTTGAATATTTTGAAACTAATTTTACTGGCAAGTTCCAGTTAAACAATTAAATTAGTTTCAAAATATTCACCATAATTTTTCTGAAATCCTGATGATTTTTTAACACCATACACGCCATATTTGGTCTGCTGATTTGAAAGTGGTAAATGAGTATTTGATTTGTTTCAGATTTATTGCGACCAATTAAGAAAAGGAAAGGCAGTTTACATGAGAAATTACGTCACTTGAGCATATCGTAGCAGACGGCCGAGAGATTATTAGATTCATTAAAATCCAGTTTATTACCCTGTTTTATGCAATACTGACCTTATAAGAATGATATTCCATTTTATATTTTATTATGTGCCCCCCTCCCCCCCCCCCGCCATTTTATACAGGTTGTGCCCTCCACCATTTTATACAGGGTGTGCCCCCCCTCCCCCCTCCATTTTATACAGGGTGTGCCCCCCCCTCCATTTTATACAGGGTGTGCCCCCCCTCCATTTTATTCTGGACAATTCACCTTTCCAGAGTATCCATCCATCATTTGACCTCATATGACGTCATAATCAGCTAAGCGCATGTATGATGACGTCACAATCATTGTCACAAAGGGTTCCTTCCATATAGACCGTCATCAAATCTCAGAGTCCGACACATTGTATGAACTGTGTCTTTGTAATTCTTTGCTATTTAAGAAAACATGCTGTTGAATATTTTGAAACTAATTTGACTGGGGGCTGCTGCTGCCTTAGGCAGTTTCAAAATATTCAACAGCTTACCTGTGTAGTTTTTTTGGAAATTGAGTCAGGGTGTTCAGAGATCGATCGATCCCAAGACGAGCGAGGTGTGGGTGGAGCTTAGCTAGAGATGGGCGGGGCATGGCCAAAACCAGAAAGGTCCATTATTGAGATTCAATGGAAACTAACGTAAACAAGCAGCTTTACCCCTCAATTTTATTCAAGAAAATTAAAATTTTCTCATAAAATGGGCTATTTGGCGACCAACAGAAGACAATTGTTTGAAAATGTATCACTGGAATGACTGGCTCAGGTGTTTAGCCAGTCATTCCAATTGTTAATTAAAAAAAATAATCTCTGGGTCTGCAAATATTCATCTTCTATGAGAAAATGTGCATTTTCTTGAACAAAGTTAAATGGTTAAGATTTCTTTATGGATAGTTTGTGCCTTGATTCTGGGATCACTTAACCACCTGTAAGATCTCAGTCCCACCCACTAAGATGGTGATGGGACAAGTTTGAATTGATTGTGTCCATGGATCATTGACATTAAGTCCTCAATAATTAGAATTAAATAATAATAATTCTGTTCTGTTCTGGACTCTTCCTATTAACCCTTTAACCCTCGAATTTATTCAAGAAATTTTCAATTTCCTCATAGAAAATGTCCATTTCCAGACCAAGAAAAAAAATCATTTTTTATAAATTTACCACTGGAATGACTGGCTGGATTATTGAGCCAGTCATTCCAGTGGTAAATTTTCAAAAATAGTTTTCTTTTGGTCTGTAAATGGACATTTCGCATGATGACTGCAGAAGTCGTTTTTGGCTTTTATGAGTGTTAAATGGTTAAAGTATGTATGTACATGGAGATGGATTAATCTCCGGATGTACAAATAATAATGTTGTACCCGTAGTGATTATTATTAGGGAGAGTTGCGATTCAAACTTACAGGATCATCTGCTGAAGGTCAGCTTGATAAAACGTTATGACTGAATTTTATTTGTGTTGACAATCGTCACAGCGCCCGGCATGCCCGATTACCATTGTCAAAATATGAAATGTAATATTTAGAAATTAAGCTTTTCTAATCTGAAGTGTCTGACATAATAATGTGATTATAGAGGCATGGAGTTGATTTGTCGCTCAAGTAAATAACGCTCATGTCACATGTAGGCGGATGTCACAATTATAATTGACAGAGAATACGCCGTCATACATCAGTCATGTGTTCAAAATGTAATTTCTTTTTGGATTTACTATTTAATAAACATGAACTCTGTTGAATACTTTGAAACTGATTTGACTGTGAGCTGTTGCTGCCATAGGCAGCAACAGCACCCAATCAAATTAGTTTCAAAATATTCAACAGCTTACCTGTATAGTTACCATGAAATTGAGGGTTCAAAGTATATATAATCCTTTCCAAAATGTGTAACGAATGTGCGGAGCTAGAAATGGGTGGAACTTAGCTAGAAATGCACCACTATTGTTGGTAAATCAGAAAACACATTGTGAACAGTAATTGACAAGACTCTGGTACTTATATTGTAGTGAACAGTATTTGACAAAATCATTTTTTTTACTTTTGAATAAAATGATGTATTTATCCTTTTTATGATAAATATACCGGTAATCGCTGATGAGTTCCTCTTTACGACTAAGAATATTAACGAAGATTAGCAAATTCTTGTCATTTTGAACGCGTTGTTTTTGTGTAACATGAGATGCGTATAATAATGCATAATATAAGTTCTTCAGAATCTATACAAGTGAGTCTGATCATGAGTATGCATTTACTAAACCATTACTAGGCATGATCAGTCCAAAAAATTTATACTCCTTTCTCATGTTAGCGAATGTCCATTTGCAGGCCATAGGAACTACTTTTGAAAATTTCTCATTGACATTACAGAGCCAGGGGTTACATTTCAAAAATAATTCTGGCCTGCAAATGGACCTTTTTCAAATCACTGCAAGGGTCGGTTTTGGCCGGCTTGACCACTAAGTGTCTAAGTAATATTTCTAAACAAACTGTCATACTTGTTGAGCTAATGTAATAACCTGTACATTTAGATATCTTTATTATCTTCCGTGTTACAGATGTTTGTGACATAAATAGGTTGTTCAGCGCTGGATCTACTTGCGTGTCATATGCAGAGATTATTAACCGTTATCACTTCAAAATTTACAAATTGAATTAGAAGATGAACTGGTGTTAATTTTTTAACAAATTTGGTGGAAGATGTACACCAGTTTCTTTGCAATGGACCCAGTAAAAGATAAAATATTAGCGTCAGAGCGGTATGGGTTAGCTGGTTTGTTGCATTGCATTAAGTGGCGTTTAAATTGCATTTTGAAGATTAGTGAGTATGTTGTCCGTGAAAAATCATTTTATGCTGCTGTCATCTGACTAACTCCATGTAGCTGAACTATTTAGTCATTGAGTCAGACAAAAATAGCTTCTAGAGATTTAAAAATGTACGTTTACAAGCCATGGGAATATTTCAGAGAACTACCAGAATGGCTTGCACAGTTACAGTCAGTCATTCGAATGCTAAGTTTGCAAAGATATTCTTCTTGATCTTCAAATGTACATTTCTCAGTATCGCTTTACAAGCGACTTGGAAGGCTTGGCCATTGAAAGTTTAGTATGTTTGTTTGTACTGCCTGGGCACGGTGGTATATTCTACGCTGGCTGTATTCGCATTTCTGTCTTACACTAGTTATACCTTAAGACTTTTATGCATATTTAATTTACTGAATTAGTATAGGTTAAATGATTACGCTATTAATGATTATTGACTGGATAATTGGTATTTCATTTGTTAGATAATAATATTGGGTTTAGTACCCTTTAACTCTCAAATTTATTCACACACTTTTTCGATTTTTTTTCCCATAGAAAATGTTGATTTGCATGCTAAGAGAAGAGTATTTTTGAAAGTTTATCACTGGAATGACTGGCTCGGTTTATCGATCCAGTCATTTCAGTGATAAATTTTCATCTAGTGGTCTCTTCTCTTGGTCTGCAAAGCAACATTTCCCAAGACCACTGCAGAAGCCTTTTTTGGCCGTTTCGAGTGTTAGCCCTTTAATGACTAAATTTCTTTGAAAAATTAAAATATTTACTTATTGAATGTCCATTTGCAGGCCAACAGAAGACTACTTTTGAAAATTTACCACTGTAATGACTTGCTTTGGCTCGGTTACCGAGCCAATTATTTCAGCGGTAAAATTTAAAAAATAGTCTTGGCCTGTAAATGGACATTACTCAAAACCACTATAGAGGCCGGATTTGGCCGGTATTGTCACTACAGGGGTAAGGGTTTAAAGGGACCGTTGGTGTACAAACGTACACGATCTAACTAAGAACTTGCTTATGTTTTACTATAGGTAGTCAGAGAATGATCCTGGGAGAGACCTGGCTAAAGCATTTGCCAATAGAGTAGTAAATTCATCTGCTTATTCTTAGCCAAATCTGTATTCTTTTACTACCGTAACTGTCACTACCAATTATTCCTTTCAACTGAACAATATGTACAGACCTTATCAAGTCTAGTATCAATACAAGATTCACCTGAATATTTTGAAACTAATTTGTCTGGAAGCTGTTGCCGCCTCAGGTGATTGAACAAGTTTTATTCTGTTGAATATTTTGAACCTAATTTGTCTGGGAATGGTTGGTGCCATATTACTTTCAAAATATCCAACCACTTACCTGTATAATTGATTAGCTTGAAATTTAGATGCTGGCAGTTAAGCTGTCAATGTTTTAAATCGATTCCAATTTGCTTAAACAGTGGGGAGCTTAGCTAGAAATGGGCGGGGCAAAACTAGAAACATGTCCCAATATTATTTAATTCCAATTACATGTATATATGGTTAATTCCCATGAGAACTGTCTGATAGATATTGTTACAGTCCCCTTTATAAAATAACCATTATGTGTTATTCCAGTCAGGTATTGTAGTACAGGGTTATATATATTCCTGGCACCGGTCTTCATAAAGGTGCGTACATGTACGTTAAGTCCTGTCGTAATGGAGAATACAGACCATTCAGAATGCCTCATTTGACATTTACGTTATACTTGTGTACCTTAGCGTACTTGGGTAAGCTTTGTGAAACCAGCCCTTGGATCTCTCATAAATCTTTCATGTTGTGTTATAACAATTCAAAACAAAATTATACAGACTGTGATATTTTCAATTTATACAAAAATTGTAATTTTTTTATGTTTAATGGCATAGAACGATAATGAGTTTGTGTGCGCATTCATATGTGCAGAATTTTTTTTGCATGTGCGTTTCTGTGTTGGTATGTGCGTGCTTGCATGTGCATGCATGCCTGTATGTGTGTGCGTGCATGTATGATGTGTGTGTGTGCATGCACATGTGTGCGTATGTGCATTCATGCATATGTGGGTATGTAGTGGTACATGCATGTGTACATATATTATATATATATAAAGACGGTTACTTTAGGGTACGTGTGTACTGTATGATTATAGTGGCATGTATATGTTATAGTGTTCACTGATTGTGTTTAGTATATATTTTAAATGTAAAACTAGATATTTGTAATACATTACAGTATTTGAAATACTCAGTATATATATACAAAAATTATCAGGCAATGTGTTTATAGCGACTTTGACAATCGTTAACTGTTTCTATTTTTCAGATATACATGTAACAACACATAATATATATATATATATATATATATCTTGAAAATATGTTTCTCTAGATTCTGAATGAATGCTTGATTCATGTACTATTTGTTTGCAAACTACATTTTTCCATGGGGTTTAACACTAGAAATGCTGAATATTTAGAAAACAATTTGACTGAAAATTATTGGTGGCTAAGACATCAACAACTTTCAGTCAAATTGTTTTCAGAATATTCAGTATGCCCAGTTATTACTCATTGAAGTCATTGTCTGGTGTCATGCAGCAGGTAGACTGTTAAGTTTGTCGTTATCCATCATCAGTTATACATATTTCCTGACGATTAATGTAACTTGGACCATCTTTGGCATCAGGAAGTTGCTGTGATCTTTTAAGGCCATAAGTGTAATGTAATTCACTCATCTCGTTGTATAATTATATATTTGTCGAACAAATACTTTTATATGATTCCATCATATTTTTAGTGCTTCTAAAATATGCTTTGCGAAAGCGTTTTAAAAACCTCTTCTCCACAACTTTTTGTAAAAGATGGGTTATATTTTTTATACCGTCTCCGAATTCAACTTTGTATTGAAAGTAATAATTACTGTTGGAATTATTTACTTCAACTGTTAATGATACTGATTAATATATGCCTTTGAAAGGCTGTTTTAGTTCACTATACAGTATTTCCATGACATGTCTACGGAGTCTTTATCAGGCTATTTTCAATATGTGAAGTATTTTTGCTAAGAATAGTGTGTGCATACTACCCGGGCTGATATATTGTCTATGTTATTGCTTTATTCCTGATTTGCTTTTTGAATGAACTGACTGACCAGAACTTTCAAGTGGAAAGATGTGCTTTGAACTGTATGGGGAGGGGTATGCCCCTATGTGGGGTGGAGGGGATGGATGTGCCTGTTTACATTAATGTTGTCAGTAGTAACAATGTATTCCGTAATCAGTATTGTGCTCTTCTCTCATAGCCCGACGCTTTCATTCTTGCAAACTAGATGTAACAAATTAATTAAAGTTGAAGCGGACATTCTGATATTTTTAAAACTAATTTGACTAAATGTTGCTGCTGTAGTCAAAGCAGTTCCAAAATCAACAAGTCAACAACCCATTTGTATATGTGAATGAAATTGTAATGCTTTTCTCCTTCAGGATTGAAAGCATTTATACCATACTACATGTATATGTTGTAGGCAGGATGTATGCGCTTGCCACCCAACCATTCTTTATATATATATGTACATGTTTCATGTCTCGTAATTGTGTTTGTTTGCCTGCTTCTTTTCCAGTGGCTGCCACGCTAGTAAGTCGTCGTACAAGTAGAATAACCACAATATTTAAATAAGATTTATCCAATCAGGTCAGTACATGGCTGCTTTGTTTTCATGATACATCTGCTTACTACGCTTAGTGACACGGGTACCAATCTGTCTACTACACTTGGTGTCTGGGTACCAATCTGCTTACTACACTTGGTGTCTGGGTAACAATCTGTCTACTACACTTGGTGTCTGGGTACCAATCTGCTTACTACACTTGGTGTCTGGGTACCAATCAGCTTACTACACTTGGTGTCTGGGTACCAATCTGCTTGCTACACTTGGTGTCTGGGTACCAATCTGCTTACTACACTTGGTGTCTGGGTACCAATCTGCTTACTACGCTTAGTGTCTGGGTACCAATCTGCTTACTACACTTGGTGTCTGGGTACCAATCTGCTTACTACACTTGGTGTCTGGGTACCAATCTGCTTACTACAATTGGTGCCTGGGTACCAATCTGCTTACTACACTTGGTGTCTGGGTACCAATCTGTCTACTACACTTGGTGTCGGGGTGCCAATCTGCTTACTACACTTGGTGTCTGGGTACCAATCTGCTTACTACACTTGGTGTCTGGGTACCAATCTGCTTACTACAATTGGTGCCTGGGTACCAATCTGCTTACTACACTTGGTGTCTGGGTACCAATCTGTCTACTACACTTGGTGTCGGGGTGCCAATCTGCTTACTACACTTGGTGTGTGGGTACCAATCTGCTTACTACACTTGGTGTCTGGGTACCAATCTGCTTACTACACTTGGTGTCTGGGTACCAATCTGCTTACTACACTTGGTGTCTGGGTACCAATCTGCTTACTACACTTGGTGTCTGGGTACCAATCTGCTTACTACACTTGGTGTCTGGGTACCAATCTGTCTACTACACTTGGTGTCTGGGTACCAATCTGTCTAGTACACTTGGTATCTGGGTGCCAATCTGCTTACTACACTTGGTGTCTGGGTACCAATCTGCTTACTACACTTAGTGTCTGGGTACCAATCGGCTTACTACACTTGGTGTCTGGGTGCCAATCTGCTTACTACACTTGGTGTCTGGGTACCAATCTGCTTACTACAATTGGTGTCTGGGTACCAATCTGCTTACTACACTTGGTGTCTGGGTACCAATCTGCTTACTACACTTGGTGTCTGGGTACCAATCTGCTTACTACACTTGGTGTCTGGGTACCAATCTGCTTACTACAATTGGTGTCTGGGTACCAATCTGCTTACTACGCTTGGTGTCTGGGTACCAATCTGCTTACTACAATTGGTGTCTGGGTACCAATCTGCTTACTACGCTTGGTGTCTGGGTACCAATCTGCTTACTACGCTTAGTGTCTGGGTACCAATCTGCTTACTACAATTGGTGTCTGGGTACCAATCTGCTTACTACAATTGGTATCTGGGTACCAATCTGCTTACTACAATTGGTGTCTGGGTACCAATCCGCTTACTACAATTGGTGTCTGGGTACCAATCTGCTTACTACAATTGGTGTCTGGGTACTACAATTGGTGTCTGGGTACCAATCTGCTTACTATGCTTAGTGACTGGGTACCAATCGGCTTACTACACTTGGTGTCTGGGTACCAATCTGCTTACTACAATTGGTGTCTGGGTACCAATCTGCTTACTACATTTAGTGACTGGGTACCAATCTGCTTGCAATGCTTAGTGACTGGGTACCGATCTGCTTGCAATGCTTAGTGACTGGGTACCAATCTGCTTGCAATGCTTAGTGACTGGGTACCTTATAACACTTAGTGACTGGGTTAGTAACCTTGTACCAATCTGCTTACAACGCTTAGTGACTGGGTTAGTAACCGTGTACCAATCTGCTTACTACGCTTCGTTATTGGCTACCAATCTTACTACACTACTTGGTGACTGGGTATCAATCTGTTTTCTACACTTTATGACTTGGTACTAATCTGCTTACTATGCTTGGTGACTGGGTACCAATCTGTTTAGTACAGTTGGTCATTGGGTACCAATCTGCTTTCTACTCTTGGTGACAGGGTACCAATCTCATTATTATGCTTTGTGATTGGCTACCAATCTCTACTACGCGTGGTGAGTGGGCATCAATCTGCATTCTACACTTAGCGACTGGGTACCAATCTCCTCACTGTCCTTGGTGATTGTGTGCCAATCTGCTTTTTACACTTAGTGACTGGTTACCAATCTCCTTACTAGCCTTCATGACTGGGTACCAATCTGTCTACTACACTTGGTGTCTGGGTGCCAATCTGCTTACTACACTTGGTGTCTGGGTACCAATCTGCTTACTACACTTGGTGTCTGGGTACCAATCTGTCTACTACACTTGGTGTCTGGGTGCCAATCTGCTTACTACACTTGGTGTCTGGGTACCAATCTGCTTACTACACTTAGTGTCTGGGTACCAATCGGCTTACTACACTTGGTGTCTGGGTGCCAATCTGCTTACTACACTTGGTGTCTGGGTACCAATCTGCTTACTACAATTGGTGTCTGGGTACCAATCTGCTTACTACACTTGGTGTCTGGGTACCAATCTGCTTACTACACTTGGTGTCTGGGTACCAATCTGCTTACTACACTTGGTGTCTGGGTACCAATCTGCTTACTACAATTGGTGTCTGGGTACCAATCTGCTTACTACGCTTGGTGTCTGGGTACCAATCTGCTTACTACGCTTAGTGTCTGGGTACCAATCTGCTTACTACAATTGGTGTCTGGGTACCAATCTGCTTACTACAATTGGTGTCTGGGTACCAATCTGCTTACTACGCTTGGTGTCTGGGTACCAATCTGCTTACTACGCTTAGTGTCTGGGTACCAATCTGCTTACTACAATTGGTGTCTGGGTACCAATCTGCTTACTACAATTGGTGTCTGGGTACCAATCTGCTTACTACAATTGGTGTCTGGGTACCAATCTGCTTACTACAATTGGTGTCTGGGTACCAATCTGCTTACTACAATTGGTGTCTGGGTACCAATCTGCTTACTACAATTGGTGTCTGGGTACTACAATTGGTGTCTGGGTACCAATCTGCTTACTATGCTTAGTGACTGGGTACCAATCTGCTTACTACACTTGGTGTCTGGGTACCAATCTGCTTACTACAATTGGTGTCTGGGTACCAATCTGCTTACTACATTTAGTGACTGGGTACCAATCTGCTTGCAATGCTTAGTGACTGGGTACCGATCTGCTTGCAATGCTTAGTGACTGGGTACCAATCTGCTTGCAATGCTTAGTGACTGGGTACCACTCTGCTTACAACGCTTAGTGACTGGGTTAGTAACCTTGTACCAATCTGCTTACAACGCTTAGTGACTGGGTTAGTAACCTTGTACCAATCTGCTTACTACGCTTCGTTATTGGCTACCAATCTTACTACACTACTTGGTGACTGGGTATCAATCTGTTTTCTACACTTTATGACTTGGTACTAATCTGCGTACTATGCTTGGTGACTGGGTACCAATCTGTTTAGTACAGTTGGTCATTGGGTACCAATCTGCTTTCTACTCTTGGTGACAGGGTACCAATCTCATTATTATGCTTTGTGATTGGCTACCAATCTCTACTACGCGTGGTGAGTGGGCATCAATCTGCATTCTACACTTAGCGACTGGGTACCAATCTCCTCACTGTCCTTGGTGATTGTGTGCCAATCTGCTTTTTACACTTAGTGACTGGTTACCAATCTCCTTACTAGCCTTCATGACTGGGTACCAATCTCCTTACTAGCCTTCATGACTGGGTACCAATCTCCTTACTAGCCTTCATGACTGGGTACCAATATCCTTACTATCCTTCCTGACTGGGTACCAATCTCCTTACTAGCCTTCCTGACTGGGTACCAATCTCCTTACTATCCTTCCCGACTGGGTACCAATCTCCTTACTATCCTTCCTGACTGGGTACCAATCTCCTTACTATCCTTCCTGACTGGGTACCAATCTCCTTACTATCCTTCCTGACTGGGTACCAATCTCCTTACTATCCTTCCTGACTGGGTACCAATCTCCTTACTATCCTTCCTGACTGGGTACCAATCTGCTTCACTCATATTAATCACTTACTGGTCACATGCCAGAGGAGGTAACAAAATAAACAAATATAAAAAGGTAAAATGACTTAGTGATTGAAAATCATTCACAAATATTGGCCGACTCCAAAACTTGAACACTCAAGCTGGCCAGTTTGTGCAATGGTCTTGGGAAATGTCCATTCAGACGCCAAGAGAAGACTGTTTTTGAAAATGTATCACTGGAATTGACTGGCCAGGCATTCCAGTGATACATTTTTTTAAATAGGTTTCTCTTGGCCTGCAAATGGACATTTCTAAGCACCATTGCACGTTTAATCATTGATATTCTTGTGTTGGTGTGTTTGAATACAATGGGACAGATACGGATTAGAATGAACTGCGTAAGCGCATTTATTCATTTCATTAGCCACCAACAATTTTCAGTCAAATTGTTTTCAAAATATTCAGCATAGCCAGAGTTAAACCCCATGATACGTGTAGTCTGCAGGGATACACCAAGGAGACAGTTAATTAACAATGTTATTAAATGTACCATATTATTAAAAATTAGTTTATTTTGCCTCAGGAAATTAGTTATTTTTAATGCATTATTTTTAATTAATGGCATTACACATTATTTTCTTTATTTCAGATCTTGTTTTTGTTGAATTGGCATGCTGATTTTATCCTGTTTTTTCTGTTTGTTTCAAGTTCCTTAGATATTAATATTATCTCTGAACTTATTTAATTTGTGTATTGACAATGGTCTGGCGTTGCTATGTTGCGTAGGACTCAATGGCCATGTTAAATTAGTTTATAATAAAGGTTTTTACCCGTGTGTGAATCGGCGTATACTGCGAACCCTGAATTTACAGAATGCCAATTTCAGGGTACATGTCCAGGTAACTGTACAGGTACAAGCCGTTGAATATTTTGAAACTAATGTGACTGGGGGCTGTTGCTGCCTTAGTCTCAAAATATTGAACAGAATGTTCATTAACCATTTCACCGTTGAATTCCCTGTATTTCATTTTCAAGACAACCATACAGGAAAATGTTGAATATTTTGAAATTAATTTGACTGGAAGCCATTGCTGCCTTAGGCAGCAACAACTTCTAGTCAAATTAATTTCAAAATGTTCAGTAGATTAAGTTTTATATCATAAAGAATGTACTTATTCAGGGATTTGTCGGTGAAAGAGTTAAATTGTAAATTCATGAAAGACAATTCGACTTTTCCCGCTTCAATGTTTTTAAGTACATCATTATGATTGCGACGTCCGCCTACATGTGACGTAATGGACCTTTTCAGTATTAGCTATACCCCGCCCATCTTTATCTAAGCTCCACCCACACCTCGCTTGTGTTGGGATCGATCACTCCCTGAACTCCCTGACTATCAATTTGCAGCAGACTATCCAGATAAGTTGTTAAATATTTTGAAACTAATTTGACTGGGCGCTGTCAGCTTCCAGTCAAATTAATTTCAAAATATTCACCAGAATGTTTATTAAATGGTAACGGCATACGATTCGTACGTGTCTGACTATTAAGAGTTAATGACAGAGTATATCGAGTCATTCATGACGTCCTACACGTCACGTAGTTGACTATGAGATCATATGATGGATGGATAAACTTGGAAAGGTACATTGATTATGGCATCATGTGGTTGTTTATTATGGTGGCTAAAAGCTATTTACCAAATGTATTGCTGTGACTGCCTGTCTTAGTGACCAGTTTTTGTCCATTTGATGACCCAGACAGTGTGGCTATCAGTGTCCTTTATAAACAAATCTTTCAGTCATTGGTCGTTACTGAATATTTTAACATGGTGTCTCGGCTTTAAAAGACAAGTGGTCGTTTATTACAAGTTTGTTGTCAGAACAAAATAATTTTTTATGTAAGATGGTAGTTTCTAAATTTTTGTTTAGTGACTGTCATGCAAGTGAAGAGAAAACTATTTTTCAAATTCTACCAACTTTTTAGTGGTCAATTTAGTTTTCTTCTGTTCTTACAATAGCCATTTCACATGACACCTGCTGAAGAATTTTGTGGCTAGTTTGCGGATTAACACCGTAACTCTTTAAATAACTAAATTTGTTCAAAAAATTAAAGTATTTACTTAGTGAATGCCCATTTGCGACTATTTTTGAAAATTTACCATTGGAAGGACTGGCTTGTTTATCGAGCCAATCATTCCAGTGGTAAACTTTCAAAAATAGTCTTCTCTTGGCCTGCAAATGGACATTCCCCAAGACCACTACAGAAGTCAGTTTTGGCCGGCTTCATTGTGAAAGGGTTAATAAGCCAGGTGGGTTTATAGACTACCTGTCTTAAAGCTGATGTGTCATGCTAAAAGAAGCACTGTTTAGTGCCTACAAGTAACATACTTGTATCAATAAATTTACATTTTCAGTAAATATTATGAATCCAGGCATTGTTATAAACATTTTAACACTCATATCAGCCAAAAACGGCTTCTGCAATGTGCTTGAGAAATGTCAATTTTCAGACCAAGAGTCTGAACCAAAAATATTTTTGAAAATTAACCACTGGAATGACTGGCTTGATAACCGAGCCAGTCATTCCAGTGGTAAACAGTTCTCTTGGTCTGCAAATGGACATTTTCTATGAGAAAATTTAAATTTTATTGAACAAATTCAAGTGTTAAACAAGACCCGCCTGAATCTCCTCACCCACTATAAAAGGATTCGCTCAGTATATGGCAGCTAAGTAATACACAGGCAACAGCTCTGCATATTGCTTCACCGTCACTGTGTAGCACTTACCAGTCAAATGAGCATGTAATACACCTGATGGCTAACTGCTGGTAAGTCACTGTACTGAGTGAACCGTTTTATAGCTGCTTTTAAGCGTCAGTCTAACTTTTGTTTAATGAACCAATGCCCAGACTCATAATAATCATGTTATCAAACATGGAAATTTATTGATAACAGTTACCGGTAATTCAGTGAACACTGGTTGTTTTAGCATGCCCGATCAGCTTTAAGGAACTAATAGCATGTGGGCCAAAGGTCAGTTGGTTTTGTACGACAAGCTTAATGTATTATTATTTTTTAATATTATTATTATATTTCTAATTATTGTGATGATAATCTCATTCAATCCATGTATATAGATAATGTTTTGTAATAGTTAACTCCCTGACCCCTACTGACTAGAACACATTGCAACTCATCCATTAGCCCTTGAATTTATTCAAGAAAATTTCAATTTTCTCATAGAAAATGTCCATTTGCAGACCAAGAGAAGACTGTGTTTGAAAATTTACCATTTGAATGACTCATTCGGTTATCGAGCCAGTCATTCCAGTGGTAAATTTTCAAAAATAGTCTTCCTTTGGTCTTTAAATGGACAGTACTTAAGACCATTGCAGAAGCTGTTTTTGGCTGATATGAGTGTTAAAGGGTTAACGGTCCTGAAATTCAAAATTTGTCATTAGTTAACATAGTTTCCATTTGCAAGTGAACATTTTTTTTTTAATTTACCACTAGAAAGACGGGCAGTCATTCCAGTGCTAAATTTTCAAATATTTCTTGTCCTCAAAACCACTGCAGAAGCTGAACTATTCCAGGTAGCATAAGAAATAGTTTATTAATCAGCTAAAGTATATAAGGCAACTTTTACCCTTTATTGGCCAAGCCAGCCCAAACTGGCCTTTGCAGTGGTCTTGAGGAATGTCAGTTTCCAGGCCAAGTGAAGACGATATTTGAAAATTTACAACTGGAATGACTGGTTTGACAACCGAGCCAGTCATTCCAGAGCCAGTCATTCCAGTGATAGTGTCACAAATGAACATTCACTAAGCAATTTTTCTTCTTTTTTTTTACTAACCATGGCCATTAGTGTTAATTAACTTAGTTTCACAGTGAAATGTACTATATTTGGTCATTTGAAAGTGAATTATTGTCACTTGAATTAGAGAAATGAGTGTTTAACCACCTTGTGTTAACTAATTGCTCAACCCAACCAAAATGGCCTCTTCCATACCATTGTGGAGGGTCCATTTGCATGCCAAGATTTTTTTTTAATTTATCACTGGAATGACTTAGTCGGTTACCAAGCCAGTCATTCCAGTGAGAAATTTTAAGAAAGTCTTCTCTTGGCCTGCAAATGAAAACGTATTACCGGTATTAAATCTAAAATTTAGATTTTCTTGAACTTTTAATTAACAGTCTTCATTTGCAAGACAACAAAGGTATTTTTTTGTAAATTTTTGTAGTAAATTTACACAAGTTCTCTTCTTTGCAAACGAATGTTCGATGAGCAAATATCTGAAATTTTTTCTACAAATCTTGACTATTAATCCTTACAACTGGTGTACATTTGTCAATAAATTTGGTGTGTGATGTTGCTGTGTGCCTGTGATAGCACCAGCTGTGTGCCTGTGATAGCACCAGCTGTGTGCCTGTGATAGCGCCATCTTCCACCAAATTTGTTGCAAAATGAACCACTTCATCTTTTAACCCTTTAAGCCTTGAATTTGTTGAATAAAATTTCAATTTTCTCAAAGAAAATGTCAATTTGCAGACCAAGAGAGACTATTTTTGAAGATTTACCACGAGGATGACTGGCTCTGTTATTGAGCCAGTCATTCCAGTACATGTAGTTAATTTTCAAAAATAGTCTTCTCTTGGTCTGCAAATTTACATTTCTCAAGACCACTGTAGAAGCCGTTTTTGGCTGATATGAGTGTTAAAGGGTTAATTTAATTTGAAATTTTGACATCATAGTGGTAAGGGTTGAACGGTTAATTAAACTAAAGATGATTTTGAAGTGCTTTAAGGCAGTCTTAATACAAGAAGGGTTAAGGAGACTAATTTTGTGTGATTCTGACAAAATGTGGAAATAACATCTAGTATCATTACTGTCATACGATGTGGGTGAAAGAATGAATGGACATTTGTTATAGTAAATATCATTCAATAATAACAATATTTGTTGTTAGCTGTGGTCATTTTGAAACAAATTGTGTTGTTGCAAGCTGCTGCCAACAGCTTTCGGTAGCACTAGTTTTCAAAATTCCTGCTGTTTTCACACCCTAACTTTGATAATATGATCGCGCTGAAGTGGTATGTACAAAGCCGGCTTCTATGTATGCCCATATGCTCGAGCTGTAGTACATGCATGTCGTGTATATATACTGTTACCTCATAAAATGACAATGTAGGATCTGGGTGCTAAACTGATCCAGTTTCTAATCTCTGAATAATTATATAGTCTGTTAAAGCTGAACCGTTAAACTAATGTTGTGTAATTCAATATATGCTCTCTTTGTACAGATTTACTATTAGTTGTGGCGCCATCAAATATTTTGTCATTCCTGACAAAGCCGCTGCCATTGCAAGTATAATGCATACACGCTTATTTAGCCGTGAATTTAAACTCTACCCATAGTCTAAGTCTGGCGGTTTTTTTGTTAGTATCTTAACTGTGATTGCTGCAAGCCAGCAGACAATAATTTCAAATGGCAACAACTGAATCTGCTGAATATTTTGAAACGAATTTGACTGAATGTTGTTGGTGGCTAAGCCACCAACAATATTCAGTCAAATTGGTTTCAAAATATTCAGCATATCCAGAGCTAAACTCCATGGGAAATATAACCTGCAGGCATACAAGCCTGGCAGTTAATATGCATGACCAGCTTTAACACTTCATTGTCATAGCAACGCAGTAGTATTTTGTAGCGGTATTTTGTCGGCCAGTGTTAGTCTTCCACTAGTGTCATGTAACATGTATAATACACAGAAGCTTGGCTAATAAAGATTTACTATAGTTGTATGTTATTAGAAATAATATTTTTACTGATTTATACTACTACTAATAATATTCTGATTATTAAAACTAATACTGTAATCAAATGTAAATAGGAGATTTTAAAGAAAAAGAAGGGAAATGATTACAGTGAATATTATTTTTAAAATCTTGAATTTGTGTGTTACTTTATGATGGATCAGAGAACCCTCCATCGGCATGTTCAGTCTGTTACCATGACTTGTAAGTTACGATGGATCAGAGAACCCTCCCTCGGCATGTTCAGTCTGTATACCATGACTTGTAAGTTACGATTGAAGGAACATGTTAGGAACTTGCAGAATACACAGTTAATGTAGTTGGGAAACCAATGTATTTGAGAAACTAACGTCATCAAGGTTTGCGAGCTTACAACCACATTCAGAGGAAACTCTGATTAGGGCCCCGCACCAGAAGGTGTGGAAGCACTATAGTAATCACCGCGTCTGTCTGTCCATCTGTCTGTCCGTCCACAAAATCTTGTAAACAGCATATCATACAGAACCGCTAAAGATATTTTAATGATATTTGGTTTATGCCTCAGTTTAGATACGCAGATGTGCCTTTTGAAGGATTCACCATTATTGGTCCAATATTTTGCAAGAAAATGGGCTTTTTAATGCAAAATCTCACGATTTTTGTCAATTTTCTCGTAAACACCATATCATTCAGAATTGCTTAAAATAATTTAATGAAACTTGATATATGTCTCAGCTATGATACGCAGATGTGCCTTTTGAAGGATTCACATTTATGGGTCCAAGATTTCAGGTGAAAATGGACT
This sequence comes from Chaetoderma sp. LZ-2023a, assembly GCA_034401795.1. NCBI lineage: Eukaryota > Metazoa > Mollusca > Caudofoveata > Chaetodermatida > Chaetodermatidae > Chaetoderma > Chaetoderma sp. LZ-2023a. The sequence continues at coordinate 177,459,437 of CM067372.1, read as the reverse complement.
TTTTAATGCAAAAACTCACGATTTTTGTCAATTTTTTCCTAAACACCATATCATACAGAATTACTTAAAATAAATTAATGAAACTTGGTAGGTGTCTTCTTTATGTGAAAATGGACTTGCCCTATAGTAATCACCGCGTCTGTCTGTCCATCCGTCCATCCATCCATCTGTCTGTCTGCCCATCCACAAAATCTCTTAAGATATTTTAATGATACTTGGTATATGCCTCAGTTTAGATACGCAGATGTGCCTTTTAAAAGATTCGCCATTATTGGTCCAATATTTTGGGTGAAAATGGGCTTTTTAATGTAAAAACTTTTTGTCAATTTTCTCGTAAACAGCTTATATCATACAGAACTGCTTAGATAATTTGTTGTAACTTGGTATATGCCTCGCTTAAGATACACAGATGTGCCTTTTGAAGGATTCACCTTCATATTCAAATACTTTGGCCACATGTCTCATTGAGCACCAGTAATACTTGTGATTTTCTTTGAACTTTCTCTTTGGGCACCAATGATACTTGTGATTTTTTTTTTAACTTTAACATACTTTCACTTGATTTCTAGGGGTGTCCCTTTATCTAATGTCCGTCTTTCAAGGAAAGCCACAGGTACTGCCTGTCGTGGAATTTTTGTTGCCACCAAATTGTGAAATCATCGGGTTTTTTTAATTTTTTGTTTTTAATATTATGAAGGCCTTGAATAAAACTGCTATTTACTACATAGAAAAAGGTATTTTAAGTGATTGGTGGGGGCCCTCTGAGTCAAACAACGTTTTCTAGTTATGTCTTATTCAGAGAAACTATATTCAACGTCTTCAGTTGTCACAATCTTCCCAGTAGTTTGCAATTGCAACATGGAATGTACGTTGTTTGACTGCTGCATCTAAGTGACAAACATTAGGATCAGGCTTTGAACACGATATACAACATCGATGTTGCGCACATCCAAAAAACAAAAATATCCACTCATTAAGAGAAGCAGCTTTAGACTGGTTACAAGCTGATCCTCATACAGAAGTAACGGGCCGCGTACCGCAGTCTGGGATTTATAATATGACCGAGGCTCTTGAATCACATCCTAGGTTTCAGATACGTAAGTGATCATGTTGCATTCATTGACCTGGTCATGCCACTCCAAAATGGCACCACCACAGTGCTACCACTACCATTACAACCAGATGACAAGTGTTTGTGTGGAGACTAATTTCAAGCTAGGCAAACTGAGTAAAGCAGACAAGGACGCATGCCTCAACATGTGCATGGTGTCATCTGCTAGGGGGAAACAACAGCAATGGAGATGCTCATATGCGGCCTCTTTACCACACATACTGCCTTCAAACACATTCCATCACCAAACAACATGGACAGGATACATTAAGGACTGTAGAGGAGAAACAGGCTCCAACACCTGTCTTCAACCAAATTGATTGTCATGTGACAAATTGGTGCAAAGCCACGACTTCAGGACTCCCGTTCATATAGCGGCACAGTTCATATGGAAGCACAGACAAGCTCTAACGACAAGCCCGTGGTCACATGCCTTTAAGTGGCAAAGTCAACTTTGATTTAGAGAGGATCGTCAATGATACCACCAACCTACTCTCACACAAAAGGAACCTCGAAGAACAGATATCGGTAGCAACCATTGACATAAGGTCAAATCCAAACGAGGCTTTATCTAGACTACTCAAATGCATCGGTGACAAATGTAATAGGAATTGTCAAGAATAACAACATATCTTGATGTTACACTGCAGACCCCTTCATTGTAAAGCAACAGCAGTCTGAACAACAGAAGGCACTACGGCGCCTCATCTATTGGAGCAATGCCCACACAAAGCTACACCAAGAATGTAATGCCATACTTTGCCAGATAAGTGAATGACTGATGGGAACTCACCACCCTACAAGCAAACTCTGGCAGATGATATCACAGCCACATATACTGCCATAAAATGTTTAAGGTGGCTCTGGCTCTGTGCATAACAACAGCCGCAGAACACAGTATAGCATCATCAACGTGGTAAAACTGTTACAAGTCATACAAGACTTCCTTGGTAAACTGAATAAGTACTGGCAGAAATTTGTGCATTTCAGAATTCTGCGCATTTTAGCATTAGGAATTCAATCAGTACGTGTTGAGCATACATGTAACTTAGATCTTTGAACCCGATAGCCAGGTAACACACTCTGATCATTACTTGACCATTACCATGCTTCACCTGCTTGGGACAAAACTTGGCTTCATGTGACAAGGCAGCTAAATTAAAAACTTAATCAAGATAGGGCACCATCAGATGAGCTTGACCTATGACCTCAATATCATTCCACTACATCAGCTTGATATAGGGAAGCAGGTGTGCAAATTTAGTCCCAATAGCGTGAATCAATCTGAGATATACGGTGACTTATAAGACAATATGTTGAGCTAAAGCAAAAACTTTAAAATAAGGGTTTATACCTGGACCTCTGACCTCATGACCTAAATATCGTTGTGCTCCGTCCCCTTGATACATGGAAGCATGTGTTCAAATAGGGTGAACCCTCCTGAGACATAACACAATCTACATGGAACAAAATCCAAAACCGTAACCAAGATTGGATGCAGACAGACAAACATAATAAACAGGCACATGGATTAATGAAGCCAATCGCTATATTGGTGCCAATAATAACACTCAAGCAACAGGTCCAGTTATTGTTGTCATCAACTCGTTTTTATTCCGCACAACTCATAATCAGGAGATTCACGTATGAGATGTTGACATGTGTCTGGGGATAGCGTCAGTGACAGCGTAATCTCTTGAAAGACGTCACTTCTGGAAACCTGCGCGAGAAATACAGAATGAAGAATATTAACCATTTCATCGACATCACTGAAAAAGTATATTTTTTAAGATATAAAACTTATTCTGTTGAATATTTTGAAACTAATTTGACTGGAAGCCGTTGCTGCCTTAGCTCCCAGTCAAATTAATTTCAAAATATTTGAACAGTTTTCCTTGCTAAGAAAATGAGTTATGGGGACCTCATCAGTGAAAGGGTTAATATTAGCGCTAATATATATATATATATATATATATATATATATATATATATATATATATATATATATATAATCAGAATAATTTTAAAGGAGTTCATAAAACAGACCCATTTTAACCACTCATGTTAACTTACATGTGACCGTATAATGGTCAAGCCAGCCAAAATTTGTCCTTGCAGCTGTCTTCAGGAATGTACATTTGTAGGCCAAGAAAAAACATTGAAAATTTACCACTAGAATGACTGGCTCGATAACATAGTCAGTCATTCCAGTGGTGAATTTTCGAAAATTATTCTTTTAGTGCATGTCCATTTGCAGCCTAAGAAAAACTTGTATTTTCTTGAACACCAACCTCTGCAGTTGTTTATTTTACCAGAAAGCTGAGTAAATATTTCAATTTTCTTAAAAACATCTTGACCATTATAAATATAATGGATGAATCCAGTTTTAACTATGCCCGGACCATCTCTAGCTAAGCTCCACCCACACTTCACCCTGAACTGCCTGACTATCAATTTCCAGAAAAATTATACAGGTAAGCTGTTGAATATTCAACCGAATGTTTATTAAATAGTAAACGGCATATAATTCATACAACAATGCTTAGTCTGTTATCAATTAAGCATCTATGACGAACTTATCTACGTCATTCATGACGTAATTGATTATGACATCATCCTACACATCACATAGTTGATTATGATGTCATTTGACTGATGGATAAACTGGTTAACATCTTTCTGTCTCTTATACTCTTATTTCAAATTTACTTGCCACGACCACTGAGATCTTGAAAAATTAACTACAAAACCACTACTACAATATTTCCATTTTCAATACTTTTTCCAAACCAGCAAGCCACAATGTCTGATTGTCCATACTTTTACAGTTTCTTCAATCTGCAGACTTTTTACCTTGCCTGTATTTACACCTTACAGTTCTCATCTATTCATAAGATATATATCCTAGCTAAATTTAGGACTATTTGTTACTTTATGGACCCTTTAACTAACTTGGACTATAGCTGCCATTTTAGATAGATATTTGCAGGCACCATTATTTCAGACTATTCTCTTCGCAGGTGAGCAATTGTTCCTATAAAACCATTCTTGTAATGCTAATGCTGATTATTCTTTTGTAGACTTCCGAGGTGAGTGAGTACAAAGCATAGCATAGTACAATACTAGTTCTATATTTTCTATGGTGCAAATAAAAACAAATATATCTACAACAAATTTACTGATGCTGCCTACAGCAGCAACAGCTTTCTATCAAATTGTTATCAAAATAGTCAGCTGATAATACAATTTTCACTAGGCAAAGTTTTGATAACAATTTGGCTGAAAATCGTTGATGAAACAACTTTCAATCAAATTGTTCTCAAAATAATCAGCAGGGCAGTCAATGTGAAGACCTGCTGAAGATATTTCGATCAAATTTATTGAGTCATTTCTTACGCAGGCAGCAACAGCGTTGTCAAATTTCTCTCAGAATAATCAGTTGGCTCTCTGTTTTGTTAGCTAACAAATGCATACACTATAAGTTAGGCCTATATGATATACGGAATCGAGACCCAGTCTCAGATATGCTCGAAAATTCTGTTCATTTCATAGTCAATCAGGAGATAAGCATATTATTCTATTCATGGTAGACATGTCAGAGGCTATCATGCACACGCTGGTGGACTGCTTGAACTTTGTGAACATATTTCACTCTGAAATACGCATATGATAGAGGCCTAACTAATTGTGTATGCACTTGCTCGTAAACAAAACGGGAAGTCCGCTGATTAGTCTGAGAAAAATTTGACAACGCTGTTGCTGCCATAGTCAGAAATGATTGTCAATAAAGTTGCGCGAAATATTTTTAACAAGTCTTGCAATGTTGACTACACGGCTGATTATTTTGAGAACAATTTCATTTAAAGTTGTTGCGTCAATGATTTTCAGTCACATTGTTATCAAATCTTTATCTAGTGACAATTGTATTATCAACTGATCATATTGACAAGAGTTTGATGGAAAGTTGTTGCTGCTTCAGTAAATTTGTTATAAATATATTTGTTGTCACTTACACCATAGGAAATATACACGACTGGTATTGAACTATGCTTTGCACATCTATGTGCTCACCTTGGAAGCCTGCAGAGGAATGACGAGCATTAGCGTTACGAGAATGGTGTTATACTAACAATTGCGTACTGGCGAAGACAATGGAGTCTGAAATAATGGCGCCAGCAAATATCTATGTATCTAAAATGGCGGCTACAGTTCTAGTTAGTCAAGGTGCCCATAAAGAAACAAATACTGTAGACATAAATTTAGCTAGGACATGTATCTTTTAAGAATAGATGAGAACTTTAATAGTCACGCACTGTTCTCCATTTCCAGCTTCTGTATGACCTGACCATTTTAACTCTTTAAAGTGTCTGCCTGCCGAATTTCTGCAGACTGCATTTTACATGGGGTTTACACTGAATATGCTGAATATTTTGAAAACAATTTGACTGAAAGTTGTTGGTGGCTAGGTCACCAACAGCTTTCAGTCAAATTGTTTTCAAAATATTCAGCAGGTCCAGTGTGAACCCCATGTAAAATGCGGTCTGCCCATTGAAAGTATTGTCTGGTGGCGTGCAGCAGTCACAGTTAATGGTCAAATTTAATTATGCATTTCTCAATATATTCTCTTAGTCCATGTCGACTTGCAAGCCAAAAGCAAACAATTGTTGATAATTTCCCACTCAAATGACTGTCTCCATAACCGAGCCAGGCATTCCAGGGGTAAATTTTCAATAAATGGCCAGGGGTGGAGTAAGCCTTCCAAAAAGTGCCACGGCTGAGCAGGGTCAGGGGAAGGGAGTTGCAAAATGGTCCAATAACAACAACAACTACTACGACTACTACTACTACTACTGCCGCTGCTACTACTACTACTACTACTACTACTACTGCTACTACTACTGCTGCTACTACTGCTACTGCTACTACTACTGCTGCTGCTGCTACTACTACTACTACTACTACTACTACTGCTACTACTACTACCTCTACTACTGCTACTACTACTACTACTGCTGCTGCTGCTACTACTACTACTACCTCTACTACTGCTGCTGCTGCTGCTGCTACTACTACTACTACTGCTGCTGCTGCTGCTGCTGCTACTACTACTACCTCTACTACTGCTGCTGCTGCTGTGCTCCAGATAACTTTCTTCAGTTGGGAGTAGGGGACTCCTTAATTTTTCAACTGACGCGTACAACAAATTCAGGAGGAGTACAAGACTTGCTGTTACTGAATACTGAACAATTATCCTTCTCCCCTCCCCCAACAATATATAGGCCTATATATATATATATATATATATATATATATATATATATATATATATATATATATATCATAATAAATGGTGTGGCATCCTTACCATATGAAGGTGTAACAGTGCATTGTAATTGTACCATCAGGTCATCATGCTACAGTATGTATGAATAATTATTGTATTCTGCGGCTGTAGTAGTAGAAATTTCCTACACCTGCAATCAGTCCTTTTCTCTTTTGACCACTGTGTCGTCCTTTAACCCTCACATTTTTTCAAGAAAATTTCTACTTTCTGAGAAAATGTCCGGTTTCAAAACAAGAGAAAATTGTTTTTGAAAATTTATCACTGGAATGACTGACTTGACTATCGAGCCAGTCATTCCAGCGGTAAACTTCCAAAAATAGTCTTCTCTTGGTCTGCAAATGGACATTTCCCAAGACCACTGCAGAAGCCGCTTTTGGCCAGCTTTAGCATTAAAGGGATAAACTAGTCACCTCCATGTTATTTCCTAAGGCCAGCAAACTTTCAAAATTAGCCATTACAGTTACATGTCCTGGTAGGGGCAGGGTGTTTGGAACTCATTGCTATTGATCAACTAATTAGTCAGTCATGCCAACCAGATTTTAATTCTGAATAAAGAAATATTTTTATATCAAGTGTGTTTATTTTAAATCTAGCTGCGTTATGGTGCGACACAATTAGCCTATAGAGGTGTACTAGCATTCTCAAGACTCTGTGGCATACTGGCAAATGAATAACTATTATTGCTATAATAATACTTGTCATTCTGAATTCTGAAATTTGTTTTTTAAGGAGGTACATGTAAATTTAGAAGCTAATTTGACTGAAAGAAATTACAGACAGCAATTAATCACTTACAGAAGTTACAGTCTAATTGTTTTCAAAATATTATTTCAAAATAATTATCAGAGCTTCAACTATAACATACATGTATCATTGACATATATAATTATTTAGAAGGGAAATTCCAGTTTTTTGCTTCCTATTTGATCAAGATGGGGACAAGGTATAGAAGCGCTGACAAGACAGGTTATTGCAATTAGAATATTGTTCATTTAATCTTGGCAAGTGTCTTACTAAAAGTATAATCCCAGGTTAGAAGCGCTAATATATTGTTTACTGTAATAAGAGAACAGATCTTTTAATACCTGCCGGTAAACTAAATCAGGTGAATGGCACTTCCAGCTGTTATTGGTAGCTTAATGCTTTAGCCCACCAACTGAAATTGTTGTAAATTTCATATTAAAAGTTATTGCTATAATTACCTCTCCACTTAAAATAAGTGTGAAAGAACACATTTTTACAGATATTTCTGTATATTGTAATAAAATAGGGATTTAATAGGCCAAAACAGATGCTACTAAAACTAGGAACAGGACAGAAAAAGGTGGTTAATTATGGGTTACAAGGGACCTATGGGTAAGAATTTCCCCACATGCCTTTCCGCCCACCGCCCTGCTAATGATCTGCATCTGAAGTTCACTGGTGCTGCCGGTTAGCTGCTTCATCTCTGCATCATTGACCTAGTTTACGCCCTTCTTTATACACAGAAGATTCCATCTCCCTGCAGTCCATGAACCTCTCAAACAATTGACTCGCTTGAAAGATCCACTGAGTGCATTAAGATGATATGTTCATAATTTAAATATGGTCAGATGACTCTGGTGGACATCTTGAGGAGTAGTGTGCAAATGTGATGTTAGTGCAAAGACAGTACGATGTAGAGGGTGTTATTTAGTGCAAAAGGTTGGGGTTGGCACTAAAATCCTGATGGGTTATCTAAGACTATGCCTCATCTGCTAAGTTCTAAAGAAGAATGAAATTTCTAAGGGACATGTAATGCAATATAAAGGTTGTACAAGAAAAGACAGAGCTTGTTAGGAAATATAGATCTTAAATCAAAATGTTGTTAGTTGAAAAGTTGTTGGCCAGCCCTGCAACTTAATTTGCAATCGGACAGTACAACAGTTCAAATACCAACAAATGGAAAAACCTAATGAACTAATAGCTAGCCAATGGCTCAAAGGTCAAATTAACCTAATGTGTCCCAGAAAGGTGTAATGGTTATCTGGTAAATCACTTTTTAAAAAGGTCATTTAAAAACTGACTAAGTGATTGGCATCAAAGTTGAATGTTATAAATAAATGTCACTTATTATAAACAATAGCTACGGTAGAGACAAAAAATAACAATCTGGCAAGTAGATGGTGCACAGATTAAATACTGTAGTGATAGCATTTGAGCGCACTATCTGGCAATAATGCCTATGGTTTATATTCTATCAGGCTTTGATATAACTACAAATACTAATGGGGTAACAGTGTTACATCATCTGGTAACAGAATACTGCAAGTACAATCAGGCAACGACTAGCAAATAGAAAGTACTCTGACAATGTTCAAGCATCGAAAATGAAAGTACTGGGCTCAGCGATGTCAGGTATACAAGTACCAAGTATAAGTGCAATCCGGCAACAAGTACCAATTGGAAAGCACTGACAACAAACTACTGTCCTGAAATCTAACAAGTGAAAAGGAAAACTAACTCTACAAATTAACTAGAACAACCTGGCATGGAAAGCAATCACGAGCCGCTGATGAACCATGAGGTGAATCAGCAGAAGATTACTTTGCCTGCAAAGCTATTCAAACTTAATAAGAATGATAAAGGATGCCAGAGAAACTTAAATTCTAAGGAAGCCGGTTACTGAATTGATTTAATAAGACTATTGATTTTTAGACTGTCCTGAGGCTAACTTCTTAGGTTATAGGAGCACGAACTCGCTATTGAAATAGCCTGGGAAAATATAAGCAGACCTATAACTTAATTGTAAACCCTTAATGGTGAGGAATATTGTTCAAATGTGTTCTTGAAAACACATTTAACTAACATTCATCACAAGAAAGAGTTTATACCGTGCTGCTTTACTTTCACACTTCCTGCTAAGATGGACAAGATTTCCCTCGGGGCCTGGGTTAATGTGATACCGGACTAAGTTTTGAGCATCCAAAGGGTGCTGATACCTAGAGCCAAATTTGTGGTAATTTGGAACTAATTTTAAAGTACCCAGTCAAAGTTTTACTAAATTAATCAGAAACAGCAAAGACAGAACTGATAAGCACCCTAGGCTGCTATCTAATAAATCCGGTTCACCTATCCTAGCTATAGCCTAAAGGTGTGCGGCCGACTTACTTTAACAGAAATCTCTAGACTATGACATTTTAGTACAGAAGCCATCCTCAAGAGGGAGGAACGCTCCTTTGACAATGACCTAGCACCGTAACAAACAGATTTGAAATATTCAATAAATGGCATCTTTTAATTGACAATCAAATAAACTCCTAGTGTCATATATTAGGTAATAACAATTATTGGTTCTGTACGTGTACTGTTGAAGTGTGCCTACATGAATGTAATCTCCATAAACTGGACAATAATTGGTTGCGCCTCAAAGTGGTGGAATATCCGCAACAAGAAGTTTCGGTTTCTCTGTCATTTCTATATTTAGAAGCGTGACTTGTATTTTTAGCTCCAAATGCTGATTTTAACACAATGCATTTCAATTCATTTACTACTGGACAATTTTAACATAATGCATCTCTTAATCTAATGTTACTGGCGAAATACATGACTATCCAATACAGTCTGAAAGTTATACTTTTACTGGATTTTATACAATAATGATTAAATAACCAAGATGGCGGCCGGCCGTAAAAACTTAGTTACCTTTGAAATTGAGCAGATCATGTGACAATGTGGCTGACAGCAGGAAATGAGGCGTATCTGGTTCCATGAACGTAGCCCATAGCCACAAGGACTAATTATGCGAGCATGTACGAACATGGAAACAAATAATGTTTGAGAAAAAGCTGCTTAAAAATACAGGTTTAAGACCTGATAACAATTTAGTACAAGAAGGCGGAAATGCTAAAAAACTAATGTTACCTGCTATTACAGCAATGAAACCCGCCTCCTTGGGCCATGACGTTGAGCGTTCCCTTTCTCCGACTGTGCAGTACTCAAACTATACACCTATCACAAATAAGTTAAAAATCAAATCTGTGACCAGAAAATAGGTCTTGTGCACACATTTGGCACTCGGTTCTAGCCAGCTAAAGCACTTTCAAATTAAGTGGCAATACAGCAACTTACTGCCGTACAAAATACAGCCACATTTACCAATTAATCAGCTGGCCATACAAAATCCGAGCCCACTAACATTTTACGTAAATAAAACTTAGAAAGCAACACACTGCCATACTGCACAACAGCCGGTGAAAGAGAACACTAATATTTTGGAAACTTCAATGTCAGACCAACTGCAATTGCCAAAGGAGCAGTTTATATTCGGATGTGAAATCATGCTAATGTAAAGCTCACAATCTAGTCAGAGCGTTACTCCAATATTGACATGTAACCATTCCACTCTGAATTCCATTTCGACACACACATCAGAAAGCATCGGTCTGAGAATCTGCGAGAAATTCATTGAATAACTACCGGAAACTGTTGCACTTGATAACTATTTCTCAAGTGAACACATTCCAATATAAATCTATCCAAGTAATTGCGTGCATCTGATAAGCACTCAAATAAACTCCATCTATATTAAGTCCGTCGAACAGCAAATAATGTTATTTTTACAAAAATGGCCGGTAAACAAACTGAAGAGGAATCCCTCCTATGTAAGGAGCACCGCAATCAAATAATGAAAATTGGTTCAAACTCACAGTTCAAACAAAATCTCAAAATTTGATCCGGCTGCTGTTTGATTACAATATTTTGCCGTATCTAATGAAATATTCACAATTGAAAAATCTACCATCTCCACTCATGCTATCCTTAATTACAAATGCCATATAAGATATGCCTTCCTGGAGATTCAGAGTTTGTGAAAGACAAACTCGGATTATGTTGTTGCGGTTGATTATGGTCTGGGTCGAACTCATCACTATTCAAGGTTATGAGGTTATGACGGATACTGTAAAAGTTATGCCTGTAATCCTATTTCCAACTAAAATATGTTTTGAACAACTAAGTTCCGGTGATATTTTAGCTCATTTGGCAATATGTACAAAAATAATGTCCATTGCATTTTTTTCATTGACACTCCTATAAATGCACATATGTAACGCAAAGGTCTTGTAATAAATAAAAGAATACCCTCTTGCGGAGATGGAGATCATACCATTTAGTGATGGGAGTATAGGCATGGCTTTTACGGGTGCTTATATCCTTATATCGTCGGTATGTCATAGTATGTGACTAGTGTTGATTCCCCTGCTTGTAATTGAGTAGGCTATATTTTATAATGTCAACAGGCCAGTATGGGCAGTTTAATACACAGATGCGTACTGTATTTACATGAGGCGTACATGGTACGCATGAATATTTAAATATTTGCGTACATGAATGGTTTCTATGCGAACAGTACGCATGTACGCGCCTTATTTTGAGCGCTGTGCAGCTGCTTCCTTAATGAAACAGAGTTATGGCCCTTGTTTAAGGGGGTGGCCACTTCATATTCATAGCCCAAATAGATATTGCCTAAAAGAATATCTCAGCCAAATTTGGTTTTAATCAATTGATAAATGACAAAACGTGCCACAAACATTTTCCCCACAGGCTTCAATACTTTGAAAATATAGCAAGGGCCATAACTCTGCTATTTGTGGGCATGACCACTTCATCTTCATAGCCCCCATAGATATTGCTGAAAGGAACCTATTTGGCCAATTTTGTTTTTAATCCATCAATAAATGGCGAAATGTGCCACAATTGTTGATAGATGATAGACACAGACAAATCGCAATAGTATAAGCTCCCCTAGGCGAGATAAAAGCTAGTCCTTTCTTGGTCTGAAAATGAAGACATTCCTTAAAGCTGAACATGCAACGTAAAAGGAAGGAATTTTTTGCGAAAAAAAATATTCAGTTCAAACTTGGCGCCGACCTGTTCACATCGTAGTGAACTCACAATATACGTACGTGTTGAAAACACGATGTCTGTTTCCCATGAAAATGCAAGTGCCACCACACAACACTATTCCCATCAGAGAATAAAAATATTTTAAAAGCAGTTATCAATAAAACAAGAGACCCAACGGGCCTGTGTCGCTCACCTGGAGCACTGTTCATTTTTGTCAAAATTGTTGGTGAGTGGTTTAGGAGTAGTCTTAAATGAGTTTGTGGGCAGTTTTGCAAGTCCAATATGGCTGCCAAACACGCTACATTTTGATTGGTCCACTTCTGCCATGTTTCTGACTAAGCTCCTTCCCTTGAAGAAACTTTAATGGCACTCAGTGCCTAATCATATCTCCAAAATTTCGGCCCAATCCGCTCAGTGGTTCTGGAATTGTTTTGGCAAAAAATAGGTTATCCAAGATGGCCGCCAAACCATTTGGCCAATCAAGTTCCCTTGAACAAACTTGATATAGATGATATTTCTTACATTTTGCATTGATCCCCCAAACGGTTTTGGAGAAGATCTTTAAAGACATTTCTAAAAATCCACCAAAATCCAAGATGTCACGAAAATATATTTTTAATTTCCCATTGCTTGAGTATGGGAGATTTTGGCGGGTAAATGATCCAAGATGGCCGCTAAACCGTTTATCCGACAGTCTCGAAAATGGCAAATTTGAAATCACAATATGCACAAAGATACATAAAACCAATTTTGGCCTCAAAATCAATCAAATAAAAAAATACAATATGGCCGCCAAACACGCTATATATTGATAGGCCCATAGCGGTCATGTTTTTTTTACGGATCAACTTCTCTTGAACAAACTTTAATGGCCCTTAGTCCCTAATCATATATCACAAACTTCCGCCTCATCGCTTCAGCGGGTCTGGGGAAGAAGTTGTTTTTGCGAAAATGAGGTCATCCAAGATGGCCGCTAGACCATTTGGTCAATTAAGTTCCCTTGAACAAACTTGAGTGAGCTCTTGCCCTAGATCATATTACATGAGGTCTGAATTGATCCCTCAAACGGTTTTAAAGATTTTTAAAGACATTTCTAAAAACCGATCAAATTGGCCAATCGGCTTCATTTGAACAAAATGAAATCTCTATGCCATATTCTTCCTGCCAAATATAATTCAAATCGGCCCAATAGTTCTCAAGAAGACATTTTAAATTTCCCATTACTTTAGTATGGGAGCTTTTGGCGGGAAAATGATCCAAGATGGCTGCCAAACCGTTTATCCAACTGTTTCGAAAACTGCAAATTTGAGATCAGAATACCAAAAAACCTATATAAAACGAATTTCGCCCTCAAAATCCATCAGATAAAAAACCCCAATATGGCTGCCACACACTATATTTTAATTGGTCCACCGCGGCCATGTTTTTGACGATTCAACTTCTCTTGAACAAAGCTTAATCGCCCTTAGTTGCTAATTATATATCACAAATTTCGGCCTGATCACTTCAGCGGCTCTGAGGAAGAAGTCGTTTTTGTGAAAACTACGTCATCCAAGATGGCCACTGAACCATTTGGTCAATCAAGTTCCCTTGAACAAACTTGATTCAGCTCTTACCCTAGATCATATTTCGTGAGTTCTGAATCGATCCCTCAAATGATTTGGGAGAAGATTTTTAAAGACATTTCTAAAAAATCAGCCGAAATCCAAGATGGTCACCGGCCAGATTGGCCGATCGGGTTCGTTTGAACAAACTTGAATCTCTATGCCTTAAGGATGCTTCATGCCAAATATAATTGAAATCGGCCCAGAAGTTCTCAAGAAGATATTTTTAATTTCCCATTGCTTTAATATGGGAACTTTTGGCAGGAAAATGATCTAAGATGGCCACCAAACCATTTATCCGACAGTTTCGAAAATTGCAAATTTGAGATCAGAATACCGAAAAACCTATATATAAAACCAATTTCGGCCTCAAAATCCATCAAATAAAAAATCCAATATGGCCACCAAACATGCTATATTTTGATTGGCCCATGGCGGACATGTTTTTTGACGGATCAACTTCTCTTGAAGAAACTTTACTGGCCCTTAGTCCCTAATCATATCTGCCAAATTTTGGCCTGATCCCTTCAGCGGTTCTGGAGAAGTTATTTTCGCTGAAACTAGGTCAACCAAGATGGCCACCAAACCATTCGGTCAATTAAGTTCCCTTGAACAAACTTGGTTGAGCTCTTGCCCTAGATCATATTTCCTGACGTTTCCTTCAATCCCACAAGCGGTTTCGGAGAAAATTTTTAAAGACATTTCTAAAAATCGGCCAAAATCAAAGATGGCCACCGGCCTAATTGGCCGATCGGCTTCATTTGAACAAAGTTGGACCCTTATGCCCTAAGGATGCTTCCTGCCATATAGAGCTGGGCGGTATTGATATTTACATGACGGTATCGGTACCATGAAAAAACCCCGCGGTACCATGGTATACCGTCATCTGAGCTTGAGGCATGCCACGAAATTAGAACAATTTTTTCCATTTCCTTTTCACTGCCATCTCCAATCAACGGTAAATATAGGTAAAATAAATATATCGGCTTCCTGATTTAGAGAAGAAAAACATGGCTATTTAGTTTCACGATTTTATTAGGTCACTATTTTTATTGACGTAATATCATTCACGGGAATATCGGTCAAAGGGTGTGGTCGACTCGCTAACTATTACCCGCTATTTGAGACATTGGGGCGCACTATTTTCAATCTGGATTGTTCTTGCCTATTAATGCATGCGACCAGCAAACGGTAAATTTTAGTTTGGCGGTCGAGCGCTTTGATAAACAGAGTCCAGACAAAATCTGCGAGTATTTAAACGGGGCGAGTGTTGTACTCTTTTATTTCTGTTGGAGTCGTATATTCTGTTACTCGCGAAAACAGGCCTATACACATACATATAACACGACATTGAATATAGCCGATTCCAAAGCTTCTGATAATTACTGAGTACCCGATGTGCAGACTCGTTACTCGCCATGCTTCACGTGAACAATGCGTGTAAAAAGCTATTTCCGCGAACTTCCGACGTGTAGCCAGTTGAAAAATGAATTACAAAAACTAAAATATTATAATTTATAGGTGTCGTTACTTAAACTGGATTTAATCCTTAAAGAAATTTCTTAAAACAAGCCAGAAAAATAAAAAATAACAATTCAACGCATGCTCGTTGTTAATAAATTAGCACGTGATCAAAACGGCGCGAGCAAATACTACGTTTTAGTATATTTTCATTGATAAATTCAGCATAGTAATGTATTTTCCCACGGTCTAGTTCATGAACAACCAATCAGATATGTCTTTGCGAGATCGCTGTTGTGTTTGAATAGCACGCAGTTTGTATGTTATTTTGTTATTCTAGCGTGTTTGTTCGGTGACAAAATGCTTGGAGTAATAAATTACAAATAATAGAAACGGGAATAGGGAATATATTATAGTGTAATTACTACTGGCGGACGGCCAGAGAATGAGTTTATATGTTTTAAATAAAGCAATTTTACCGTGAGACTCAAGACGTACGTTTGACATACAATTCTGCCTGTCATTATTTTGTAATTGACGTCTTGATGTTTGTTTTTACAACGACCCTTTCACCTCAACTCGGCTAATAGTTAGGGATGCCTGTATTTTTGGCACTATTAGCACTTATTTACCCTTGGTCAAGTCAGATTTTATGAATATATTTCTCAAATATTGGTCAACCATTATGGACAGTATTCACGGTATTTGGAAATGTCAACGGTCACGGTATCGGTTCACGGTATACCGCGGTCCTCACGGTACTACCGTCAGACCGCCCAGCTCTACTGCCATATATAATTGAAATTGGCCCAGCGGTTCTTGAGAAGAAGTCATTTAAGGAAAAGTTGATGGACGGATGGATGACGGACGGTCGCCACGACATAAGCTCGCTTGGCCTTTCAGGCCAGGTGAGCTAATAATATAACTACAGATATGAAAGATATGATAAGCCTATATAGACGGGCTACGCCTAGAGCTACCTAGGTGCAATGCATGTATCAATATAGACAAGGACTGCACATTCATTCTTCCAGTAACAAGCGCGTGCTCTATGCCAGACGAGATACTAACCGTACAGAGGTGGGTGGGAGGAGTGTGCTTCACGAAACATACAGCACGTGTGCATGAACAAACTTATTATAATAACAATAATGTTACTTACACGTCAAATTATTGGTGTATATTTTCTAAAAACCACAAACACCACCACTAAAACCACCACAACTAGAACCATCATAATAACTATCATCATCACCATGACCACCACTACACAAGCACCATCCACCTCATCATGATCACTACCACCACCACCATGCATTAGCACCATCACTACAACCCCCACAATAGACCCACCACACCCACCACCCAAATTGGAACCAGCACCACCACTACTACCGCCAACAGCACCACAACAAACGCCAGCATCACTACCAGTATCACAATCAATACGACCATTATCACCACCACCACCACCGAATACATCAATCACCATCACTACTACTACTACTACTACTACTACTACTACTACTACTACTACTACTACTACTACTACCACCACCACCACTACCACGTCGAGATCCACCCACACCAACCAGCAATACATTCACACCACCACCACCCACCACATTAACCACAACCGCGATCCCTGCCGCTACCATCGCCGCTGCCTTCGCCACTACAACCACCACCACAAGCCCCTCTAGCCTCACACCACCACCACCACCACCACCACCACCACACGATCTTCACCTACGAGCCCTGCCTGCCTGCCTACCTGCCTGTCTGTCTGTCCATCTGCCCATCCATCCGTCTGTCCATTCATCTGTGTCTGTGCATCCAAAGATGATGATCATGATGTGCGTGCCTGCATGCATGCGTGTGTGTGCGTGCGTGTGTGTGGTAGGGTAATGAAGACCCGTTTGGAATGAGTTTTATTGTTCTGAGTTTTTGTTTGCGCGTTCACCTTGGAATATATAATGGGAACAGAAGCCTACCCTCTCCCACCCGGGGGTTTTGCTATGTTTATTTAAAATTACACATTTCAGAATTTTTTTTGGCTAAATAATAATGTTCCTAATACAATTTCTCGTGTTAAAATTTTAGGAAAATCGGAGCAATAGTTTCCGAGATAGTATCCCTACCTCTGGAACATGATTTGATCCGGATAAGTTTTAACTTGCTTTTGTTAAAACCAGTCAACTGAAAGTAGTCCAATCAAAATAACACAAATTTGACAAAGCCACTAATTGCAAGTGATGAAACCACCTAGAATCTGTTTAGCAGGGTCCTCTAGGTGATATATTAAAAATCTAATAAAATCTTTTGAGTGAAACATGTTGAATTCAAGATGGCTCCCAATATAGCCACTAATCGAGTATAATATGTCATATATCTCGAGAGCGGTTCATATTACACGACATAAATGTATTACGAGTAGATAGAAACATGCACCAAATCTACCGAAAAATGATGTCTTCAGCACACCCTGACCACTCTATGACATCACAATCCCACATTTGACACTGAAGTTCAATGTTTACAAGCCATTTCTACATTCACTCGGTTGTATTTAGCTCGCATTATCATCAAATCAATATTTGATATGTGTTGACAAGTATTTCTGGATCCAGAACAAGCTGACGAGCAATCAAGTCCACGACGATGGCAACCACTGTACATAGCTCCACATCCTAACTTGTGGGTGCATCTCACTACTTCGAGAAGGGTATGTGGGGCAGGCGCAAGTCTGAGTGTACTCGTATTATCATTCTTTTAGAAACCTTGCAAAGTTGCTCGACCTCCAAGATATTTCCCTTCCACTGTTGGATCTGACTGAACACTCGGAGGCTGTGGTACTTCATCGGCGCAGATGTTGATGGCAACATGTTTGGACGATTGTTTTTTTTGCTGATGATAACAAATTCCTGGAATCTCTGATGCCTCATCGTGTCAAGATTGTCATTCTGTGATGCTCTATGCAGAATGGTCATGGGCTTCTCATCAGCCACCATGAACTATAACTTGTTGTCACCGATGAGCTTCAGACCGGCAGCATTTCCTATTCCAAATACCATGGACATTTTATCGCACCAGAGTGAATGTTTGTACAAAAAGGATATTCTTGTAGACGTTCTGCCCTTGTGCATGCCCGATTAAATTGACACTGATACATTTGAGAGCTGCTCCTTTCTCTGGTTCAGGGAGGAAGTATATATCATGCATGTTTCCTCCAGCAGGATGTATGAGGAAAATAATATTGTTGGAGTTCTCCACCATATTACTTGGCATGTGGGTGACATGCAAGATACTGAAGGACTATAGTAATTAGGTGACAATGAACTATGGTCAAGCACTGGTAGTCTTTGATGGGTACAAGGCAGAACCTTCAACAAAGGACAGTACGCATTGGCGCAGAGCAGGGCATGAGGGCTACAAAGTGATATTCAATCCATACATGAAACTGCAATTGACTAAGAAAGAGTTTCTCTGAAGCAAAGAGAATAAACAACCGCTCCTTGTTTAAGTGGAACAAACCAACTGGATATCTTTGCTAGGTAGCCTATCCCCCTCTGGATGCGGACGTATTAATTGTGCAAGCCACAGTGAATGTCTCAGGAACCTGCCAAGCAGTACTGGTTGGTGACGACACCGACCTGATTATTCTCCCCATGCATCTTGTTGGAGGAACCACACATTTTATCTACTTCTGCCCTGGTCCAAAGAAAGGAGCAGTTCAAATTTATCAGTGTCAATTCAATCAGGAATGTACTAGGGAAGAACGTCTACAAGAATATCCTGGGTGCAATAAAATGCCAAATCATGTTCTTTGGAATATGCAATGTTGTCGAACTCATCAGTGGCAACAAGTTATTCTGTGCACACGCCAAAATATTCGTAAGTGCTCAATCAATGTAGGTTTAGGTCATAGTGATTGGTGAGAAGGTGTGGTCATTTTGCATAGAGAATCACTGTATGATCATCTTGACACCATACTGCATCAGAGATTCCATGCAGGAGCTTGTTACTATCCACAAAAAGGCCATCCACCTAAACATGTTGCCACCAACATCTGCAACGATGAACTACCACAGGTTCAATGTATTCCATCAGGTTAAACAGTGAAAGGAAATGCCTTGGAAAGTGAGGAATGTGGCTGGTCCATTTCTGAAGGAATAATGACAGTACACTCTGACTTGGTCCCTGTCCCGTAGTCCCTTCTCGAATGAGTGAGATGCACCTAATACATTTATGTGGTCTAAAATTACCATTCTACGGGATGTATGCCGTATTATACTCGGATGGCGGCAATCTTGGCATCCATCTTGAATTCAACATGTTCCACTCAAAAGATTGTATTAGATTTTTATACATCATTTCTAATAGGCCTGCAGAGAACCTCTGAAAAAGCCATTATTTAGAGAGTTTATTATTCCGAGAGCCCACAACATACCTCATTTTTCCCCAAATTCTGTCTAGTTTTTGGAAATGTATGTTGTGGAACTGGAAAGTGGTGCAGTTTTGAGTGATGCTTATGAACGTGCAGGTGTGTAACGCGCATAAAAATCTATATTCTTTGTGAAATCAAATGCCATTTCTGAACACCAATCATTTTTTCCCAATATCCATAATCACAACCACAATTAAGAACTATAGAGTGCTAGATATTCCTTTTAGGTAATTTACAGTCATTTTTAGTGTTCCGGCAAAGATTTCCATCTGCTGGCAGAAATATGTACTACTTGAAACACGTATTAAACAGTTCAGTCTGTTTTCAGTTGGTAATGACTATCTAATGTCTTTTATCACTACTGTCTTCATCACTTTCTTCACTGTCGTCATTTTCAACAATGTCACATTTAGCATGGGTGCGTTCATTTCTGCTGTCCTCACTGCCAGTGCGGGAGCACATCTCTGTGCAACCCAGACCTTGGTGACTGCACTGTCTGCACATACATGAAACATTACACATAGTCCTTCCATTGCAAATACACAATATACTGTTATTATCTCAGATGCCATAGGGCCATCAAACTGGACTAGCACACTACGTTCCACTTCCTTCTTCCATCCATACTGCAGGGACAAATGGAGTTGGTGATTTGCTAAATTGGATTGCATCCAAATGTATTTGCAACATTGATCTCTTACCCTTCTCCATGAACCTCGCTTTACAGGGATGCAATTTGGCAATAGTTGTGTCTTTAGTTGCAATTCTAGCTTGTTCTAGTTTGCATGGCGTTTCTTTTCCTTACCACTCAGATTATACAGTGAAGATACTAAGTCTGATTATACAGTGAAGATACTAAGCCTGATTATACAATGAAGATACTAAGCCTGATTATATAGTGAAGATACTAAGCCTGATTATACAGTGAAGCTACTAAGCCTGATTATACAGTGAAGATACTAAGCCTGATTATAGAGTGAGGATACTAAGCCTGACTATACAGTGAAGATACTAAGCCTGATTATACAGTAACGATACTAAGCCTGATTATACAGTGAAGATACTAAGCCTGATTATACAGTGAAGATACTAAGCCTAATTATACAGTGAAGATACTAAGCCTGATTATACAGTGAACATACTAAGTCCCTTGCTGCACATGCTACATACTCACCATCAAGGGTTGTTAGAGCAATGAATTTGTTTGTACTTTTCTTGACTGTGACCTTTCCCTTCATTTACAAGGCCGCAGTTGTATCGCAGCCAGTAAGCGCATGAACAGCCGGTAATATATGGCAGAATACTAAAGGAAACTTGTTACAGATATCATGGACAGGGATGTACCTTTTTTTGTCTTCAGGTTTTGTCACTTATCCAGTTTTGATCCACAGTTCGGCCACGTTGTTCAACATTGGAAGGTGGTGAATAGACAATACCAGGCCATCTACTGTACATCTTTGCACTGGATGATGACTCTTCCTTTGACTCCTAAATTGCCAAATACCTCATCTGCTTGATGACAGTGAAATATCATGCGAGTGTCTGATTCCTCATGGTTGCATTTTAGGCCGAGTGTGTTTTCCAATTTACCAGCACTGACATACACTTTTAAATGTGGGAGTGAAATAAGCTTCTTTGGCAACTCCTCCAGCATGTGCCTACCTAAGAATTTAATGAGTTTCACCTTGGTTGAGGTGATATGTAAAACATTCTTCCAGTCTGGCATTGGCAGTTCATTTGCTATCTGAAATTCTCTCTTGCAGCTATCAGCACTCGCTGTTTGTCTTCTAAGTCATTCTGCACTTTTTATAGACATGTCATTATATCTATTAAAGACATCAATAATTGCGTTGGTAGAAGCTGAGGCTGACAGAAACTGCTTGCTGTATTCATTCTCAAGATCTCCAAATGTATTCTGCATGTGACCACACATAGACTCCATACTTGACAGTGCATCCCTAACAAAAATGGTGTTCTTTTGACAAATTTGGTATGGTCTTGTACTTTTCTGTACCTTGCTCCAATTTCACACCAAGTTCTAATTTTTGGGTTTTCCGCATTGTTCCATCTTCATGGAACATGGGCTGTGAAACTTCACTAACGGGATGACTGAGGATGTTCTCCATGTTTGCATAATCTCTAGATGAGGAAATTTTCAGTGCGTGCCTAAAGACCATATCAGGACTAACATGTATAAGAACTGTTTCCCTTTTGCATTTTTTATCTTTGCCTTTTTGTCCATGTCACCAAATGTAAGAAGTCCAGATCTTTCTATAGCAGAGTACAAGCTTTTCTCCCCTCCAGCTGAGTGTTGATTGTACAAATGACTCCATCATTTTTGTCCAGTTTCAACAATACCGAGGAAAGACTGTTGCACTTCATTTGATGCGGTAATTCCATTTGATATTTTCAGCAAGAACTGTGGATGCAAAGCTAGAAGCTACATCAAATGGATTTGTCATATTAGTATGGATGAGATTCAATTGACATGCTTTTCATCACTCTTGAGATATGCAGGTTGACACTTTCCATGAGACAACCTTTGTGACTGGACATCACGTGAAACACTCTTTGAACAGAAGTCCTTCATGGCTGACGAATATTCTCCTACTGTGTCTTGATAAGTTCCATCTGATGACTGCAGATTTATGCTGGGTTATACCTAAGATTCCTGATTTGCTCTTAGTGTCTTTTATAACTGTTTTTTCTGTGGCCATGTCCCCTGGAATCCTATTAAATCTCCCTGCCATTTCCTTTAGACTGAACTCTTCTTGCTCAAAGCTGGATTGAACTGTATTAGGCAGGTTACACATTGACAGTATATGCACAGACACTGACCTAGCATAATTTGAATGGCTTGACACAAAGAAGTAGGGAATCATAAGCCTTTTGCTGTTGATGTGATTGGACCAATTCCCCTCTCTATCAGATCTCATACATTCAAGCAGAATCCCAATGGCTCGTACACACGCACTCCAGTACTGGAATGTAACTGATTTGTTTCTTCCATAGACATCAAATAGCTCCATAAGTGGAAGTAGGTATTCTTCAAGGAGATCCTCAAGCTCCTTCATTGCATTTAGAGGGTTTGCATCACTATCTTTCTTCAAAGAGTTGTGTGTTTTAAGGGATTGCCCCCATACCCTATCTCAAATTTCTTTGCTTTTATTTTCTGCTGATAGCCAGTTAAAGAACTCTCCCATCTACATCTGTTAGAGCCTCATAGACTAGTGTAAGGGCCCTGATACCTCTGTCGTGCTACTTGCCAAGCAATATCTGGTTGGATGTGGCTGCCGCAGACGCCGGAATCGGCTAATAAATATCTGAGGCCACCACCACCCCACAACTTCCCTATGCAAGCTACATGTATGAAGGAGAACTGTGTGAGAAATGCTCCAAGACAAATAATATTACTACTTAACTCCTTTGGCCTTGACGACTTGGCCATCATTGCTACAGCATACAATTGTTGGTCCATGAATTGTACTGCCACATCTTGTCCAAGGAGGTTGGTGTCTTCCTCACTCTTTTTCATAGCAGTGTAAACACTAGCCATGTCACCATCTAAGTCAGCTGGGTATACAAAAGCAGTAAAAGATTCCTCCTTGTCACCAGGACTTATCATTCTGTTGGATTCAAACCAAAATGGAACAATCTGACTTTCAATTAGTATAGGTATTTGTAACATATGTCTTGAGAGAATGCGTACCAGGTCTTGTCTGTTATTGACCTTAGTTGCCTATGATCCGGTTTGAACAATTTAACAGCATTTTTAGTATGTGGTGGCTCAGTTCTTACCTTTGGCTTTTGAATTTCTTCGCACTTCGTTAGCTTTTCTGTTTCATCTGATAGAGGCAATGTCCTGTGCTGTTGTTTTAACACCTTGATTTTACGCTGGACGCGTGTGATGGTGTTGTTTTTGTAACTTCACCCTTGCCATAGAGTGAAACATTTCCTTTCCATCGATTGTTTCAGTGTTTATGTCGGCATTATCATCACCTTCACATACCACGGTACCTCCATCAGTCTGTGATATTAACCAACTAGGTACATATACATGTGAACACACCTTTTCGGCCTCTTGGCTAGCCCTATTTGTATCAAACTTTCTCCATTCATCATAGCTCATGCAATAACCATGTGAATGGAGTCTCTCTATTAAGTTTCTAGACCCAAACGTGTTATGCATTTCTACAGCAAGTCCGACCATGAGAGGAGTTAAGATCTTCCGGTTGGTTGACAATATGCACTCTGAAAGGGAAACAAACTGAACATTTCTCAGAGCCTTCATTTAATTGTTCTGCTGCATCAAAAGATGCATCATTCAGCAACCAACTAAAGAATTCAAACAAAGATCTTGGCAGATGTTTTCCTATCTTAGCATCACGTATGCCACTTGGACTATGATATACATTTGTGTCAAAACCCATTGCCATCATGTTATCTCGAAGATACCCGGCAGCTCTATGTAGTACAGAATATTCTGCATTGGTATAACATTTTTTTTATTCACTATTATATCATCATCAATTTCATCAAGTAGCTTGTTAAAAGCCTCGTCAAAAATTGATACTCTACGATTTGATGTTGTGCCTTTCAATATGCACGTGTATGTCACATAACAAGCTGCATGATAAGCTGCATCTTGAGCTAAACTTTGTCACATAGTTTGATCTGTTCGCATATCTGATGCTTTTCTTATCAGAGGCGGAGTTATAGCAAAGTCTACTTTGTGTAGTATTGTGTCTTTGTTATGAAACTTGCACATACAAAATATACAATTGCTAAAGTCAAAGGCAGGCACAGATGATCTGTTGATCCTTCCACAGGTACTCTCTTGTTCACATGATGCATCTGCTTGCTGATTGGCAGCTGTTGGCTTACTATCTTGATGCACATGAGCTAGATTCAAGTAATGTCAAACCTGTCTATAACAGCCACTTACTTTTCTGGCCAAATATGACGGTCCTTTAAGACTATAAAGTTGTCATAAGACAATTAGTCCTAACAACCAGGTATCTTTTGGTCCCAAAAGTTATCTAACGTAGAGAATCAGTTTTAAGTGACCACATGTCTGTAGTAACAATGTTAGATGGCCCATATAGTGTCCATTATACAGAGGCTTTACTATAATATGCATTTAAAAATCATAGAAAATAATCGTAAATGACCTAATAAGATTATATAACACCCCTGCAGACCTGATTCGTTGTTGCACTGATGGAAAATTGGAAAGGTTGAAGAGCATTTGTAAAACTGGCATTGATTCCTCAAAGAAATATGAATTTTTATGTATGTTTACACATGCATAGATTTTTAAACGTCACACGAAATTGCACCAATTTCCAGTTCCACAACATACATTTAAAAAACTAGACATAATTTATGAAAGAATTGAGGTATGTTGTGGCCATAAGGCTCTCTGAATAATAATGCACAACATTCAGGCCCTAAATAGACAATAAGTTCTTTCATTACTGTTGCAATTAGCGGCGTGGGCATGGGCCAAACTGTGATTTGACTGACCTATCTGTCTACCTGTATGTGTTTCAGTCTGTCAGACCTGTCTGTACAATTTTTATGAAGCTGACACTATAGTGAGCTCGCTCGTGTTGAGATACATATGAGCACACACGAACACACGCATG
Source organism: Chaetoderma sp. LZ-2023a (assembly GCA_034401795.1). Lineage (NCBI taxonomy): Eukaryota > Metazoa > Mollusca > Caudofoveata > Chaetodermatida > Chaetodermatidae > Chaetoderma > Chaetoderma sp. LZ-2023a. The sequence continues at coordinate 177,433,957 of CM067372.1, read as the reverse complement.
CATGAATGCATTCGCACACAAATATACGCACGCACACCAAATATTGCATGTAGCGCATGCACCGATACACCCCACCCACACCCACCCCACACACCCTGTATCTACACCACTGCATCTTACCCTTTCGGGTCCAGGGTAATAATAATCTACAAATAGTATCAAAGGTGTGTGAGTGCCGGTGTGCATATGAGAGTTCACGGTTATGTACTTGTCAATGTATGATAAACTGACTCACACTGCGCTTAATTCTGCAGCTTGGTCTCGAGACTCATCTATTCCGAGGTTACTTTCGAACTCATCGTAATCATCAGTTTCGTAATCACTGGCATCTTCTGCCTCATCTGTTCCTTCATGGCAGAGTATGCAGCAGGTGATTAGGCATCTTATTGCTACTGTGCTTTTAAAAAGCCTAGCTAAGTTAAATTGATGTACACATATACACACTGGTCTATATTGAATAGTGAACATATTTTGCTTAATTATTTGAATGATTTATTAATAATATATTTATATAAAACGTAATTTGTTATATTAAAAGAGAACAGGCCATCAACACCACCCGACTTTACACATTGTATAATTAGGCTACTCAATGATTCTGATGTCATCGTCGGAGCATATATCGGGATGTTTATTTTAAATTATTATTATTATGATGGTGGAAGAGATAGTGCGGGTTGTGTTGTCAGGCTGATGGGTGGTGGTTGTGGTGATTCTTGTGGTTGCAATAGTGATTCTAGTTTTGGTGGTGGTGATCGTGATGGTTCATGTGGTGGTGGTGGTGGTTGTCATGGTTGTGGTTATTATAGTGGTGGTGGTGATGTTGATGGTGATGGCGGCGGTGAGGGGGTTGGCTGGTTGTAGTAGTGGTGATGGGGTGCTAGTGGGGGTGGTGGTTATGCTGGTTGTGGTAATGATGATAGTGGTGGTGATGGTGGGTGGGGTTTAGGTGCTTGCTGGTGGTTGTGGTTGTGGTGGGGTTGGTGGTAGTAGTTCTACTAGTGTTGGTGATGGTGGTTGTTGTGCTGGTTTTAGTGGCAGTGTTTGTGGTTTTCACAAAATACACACTAATCAATCAACGTACAAATAACACTATTGTTATTGTAATGAGTTTGTTCATGCACACGCGCTGTACGTTTCGTGAAACACACTCCACCCACCAACATCTCTGTAGTGTTACGGGGAGACCGTGCAGTCCTCGTCTATATTGACACATGCATTGCACCCAGGTAGCTCTAGGCATAATCCATCTGTATAGGCCTATCATATCTTTCATAGAATCTTCAATTGTAGTTATATTATTTTATTGATAACTGCTTTTAAAGGATTTTTATTCTCTGATAGGAATAGTGTTGTGTGGTGGCACTTGCATTTTCGCGGGAAACAGACATCGTGTCTTCAAAATAAACATGTACGTATATATATATATATATATATATATTTTCTCATGATTTTAACACGTACGTATATTGCAAATTCACTATGACGTGAACAGGTCGAGCATCAGTAAGCGACTGTAGTCTCTGCCATTGAGCATACCGGCTTTTATAGCGGGTGTAGATGTGTGTTCAGAAATTCGGTTTGAACCGAATATTTTTCTTTCGCAAAAAATAACTTCCTTTTACGTTGCTTGTTCAGCTTTAAGACCACTTCATAGGTAGACTTGGCCATCTTGACCAGTAACCCTTTCAACGACAAATCTCTGAAAAAGTAAATTCTTTACAATGTCTAGCACATTCTGTTGAATATTTTGAAATTAATATGACTGAAAGCTGCCTAAGCCTAAGGCAGCAATGGCTTACAGTTGCAGTCATATTAATTTCAAAATATTCAACAGTTTTCCTGGTTTTTTGCCCCGAGATTGAGATATGGGAAATTTATAACTGAAAGGGTAAAAGGGTTAAGTGCTTTTGAATATGGTCAAGTACATGTATAAACACTGATTGGGCTGTATTGACACCCATTGCTGAGATTGTAGTGATCTGCGTTGCTTGGATTATGTTGACACAAGTTACGGGTAGAATCTGAACTTACCTCTGTGAAGCCAATTTTCTTAAATAAAATCAGACTGGGTGTATTTGTGTAAGCAATCTTTGCTGTATATCTCTGAGCATTCAACTTCTCCCATCCTGTCAACAAATCAGACATAAGAGTCAGGACTGGTGTACATGAACACCCAAAGTCAATGCCGAAATGTAGACGTGAAAATAATAATAATAATAATAATAATAATAAGTACATTTATATAGCGCTAAACTCCATGCAATAGCATGCTCTAAGCGCTTGAAGATCTACGGAATAGAAATGTTTTGAGACTTGATTTGAAAGACTGTAGAGTATGACAAGTTTTGATATCTAAAGGGAGATTGCTCCATTCAGAAGCAGCGGTGAAGGAGAAAGTCTTCTGTCCATATGTTACCAGTTTTGCTTTCGGAACTTTTCGGAAAATTCTCTGCTGTATTGGGCAGCCAATGCAAGTCATGGAGCACTGGGCAGATGTGTTCATGTTTACCGGAGAGTGAGATAATTCTAGCCGCGGTATTCTGTACAGACTGGAGCTTATGAATGAGCGCTTTTGGAGCACCAGCGGGCAAACTATTACAGCAGTCCAGTCTTGATAGTGCCAACGAACAAACGAGTGTAGTAGTTGCTTCTTTCGTCAAATATTTTCTGATATTGCTGATGTTCCTCAACTGAAAGAAACAAGGGACTGCAAAGATGTCTAACTTGCTTCTCAAGGCATATCTCACTATCCAACACAATACCAAGGTCCTTTATGCTGCTCAACAGTTTAATGGGGCTAGAACCTATTGTGATATTATTGAGGTCGGTTTTAGCCAGCCTAGCCGATGGGCACACTAACCATCGTTCAGTCTTATCATCGTTTAATTTAAGCATGTTTGATGACATCCATACTTTGCTGTCTTGACAGCAGGTTGTTATATGATTGATTGCTTCATCGGCTGTGGGCACTGATGGCTGGAAGCTATGTATAAGTTGAGTATCCAGAGCTCCAGATAAGAATTAGTCTTTTGAGTATTTTACTCACAGGGGATGATTATAATTGAGTATTCTTCATATTAATTGGGTATTTCAAAATACCTTTACTCATAGGAAATGGCAGGAATTGAGTATTTGAGGCCCACTTAGACGTGAAAAAACTTTGCATTACCAGAGACTAATTGACTAACTGAGTCTCTAGCGACTTATATGTATGTTTATGATTTTTTGACATGTACATTATTTACGTAATTACATGTACATACATGTTGACAACTTCGACAAGAAGACAGTCTACTGTCGACAAGCCAGTAGGCCTTATAGCCCAGTAATGAGTGACCAGGTGAAAACAATGTTTTATATATGTTTCAATTGTGAGTTGTGACTACTCTGAGTCTGATTAAGGGATCAGTCTATCAGAATCACTTGACCTACTACAGTTACATGTACATCCGAGACAGCCTGAGACAGTATGACAATATCAAATCATTTGATATTATCATACATTCATACTGTCTCTGATATACATGTAGAGTGGATCAAGTGATTCAAATCATTCATGCTGTTTTACTTGTATGATCACTGTGATGTATACATGGTATCCACATTTCTTAACTTAACTGATGAACTGAATTAAAAATTAGGCAACTGTGCCAGTCTGTAACAACTGGCAATCTTTGGTTTTGGTTTCTTTACTGCATTAAAAGATGTTCCTAGGACAGTGCCACTGCATGACATTAATGACAATTGACAAACTAATTTCATCACTTTCATTTTACCTGACTTTTATGGTTTGATGCCTATATTCCAGTCAAAAATTGTAGGTCATAGGCAGTTGCTACAGCAGGGTTCTGCCAAGAAATTCATCTAGTGGGGCCAATGGCACATCACCAGTGAAAGATAGGGGTCATTTTCTGAATCTTATAGGTCAAATGTATATCGGCCAGTATGATCCCCTAACAACACACCCCACCCCCACCCACCCTACACCCCCACCCAAAAAAAACACCATGCACCCAACGCAAAACAAACAAATGAATATCTTACATTGTTGTGTCTTACTTAGTGGAGCAACCCAGCCCAACCCACCCACCACCACTCACCCTGTAACCCAAAAATTTATTCACGAAAATTTACATTTTCTCATAAAAATGTCCTTTTGCAGACCTAAATATCATTATTTTTGAAAATTTACCAATGGAATGACAGGCTCATTGTGAGTGGAAGCCCTAAGGCAACCACAGCTTCCAGTAATATATTTTCAAAATATTCAACAGAATATGCTTTAATTTATAAAGAATTACACCTGTACATGTATCAAAGAACCACCATCTTAATGGCCCCCAAGACAAGTGTCCACTATACACAGGTTTGACTATGTATTGAATAGCGTGCAAACGACATGGTAGAGGATTTCCCAGTAATGAGGAAGTCAGCAGCAGCAATTTCCAGGAAATAGGAGAGCTATATTTAGACGAGCGGCCACAATGTATCAGATTTTGGTGAGAAATAACTCTTAGCGTTGTTAAATATTTTGGAACCTAACTAACATACGGTTGTTGCTGCCTTAATAACTATAATGATTAGCAGTTCACCCTGAAATGAGCATAGCCTACTGTCATTGCAGGGCGCATTGACGATCTTTAATAACACGAAAATATGACACATTTCCCTGGTTCAAATTATTTCCGTCTTACAGCTATGCTTAATGTATATATGTCCATCTTCTCGGAAGTGAAATTATTAAGTGGCACCGTATAAATATTGTGTATGTTGTAATAATCATTGGTTTTGCATCAAAATTCTTCAGAAAATAGAACAAAAATTTGTCATAAAAATCTACAAATCATGTGATGTCAGGAATTTGCGAGTAGATTCAATATTTAGAGCGAGTACTCAGCATTGTCGTCTGCTACTCGCAGATCTGTAATTTCTTACAGCTATGCTTAATGTATATATGTCCATCTTCTCGGAAGTGAAATTATTAAGTGGCACCGTATAAATATTGTGTATGTTGTAATAATCATTGGTTTTGCATCAAAATTCTTCAGAAAATAGAACAAAAATTTGTCATAAAAATCTACAAATCATGTGATGTCAGGAATTTGCGATTAGATTCAATATTTAGAGCGAGTACTCAGCATTGTCGTCTGCTACTCGCAGATCTGTAATTTCTTACAGCTATGCTTAATGTATATATGTCCATCTTCTCGGAAGTGAAATTATTAAGTGGCACCGTATAAATATTGTGTATGTTGTAATAATCATTGGTTTTGCTTCAAAATTCTTCAGAAAATAGAACAAAAATTTGTCATAAAAATCTACAAAGCATGTGATGTCAGGAATTTGCGAGTAGATTCAATATTTAGAGCGAGTACTCAGCATTGTCGTCTGCTACTCGCGGATCTGTAATTTTGGACTCGGAATTTCAAAATTACTACATAATATTATCATTGCGTAATGTTAACTGAGTACTGCAGGTTTGATCCGATCCACATAATGGAGCATTGATAGGAATCATGTATACACTTGACTTATTCAATATTTTGCGTATTTGGTAATTGGACTGCGTTTTTAATACGCTAGAGTATGATTTAAATTGGGTTTTTAAAATATATTTTTTCGTATTTACACAAATATGCTGCTTATCTGGAGCTCTGTCAGTATCGTCCGCGTAGAAATGGTGATCAAGGTAATGGTTCTTGTTTTTCAAGTGTGTCAGGAGATTCTGGTAGTCGATTGTGTCGAAAGCGGTGCTAAGATCAAGCAAGAGTAAGAGAGCTACGTTTCCCTTGTCCACAGCCCAGCGAATGTCATTAAGGACATTGAGGAGTGCAGTCGCTGTACTATGGCCCTGACGATAGGCTGACTGGAATGGTTCGAGAAGGTTGTGGATAGACACGCGATCTGACAATCGCTTAAGTACTGCTCGTTCAACAATTTTGGATAAGAAGGGCAGATTAGACACGGGTCAATAATTTTTAAGAGTATCTTGGTCAAGATCGGATTTCTTCAGCAGAGGATTTTTGAGAGCACGCTTGAATATCTTCGGCATGATACCTGCTTCCAAACTCGAATTAACTATTGAGGTGATGAGGGGGCAGTAAAATGGCAATATGCTCGTAAATCATCTTTGTAGGAATTGGGTCGAGAGAGCAAGATGTTGGTTTAGAAGCTTTTAGGATCAACAAGACTTCAATCTCAGAAAACGGTTGAAAGCTTACCAGGCATTCGCCGCTGAAAGTTGCAGGATCGGGAGAAAAGTCATTGAGAGGGCTTCAACACAGCAGCTGATTACGAATGACCTTGATTTTGTCGTGAAAGAAATCAGAAAATGATTGTGCGATCTGTGAAGTCACTGATATTTGGGAACAGACTCCTTTTTCTTGCCCAAGTGAAAACATTAGGTTAAACAATGCCTTGGGATTAGATATGGTTTCAAGAATTCTGGAACTCAATGATTTGCATTTGGACCTTGAAATAATTTTAGATACAGCGTTTTGCGCGCCTACATATATTTGACGATGAATTTCCAGTCAGGATTTCCGCCATTTGCGCTCTGCTTTCCGCCGTTTGGATTTAGCTTTAGGAATCTCAGGGTTAAAAAGCCACGTCGATTCCTGCCTGCATTTCTTAGCCTTCTCTGGAGCATGTTTATCTATCAGTGCAGACAATTCACTGTTATAGAGAGATGCTAAGTCTTCACAGTTTAGTGGAGGACACCGTACCAGATTTGATTGCTGGAGATTGCGACGAAATGCTAATTTATCGATTTTAGCCAAGTTTCTGCAGATTATTGTTTCAACTGGTATGGACGGTCGACGGATATCTAGGTACAGTGTTAGCAAATATTGAAGGACATTTGAAGATCACTTACTAGGACGTCTTTAACGCTGATCGTATATTCGGGAGTAATAACCCAGTCAAGAATGTGGCCGTTGCGATGTGTTGGGTACATTGACATGATGAAAGCAATTATGACTTGACAAAATGTTCAGCATTTTTTTTTTTATCACTGTGATCCTTCTTGTTAAAGTGAACATTGATGTCGACAAGTAAAACAAATCTACTACTTTTGATGCATATGTAGTCCAACAGACATGGAAACTCACTGTGGAACATAGGCATGGTCAATTTATTTCGCTTAGATGGAGGTGGACGATAAACACACAGGAAGTGAGTGGATGTCTTAGCATGTGTCAAGACAAATTCGAATGACTCAAAGGATATATACTGTGGAGAAACATTGGACAAAACGTTAATTAATACATAACGTCTACAAATAACTGCGATGCCACCACCACGAGATGATCTCGGGTGATGCTTGATGACATATCCATCAGGTGTCATAGACGCTATTTTGGACTCATCGCCGCGTTGCTGTAGCCATGTTTCTGTTAAAATTAATACGTCGATTTTCTCGTCCACAATCATTTCAGCGATGTCGTTGCATTTATTCCTGCTTGACTGAGCATTCCATAGACATATCTTCATATCACATGGGGAATGTCGTGTGTGACCGTATAGCGAATTATCACATGATTTTGTAGGCACGTGCAGGTAGATGTTTGTCGCAGTACTGTGATTGCCCTGAGAGCCGTCATATTGGCTGGAGTGACCGATTTGCCTATGATGACGTGCCGAATCTAGTGTAGAGATTGGTCGTTGCTTGGACTGTCCAGCGCGATGGCCACGAGTAAACAAATATATTCCATATTTGCAGAGCTGGCGGAATGCCACACTGTCGAGCCGGCGAAGTGAGCTGTCACTCTTCACTCGTTGTTGAATGGTGATTACATGTAGGTCAGCGACTGAATACGTAATCATAGTGGGAATAGCACTTTGTCCTCTGAGGAAACCGTTGTGAATTGTCCTCAAACTGTCAAATATTGACATTAATTGAACAGTTCTCAAGCAGCCAATACTTTAGTAATGGAGGGCTACTATCAGGTCGAGATGTATCAAAAACAAAACTTCTAACACAGATAGCTATGATTCCGAAAATAATGAAACACAAGGAAGTTGTCCAACGGAACGCGAGATATCTTACAGGCATGACGATTCTAAACTGTACATTGTAAATATACTGAAAAAGTGGCAAATTTTACGCAATTTGAAGAGCAATTTTTACGCCGCCGAAGACAGGTGCATGCGCAAAACTATCACAAACTCTTAAGACAAGGCAGGTAAGCATATAGGAATGGCGGAATCTAGTTTGAGCTATGCCCTGCCAATCTCTAGCTAAGCTCCACCCGCATTTTGCACATGCTGGGATCTCAATTTCCCCAAAACTATACAGATAAACGAAGAATATTTTGAAAGTAATTTGACTGGGCGCTGTTGCTGCCTGCAGCAACAGCACCCAGTCAAGTTACTTTCAAAATATTCAACAGCATGTTTATTAAATAGTACAGACATACAACCTGACAAACTATTATCTGTTTAAGATGGACTAAATCAAGTCATTCATGACGTAATCGATTGTGATGTTAGCCTACATGTCACGTAGTTGATTATGACATCATCTGATTGATGGACAAATTGTATTCTCCATTGACTTGACGTGGGCCACAAGATTAATTAGTGCTTCTTTGTGAAATGTAATAATCAAAGGATCCATTTCTAGCTAAGCTCTGCCCCTCCTCGTACGTGTGTTGGAATTGATTTGAAATTTTGAAACATGAATTCCAAGAATTTAAATTTCAAGGTAACTTTATAACGCCCCCTTGTCTTTGAGAACTGTGAAGAAAAAAAACTAAGCTCCAAATTCCCAAAAGTACAGAACGTAGACAAAAAAAAAAAATTTGCACGAAAATTGAACACATTTCCGCACTAAATATTTCATACCATTTTCGCATATGCTTAATGTATAGCGCACATATATCCATAATCCCGGGAGTGAAATTATTAATTGGGACCACCTAAATAGTGCTTATACTTCATTAAACATCGTTTATTTCATCAAATGTAATCAGTACCCTGGTAGATACTTCACAATCCACATACATAGGAAGGTAGCTTCGAGTAGCTACGAAGTGACGGCATAAACTCGGCCTATAGCGGAAGTTGATTAATACTCGGAAGAATTGTCTGCGTTTTACAGACCTAATTTAATGGACTCGGAACTCGGAATGTACTGTCTATATATATAATCAATATGTGAGCATTATACATTTATATCCGACCTACCTAAAGGGTACCCGACAAAATAACGACGATCTACACTGAATTTTTCTCCCTAATTAAGCCGCCCCCTTACGCGACCGCTAACCGGCCGGCGGTTAAATTAGGGAAAATACGGTATACATGTAAATCAGCTGTTAAATATTTTGGCAGCAACAGCTTCCAGACAAATTAGTTTCAAAATATTTAACATATGTGTAATGTTTATTAAATTGTGAATTAAGCAGATATAGAATTACAATTCATACACCTTTGTACTGGCCCATTATCACTTGCACACTGTACATATGTGTCATTGTGATTGTGATGTAGGCGTGCACGATTACGGCTTTGAGTGATCACGATCGATTATTTAAGAATAATCGTGATTACTCGATTAACCAGCCTGGGTACTAATTACCGAGACATAATAACAAAGGTATATATGAATGACGAAAGCTACAATGGTATTTAGAAATGTCCATTTGCAGGTCAAGAGAAGACAATTTTTGAAAATGTATCACTGGAATGATTTGCTCTGTGAACAGTCACAATGACATAAGCTTGCATGGCCATTCAGACCTGATGAGTTAATAATCTGAAGACTAACAAACCATGGCCCACACACCTTACCATATCTCATCATGCTGCAGAGGGCCTCCTTGCCGATACCGCATCCCCGAGCCTTACTCTCTGAAAAACACACAATGGTAGAAAATTATTACTAAGCACTTGATGTGTCAAATTAGCTTCAGCAGTGATCGTAACCCTTTAACTCTCAAATTTGGTCAATAAAATTGTAATTTTCTCATAGAAAGTGTCCATTTGCAGACCAATGGAAGCATATTTTAGAAAATTTACCACAGGAATGACTGGCTCTGTTATCAAAAATATGATTCAATCGGTCTGCGAATGGACATTTCTCAAGAAAACTACAGAAGCCATTTGTGTCCAGCATGGTCCATTTGCAGGCCAGGATGATCTTTGAAGATTTACCACTGGAATAATAATAACTTGATAACCGAGTTAGTCATTCCAGCCATAAATTTTCAAAAATACCCTTCCCATGGACTGCAAATGGACACTGACTAAGCAATAATTTCTTTTAATTTTGTTGACCAGTTTTGACAAGTATATAATTGTGATAAGGGAGGTAACTGTCTTTAATGCGGCTAGCTCTAGAAGAGTAGTCTCCCCTGGAACTGATATGGACGAGTAACCTTTTAATACTCAAACTGTTTAAAGAAATGGAAAAGGGAAATAACCAGTGATGTTTGTTGCTAATTTCATAACTAAATTATCATCGGTAAAAAATGGAAATGAACCAGGATTATTTGAGAAAAAGCATTTGCTAATTCTAGAAGCACTTAATTTGGAGCCAATTAGTGACTTCGATGGTGCTTCGCCGTGTGTCAACTGCATGTGCAGGTATAGCATGGGGCCTACCTGAATATAATGAAAGCACACCTGAATATAGTTTTGCAGGCGGTATGAATAGTATTCTCTATAGGCGCCGATTGTAGAGCAATTAACTCGCTACTGCTACATGTAATTCGCTATTGGTCCTTTTGAAAACTTGAGTCACTTTTTCGGGTTGAAGTTACAAGTTTTGGTCAAAATGATTTCAAAATACGCAGTAGCTCATCAGCTTAGCGGGAATATAACTGAGCTTATATGAACGGCTGTTGCGGGTATTATTTATTCACTCGGCATACACCAGCGCTCATGGGTCCAGCTGCGTCACTAATTGGTTCCCACCAGAATAACATAAATGGTATTTACATGTAGCTGCTTTTTTCTAATTATTCTGATTTATTTGTTTTTTACTGTTGGCTATAGGTTGATTATTATATAAAGCTGTCATTCAAGAGCATATGTTTGTTCCCTTATCCTGTCCTTTAAAGAAAATTTCAATCTCATAGAAAATATCCATTTGCAGATCACCAGATAACCGAAAAAATGAGCCCGCCATTCCACTGCTAAATTTTCAAAAATAATCTTGTACATTATGCAAATGATCATTTCTCAAGACCACTGCAGAAAGAATTTTCGGTCGGCTTGAGTGTTAAAGGGTTAATAGTAGGTATCATTAGGGGATCTGTACTGCAGAGTCAATAAAGAATCCTGGGGTCTACTGCCTGTCAATGGATGAATCCAGTTTTAGCTATACCATGCCCATTCCTAGCTATGATCTGCCCATGCTTTGCGAACGCTGGGATCGATCGAACCCTGAACTCATGAACCTCACTTTCCAAAAAACTATATAGGTAAGCTGTTGAATATTTTGAAACTAATTTGACTGCGTGCCTATGGCAACAGCGCCCAGTCAAATTAGTTTCAAAATATTCAACAGAATGTTTATTAAACAGGAACGATATACAATTAGTACACACTTATGCCATTGTGTCTGTTCATGACATAATTTCAAACAATGGACTACACAAGATGTGTATTACATCGCAGCTGTCTGAAAGTCACCCAGCAAAGATGGTCCATGTTTGGCCATGTGCTAAGGATGCCAGAAGATACACCAGCACAGAGCGCTTTGGAATTTGCCATACCGGGAGCCAGCAAATATAAAGCCACGAGAGGATGTTATTGTATAAATATGTTACGCGTGATGCCAGGTGACCGCCAGAAAGCTGGACTCGGTACACTTAAGTCAAGAATGGATCTGAGGAAGCTGAGGATTTTGTCCAAGGACAAGATACCATGGTCAAATGTGAAGAACGGATAGCAGCTGTAGGATGCTTCTACTACTACAGACACAGAATGAAGGAAATTTCAATTTCCCTTTCTCTGAGATCTAACAATAATTACCATTATATTACTGTTGATAATTCAAGCTAGCTTGCTAGCTGCTCTAGGAATCTAGATTTAGAAAGCTTTACCGGCTACTGGAACCGGGTACCCGGTTCGCAACAAGTGGGTACACGTCTGCCAGTGAGGCTCATATTGTTTGCATAGCTACCAAACAAGAGAATACCTATGGCTTGCTTCTGTGGGGCTGGGAGGCAGGGTCCGTAATATAATGGTAAGTATTGTTAGATCTCGGAGAAAGGGAAATTGAAATTTCCTTCATTCTCCTTCAATCAAAACTTACCATTATATTACTCTTTGATAACACCAGATTTAGTCAGTAACCTGGTGGGAAGGGGCAAGCCATACATAGCCTCCTTTGCCCCTGGAGAAAGAACTTAAACTTAAACTTGACATACGGAGACCTAAAGGGACCGCCAAGTTTAGGGGCCAAATCACATTCGCATCACCGCTCTCCCACCCCACCCCCATTTTTCTCCTAAGGAAAGGGAGAGAACTCATGAACATGCATTTTGCCTGAAAACACAAATATGCAGAGGGTTAACTGCTCTTTGCACATATTAGCCTGGGAATGAGCATGAATATATAAGATGAATGATCATGATATATAAACATAATACAAAAAAATGTCAAACTTGAATTACCTTATGGATATTGGATATCAGACGTGGAGCAATCAACCAAGCACTTTTTCGACCATACGTGACATTCATGGTTGTATTCCTCTCGCTTGACTATGTCTGTTCCATAACTTTTGTTTTTTCAAGTATCAAAATGGAGAAGAACAGTGTGGCTGTTAAACTATCGTTTCAAAACAGCTAAAGCGAGTGGATTGGCGGAGTCTGATATGCCCCTTATACAGTAATCCGTGAAAGAGGATTCACAGTGCCATTGTGCAACATCTATGATGTCCTCTAACGGAACACCATTGTAAAGGGCGGTCGAGGTGACTATTCCTCTAACATCGTGAGCCCTTGCGCATTGCACCTGGTGCCCAGTCACAATCTCGTTGGTAGTCTGAAGGCATTAGACTACCCAACGAGAGATAGAATCCATGATTGCGGCACCATATGGCTTCTTATGGCAGATCCACAGATGTCTATCATTTGACCGTAAAGAGTCCATCCTTTTTTTGTACTTAGTCAAAGCACGGACTGGACACCAGACACTGGCATCACGATCAAACCTAGTTAGATTTGGTATAATGATCGGTTTGCCGGGATATTTCAATGATTGATTCTTTGACATAAACGCTGCTCTTAGCAGTAGTCGCAGACACTCTCCGGAGACAATAAATTGGTCCCTCCCTGCTGAAAGCGCATGGATCTCATTGCGCCTTCTCGCTTAGGAAGCTGCCAATAGAAAAACCGCCTTTAGAGTCAAATGCTTTAGACTAGCCGAACCCAAAGGTTCGAAAGGGTGCTTGGCCAGTACATTAAGCAGCAAAGAAAGCCTCCAGGATGGAATGACTACCGGTTGTCTCGGTCGGAGATTGCTCAATCCCTTCACCATCACATTCAACTGGGCCACCTCTGGACTATCCCTGTTGGCTAGACAAGGGATAACTGATGTCAAAGCTGACTTGTATCCAGCAATTGTGACAGGAGTCAGTCCTGAATAGCACAGCTCACAGAGAAAGTCTGCTATTTGCTGAATAGTGGATTGAAAAGTATCAATACCCTTCACACCACCCTGCACATTTGTTAACCATGTGGTTATATGACTTGAAGGTTGACCTCCTTCTTGCGGCTGCGATGAAGCTCGCAGCCTGTTGAGAAAAGCCTTCCGACATGGAACGTTGTTTGATAACATCCACACAGTCAATTTGAACATTTTGGGCGGCTCGTGTAGGAAATGACCCTTGGCCTGCGAGATTATGTTCAGAATCTCGGGTAACTGCACTGAATTGTCCACCAGCAGTTCCAGAAGATCCGTGAACCATGCCCTCCTGGGCCAAAATGGTGCTATTAGCAGGACCAGGCACGTTTCCTCCCTGATCTTCACCAAAACGTTCGGTAGAAGAATGGTGGGTGGATACTCGTAAGCGTGCATCCCTCTCCAGCTTATCGCCAGAGCGTCTGTATCAACGGCATTTGGATCTGGAATCGGCGAGACATAAGTCATGATTTGAGCATTTTTCTTTGTGGAAAACAAGTCCACGTTTGGTTTGCCCCAATGCTCGAAGATCCTGTGAAGAACTAGAGGGTTGAGAGACCATTCTGTTGGCAGAATCCTCGGTCTGCAAGACAAAGCATCTGCCAGAATGTTCAATCGCCCAGGAATGTGAGCTGCTTTCAAAACAACTGAGTAATTCTGGCACCATTGAACAAGTGCCACACCTTCATACAGTGTGGGTGACTTGGCGATTTATGTATGATACGACTGTCGAATTGTCTGACCGCATCAATATCACCTTGCCCCTGACTCTTGAATAAACCTTTCCAATGCCAGTTCCACTGCCATCATTTCCAACAGATCGATATGCAGCTGACTCTGTTGGGGAGTCCACGTGTCCGAAACCTGGATTTCTCCCAGGCAGGGCTCCCCCCCCCTCCAGCTATGCATCCCTGTACATGGACAGTTGGAGGCGGTGTAGGTGCAGGGAAACTCCTAATAGGAGATTCTGACGCTTCTTCCACCATACAATATGCAATATTATTGGCACCAAAACTGGTAGCAGCTTTGACAGGGGTTCTGTTCTCTGTTTTCACAGAGACAACAGAGTCAACTGGATATGTCTTCACATCAGAGCAGCGTACGGGATTACCTGCTCCATGGAGACCATCATGCCCAGCATCTGAAGAAACCTCCTCGCATGAATGTGGTTTCCCAATCGAAAACTCTTGGCTCTGACGGGTAAACCCTGCCTTCCTCGAGATCGAATCGCATCCCAAAATAAATGAAGTGTTGAGTGGGTGTCAATTCGGATTTCTCCTTGTTGACTATCCAGCCTAGATCTGAAAGTAACTTCAGAGTCAGAGCAGTATTCACTCCTAACCTGGCTGGCATGTCCGCCTTGATAAGCCAATCGTCTATGTAGGTGTGAAGCACCACGTTCTCTCTTCTCAGAAACGCTGTCACCGCAAGGACCACTCTGGTGAAAACCCTTGGTCTGTCGATAGGCCGAATGGGGGGACTGAAACGCGAATCGCAGAAAACTGTGACAACCCCTGTTCATTGCAATGTGGAAATATGCATCTTTCAGATCGATTGACACACACTACATTCCTTTCCTCAATCCTGCCATTACTGATCTCGGAGTTTGAATCTGAAACCGAGGCGTATGTATAAACCAATTCAATGGCCTGAGATTGAAGGAAATGTCAATTTCCCTTTCTCCGAGATCTAACAATACTCACCATTCTGTTACTTCTGTTACTTCTGATATACAGCTGGCCTTGACAGCAGCTCTAGGATTATAGACTTAGAAAGCTTTACCGACTCCTGGGAACCGAGTACTCGGCTCCCAACTGCCGAGTACCCGTTTACCATAGAGCTCATATTGTTTGCATAGCCACCAAACAAGAGAAAACTATGGCTTGCCTCCGTGGGGCTGGGAGGCTGGGTCCGTAACAGAATGGTGAGTATTGTTAGATCTCGGAGAAAGGGAAATTGACATTTCCTTCATTCTCCTTCGATCAATACTCACCATTCTGTTACTTCTGATACACACCAGATTTGATCAGTAACCTGGTGGGAAGGGGCAAGCCATAAATGCTAATTTTGCCCCTTGGAGAAAGATTTTAGACTTCAAACTTGACTAACGGAGACCTAAAAGGACCGTCAAGTTCACGGAACCGAATCACATTCGCGTCACGCCCCCCCCCCCCCTTTTTCCTCCTAAGAAAAGGGAGAGAACTAACGAACATGTATCTCGCCTGAAAACACCAATATGCCAAGAGGGTTAACTACTCCCTGCATATTCCATGTATTAGCCTGGGAATGAGCATGAATATATAAGATGAATGAACATGATACATATACATAATACAAAAAACTCTCACTATTGAATTACCTTATGATAATTGGACTTCAGACATACCGCCTCCAACCATTCACCGGTTCGGCCATCAGTGACAATCTGGTTGACATCCTCTCGCCTGACTATGCCTGCTTTAGGTTCTTTTCTTACCAAAGTGAAAAAAGGGTGAAGAGCAGTGTGGTCACTAACTATCGTTTCAAAACAGCTAAACCGAGTGGATTGGCTGAGTCTGACACATCCCTCATATAGTAATCCATGAATGAGGACTCACAGTGCCATTGTGCAACGGCCATGATGTCCTCTAACGGAACACCATTGTAAAGGGCGGTCGAGGCGGCTATTCCTCTGACATCGTGTGCCCTTACACCTTGCACCTGGTGCCCAGTCGCCATCTCGTGAGTAGTCTGAATGCATTCGACCACCCAACGAGAGATAGTATCCATGGATGCGGCGCCATAAGGCTTTTTATGGCAGATCCACAGATGTCTATCGTTCGACCGTAACGAGTCAGTCCGTTTCTTGTACTTAGTCAAAGCACGGACCGGGCACCAGACACTGGCATCACGATCAAACCTAGTTAACTTCGGTATAATGATCGGTTTGCCGGGATATCTCAAAGATTGGTTCCTTGACATAAACTCTGCTCTTGGCAGAAGACGCAGACCTTCTCCAGAAACAATAAATCGGTTCCTCTCTGCCGAAAGCGCATGGATCTCACTGCGCCTTCTAGCTGAGGAAGCTGCCAATAGAAAGACCGCCTTTAGAGTCAAATGCTTTAGACTAGCCGAACGCAACGGTTCGAAAGTGTGCTTGGCCAGTACATTAAGCACTAAAGATAGACTCCCGGCTGGAATGACTACCGGTTGGCTCGGGCGGAGATTGCTCATTCCCTTCAACATCACATTTAACTGGGCCACCTCTGGACTATCCCTGTTGGCTAGACAAGGGATAACTGATGCCAAAGCTGACTTGTATCCAGCAACTGTGACGGGAGCTAGTCCTGAAAAGAACAGCTCACAGAGAAAGTCTGCTATTTGCTGAATAGTGGATTGAAAGGTATCAATACCCTTTTCTTCACACCAGTCTGCAAATCTGTTAACCTTGTTGTTATATGACTTGAAGGTTGACCTCCTTCTCGCAGCCGCGATGAAATCAGCAGCCTGTCGAGAAAGCCTTCCGACGTGGAACGTTGTTTGATAACATCCACGCAGTCAATTTGAACATTTCGGGACGCTCGTGTAGGAAGCGTCCCTTGGCCTGGGAGATTATGTTCGGAATCTCGGGCAACTGCACAGGATTTTCCACCAGCAGATCTAGAAGATCCGTGAACCACGCCCTGCTCGGCCAATACGGCGCTATTAGCAGGACCAGACACGGTTCCTCCCTGACCTTCACCAATACCTTCGGTAGAAGAATGGTGGGTGGGTACGCGTAAGCGTGCATCCCTCTCCAGCTTATCGCCAGAGCGTCTGTATCGACGGCATTTGGATCTGGAATCGGCGAGACATATGTCATGATTTGAGCATTTTCCTTTGTGGCGAACAAGTCCACGTTGGGTTTGCCCCAATGCTCGAAGATCCATCGCAGAACCGGAGGGTTGAGGGACCATTCTGTTGGCAGAATTCTCTGTTTGCGAGACAAAGCATCTGCCAGAATGTTCAATTGGCCAGGAATATGAGCTGCTTTCAAAACAACCGAGTAATTCCTGCACCATTGAATCAAGTGCCACACTCTGATACACAGAGTGGGCGACCTGGTCCCGCCTTGGCGATTTATATATGATACTACTGTCGAATTGTCCGACCGTATCAATATCACCTTGCCCCTGATCATCGGAAGGAACTCTTCCAATGCCAGTTCCACTGCCATCATTTCCAACAGATTGATATGCAGCTGACTCTCCGGGAGAGTCCATGTGCCCGAGACCTGGTGTTCTCCCAGGCAGGCACCCCACCCTTCCAGCGATGCATCCGTGTAGACGGACAGCTGGGGGTGGGGTAGGTGCAGCGAAACCCCTAATAGGAGATTCTGACGCTGTCTCCACCATAGAAGATGCGATATTATCGGCTCCAAAACTGGCACCAGTTTTGACAGGGGTTCTGTTCTCTGTTTCCACAGAGACATCAGATACAACTGGATAGGTCTTCGCATTAGAGCAGCGAACGGAATCACTTGCTCCATGGAGACCATCATGCCCAGCATCTGAAGAAACCGCCTCGCCTGAATGTGGTTTCCCACTCGAAAACTCCTGAGGATGGCTAACAGAGACACCACTCTGGGCTCTGACGGGTAAACCCTGCCCTCCTCGAGGTCGAATCGCATCCCCAAATAAACGAAATGTTGAGTGGGCGTCAACTCGGATTTCTCCTCGTTGACTATCCAGCCTAGATCTGAAAGTAACTTCAGAGTCAGAGCAGTATCCACGTTCAACCTGGCTGCCGAGTCTGCCTTGAGCAGCCAGTCGTCTATGTAGGTGTGTAGCGCCACGTTCTCTTTTCTGAGAAACGCTGTCACCGCAAGGACCACTCTTGTGAAAACCCTCGGAGCTGTCGACAGGCCAAACGGGAGAACTGTAAACTCCCATACTTGATTCTGAAACGCAAATCTCAGAAACCTGTGCCAACTCCGATTCATAGGAATGTGGAAATATGCATCTTTCAGATCGATCGATACACACCACATTCCTTTCCTCAATCCCGCCATTACCGACCTCGGCGTTTCCATCTGGAACCGAGGCGTATGGATAAACCAATTTAATGGCCTGAGATTGAGTATGGGTCTCCATCCCCCTGTGCTCTTGGGGACAAGGAACATGTTTGAATAGAAGCCTGGAGTGTTTCGGTTTGCTGGTTTTATTGCTCCCTTCAGAAGCAAACCCGACACTTCCTTTTGAACGGCTTCTACCTTGTCTGGCTCCCTTGGTACGGGTGTCCAGACAGGTGCCAAAGACAGATTTTGTGGTGGAAAGTCCCACCACTCCGGCATGTAACCCTGGGATAACCATCCCAGGACCAGACTGTCTGACGTCACACCTCGCCAGGCCTCGACGAAACACATGAGCCTTCCACCCACCATAGACGCCTTGACGTCTAACGGGGTTGTCCGGCTCGCAGTCCGCCCCCCCCCCCCCCCCCTCTTTCTTAACGAGAGAGAGAGAGAACCATTTCGTTCTAGGCACGACGGGTATAACTGGCACCGCTGTTCCTGTCGCACAGGCGCGGTCCAGGCGGATATGAAGGGAGCTTTCGTACCCTCAGGTATGCTTCGGCCCCTTCTGTCCGCCCTTTGAGGCCTTACCCTTACCCTTCCCATTGAGCAACATTGGGGAGGGTAGGCGCCTCTACAACCTTCCTGGACTTCTTCGCCGGTGGTGGCTCCGAAAACCCAGCTGAAGCAGAAGTCGCAACAGGCCTAGCTTTCGCCTTGCCCTTATGCTTCTTCTGCTTCTTTGAAGGTTGTCCCGTTAGCGGTTTCCCCACAGCCCCTAGTGCGTGCGCTTGCCGCACTAGCTCTAGCTGTAGGTTTACCGCTAACCGATTCTGCGCGATACTGGCGGTATCTTCTAAGATGGCCCGCGCTTGGCCACCGAAGATGCTAGGCCCTGTCAGGGGCGTCCCAAGAAGACGCTCCATGACTGCCGTAGCCGGACGCATATGGTCAATGACCATTTGCCTCCTGGATTTCGTCACTCACGCTTGCACCCTTGCCAATGCGTCCATAGACAGCACCAGGCCATCATTGACACATGAAAGCGCCACAGGTGGCACAGGGTGGCCTGCCCCCGCTTCAGCCCACACCGACTGAAGGAGACGATACGAGTGGTTGACAGCGCTCATAGCTGCCCTCACACCCTCATCGCATAGGGACAGGACTTCTTCTTGGTGTACCTGAGACTTGTCCACAAGTGCCGGACCGGGGCCACCCGCCACGGCACTCTGGACGCCCAGTACCCATCGGTCATCCTCAGTGACCGACGGGACTACACCATATCTGTCGTATTCCCCCCGCGGAATACGACATCTTGCCCGCACCTCCCTGGAGGCCGCAGGGAGCTGACCCTTGGTCATAAGTTGTTTGCTATAAATAGCGTCCAACAAATCTATGAACCGTGGATCCAGTCCCACTGACTGGATCCGGGCCGCGCGGGCAAAATCCCCATCCTGATCGACGCACGGGGCGCATCTTCATCGGCCGAAACCACAGACGGGTCAACATACAAGATGGCTCCCTCGGTAGCCAGTCCAGAAACCTGTCCAAGGACAGGGTCCATACTGGACACGGAAAGAGACTGTCCTACAGCCTTATGAATCAGGGATGACGCCAGCATGGGCAGGACGCTATGCAAGAAGCCTTGAATAGCGGGCCCGAACCACGCCAGAGGTGCCATCTCCGAAACCTCCGACTGCAGATGTGGAGCGCCCCATGGGTCGAAACGGACGCTCCATGATTTCTTTTTCTACTGCCTGACCCCACGTCAGACCCGGCCAAGTCCTTCTGGGAAAGGAACTCAACCAACACCTCGGTCAGTCACACTGAACAAACATTACACCTATTATCAACATGACAGGAAGAACATCGAAAACAGACATGGTCTTTGTAGGCGACTTTCACGAATTTATGGCATTCGAAACACGATGGCGGGGTAGGCTTGGCCTAAAAATAAGCACAAAACCTAAAATAAGCAAGTGGAACGAAACAGGAATGGAAGGCAGACAAATAATTTTCAAATATTTTGACCATAAATTAAATGTTAACCCTCCAGCACCCCAACCCGCAACGTTACAACAAAGATCGCACAATCTGGCGACAAGAACGATAGCGGACATTAATACTCCCACATACTGATGCTGAGGGATGTATCACATGGAACCAGGAACCATATCGAATAGCATTCGCGGTATATTTTAAGAATAAATTTCAAATTATACTCTCAAACGAAGGCCAAAACGATACGTGTAGAAAACAACAAGATGCATAAACAAACTGCTGTAGAACACGGTAAAACCGCAGAACACACATCTTAAATCAAGAATTTTGAAACCACCGATCAATGCAAACAGATCGTGATTACAACGCAAAACTTGACATAATTCTAGTTTTCTGGCACAAAAAGTATGCAGCACCAAGAATAACAGGCGCGAATTAATGAAACATTTTCTTCACCATAAAAAATCTGAGAAACAACATGGGTGTGATGTCACCCATTCGGATAATACGGAGAACAACATCAGCCGATTTTAGTGTTAAAAACCGTATAGCCAACATCCAATTTCATATTACTGCCGATCGCCGTTGGGATTTAAAAGGAGGCGATCTATCTGGCATATTTCGTTGTCACCACACATCCCAGATTTGGGGTTTCAGAAATTGGGACATGCGACACAGAAATTTTAGAGACCTAAGTCTCCATAGAGCTAGAGAATAACATGAAAGAATACAACCTGAGATTCAGAAGCTCCTTCCATGGTTAATCCAATATTCCGTGAAGCGAAAACAGCTAAACTTAGGCACAGAAAACACTAAGAAACTCTAAGAAAACTCTAAGAAATTTCCAAATGCAAAAAGCATGTAAAGCTCTTGTTGCTATGCAAACAAGAATGAGCCTCACTGGCAGACGGGTACCCGCTTGTTGTGAACCGGGTACCCGGTTCCAGGAGCCGGTAAAGCTTTCTAAATCTAGATTCCTAGAGTAGCTAGCTAGCTAGCTTGTATTATCAAAGAGTAATATAATGGTATGTATTGATCGAAGGAGAATACAGTAATTATACAATTCGTACAACTTGACAGACTATTAAGAGTTTATGATGGACTTAGATATACCATTGATGATGTAGTTGATTGTAACATCAACCTACATGTGACGTACATCATTATGACTATATCATATATTTGGCTGACAGATTTGATTCCTCTATTGACTACATTCAAGTACTAAATATCAAGTATTGAGTATCCAATTCATGGATCCGATCTAATAAACATTATGGGTTTTTTTGTCTAAGCAAATTAACCCTTTCACGGACAAATCTCTGAAAAAGTATAGTCTATGATATAAAATTCTGTTGAATAATTTTAGATTAATTTGACTAGAAGCCATTGCTACGGAAATTGTTAATGTTGAATAACAAAGTATTTACCATGGTTACAGTGACCTTGCCTGTTGAGCTTTTGACCCAAGGTCATTGTATGATGCTGTGTCATTAAAAAGGAGCATATGTCCAGGTTTGGGTCCAGTATGATTAACCAAAGATGAGATATAAACTGCTAAATTGAGCTAAATGGAAAAAGTTAATGTTTACCAAGGTCACAATAACCTTGACCGTTGACCATTTAACTCCAAGGTCATTGTTTGATTTGAGGGTCACTACAAGAGGTTCAGTACATATGCTTAACCAAACATGAGATATAAACTACTAAGTTGAGCTAAACAGAAAATGTTAATTTTTTTTAAAAACAAGATTTTTACCAAGGTCACAGTGGCATTGACCTTTTGACCCCAACATCATTGTGCGATATCATCATTATAAGGAAGCATGTGCCCAAGTTTGGATCCTGTATGATTAACCAAACGGGATAAAAACAGGAAAGTTGAGATAAACATAAACTGTATGCCATTGCAATGGGACAGGTATGGGATGGCTCGACCAATAACACTCAAGCCAAAAGCAGCTTCTACAATGCTCTTGTGAAATATACATTTGTAGACCAAGAGAAGACGTCCAAATGGAATGGCTGGCTTGGTAATGGATCCAGTCATTAGTCTCTCATTACAGTGGTCAATTTTCAAAAATAATCTGGTCTGTATAAAGGATGTTTTCCATGAGAAGACTAAATTTTCTTGAACAAATTTGAGAATTAAAGGATTAGAACAGCTTAGAAATAGCAAAATGTACTGAACATTTTGGACTTACGTAACATGTACTTTGATTGAAAGCCATTGCTCCCAAAGCAGCAATGGGGGCAGCGATGCTTTCCAATCAAATTACCGGTAAGTCAAAAATATTCAACACAACATTTCTTACAGCGTGTTCAAAATTCTACTAACAGACACCTGTTTACATGTGTAATACTTTTTGTGTTGGAAACAATTAAGTTATTTCTGTGCTGATCTGTATGACACACATACCTGCAATCATGATTTCCACTTCTGCTGAATGTTCGTCATCTGTATCATTGAAGAACAAATTCACATCTCCTACCATACCCTCTGTCAATACACAAGCAATACACCAACATCTAATAGATCATAGATTAACTGTCTCGCTGCTACCAGCCACCGGATAATAACTTCAATGAACAAAAAACTCCTGATTTGCTGAATATTTGGAAAACAATTTGACTGAAAGTTGAAATATTGGCATTTCAAGTAAAAAAGCCTAACCGTATTCTTATCTTTGTCAGAAATTCAACCACTCCGGAAAGCTAAATTTCAGTTTTAAATGTACATTTGTACATGCACAAATATTGGCCAAGGATTTAGTAGTAAATATTTTAAACAATTTCCTGGACATTTTTGGATGTCCCAGATGGCTGCGAAAGAAATTTGACGAATCAAAATTCTGAATAGAAATTCAGAAACCTACAACTATAGGATCCATCAACCATTTTCATTAAGATTGGGCCAGTGGTTAAGGAGAAAGGATTTCCATGAAAATTCAAGACAGCTGCTGGAAAATAATCAGCCAATCAAATATGAATAATTCAGAATAGCTAATCTCTAATCATATGATATTTTCAGACAAATTTGTTTCAAACCTGCCAAGTGGTTTTGGAGAAGACACCTGGCAAGGGATTTTCAGAATATTTCTGGAAAATCAGTAATGGTCGCAGAAAAAAAAGACCAATCAAAATTCTTGCTAGAAGCTTTGAAGCCTACCACTATAGGATCAAAGTCTTATGGCAATTTGAGAATGGTTCAAGGAAAAGTTCACTGACCCTGATGATGAGCCCTTGCACCCATTCTGAGGAGACCCCGGGCCATTACTGTATGTATGATTACTGTATTCTGCAGCTGTAGTAGTAGAAACAATCAGTCCTTCTTCGTTTTTGCCCACTGTGTCTTGTCCACAGCCGAATTCCTTCCTTCCTCAGGTCTATTGTTGACATGAGTGTACCGAGTCCTGCTTTCTTGAGGGTCAACAGTGACAGAAAACAGCAGTCATACATAGGATATCATTCCAGGCAAGTTTCTTTGAAAACTGGCCATTGATTCATTGAAGAGTACGATTTTAAAGGATTTCAGGACAATTTCCAGAAAATTCAAGATGTCCACCAGAAAAATGACCAACTAAAATTCTGAATAGAAGTTCTAAAGCCACCCACCACAGGATCCTTCCAGCCAAATCTGCCAAGTGGTTAATGAGGAGCTACATGTACATTTTAAAACAAGTTTACAGATGATGGATGGATGTACTCGCCATACGATAACCTGACTTTGCTCTTCAGAGATGTGAGCTAACAAGAGGCCCAAGGGGCCTGTGTCGCTCACCTGGAGCACCATAAATTTTTGTCAAAATTGTTGGTGGGTGGTTTAGCAGTCTTTTAAGAGTTTGTGGACATTTTTGCAAGTGCAATATGGCCACCAAACACACTACATTTTGATTGCCCCACGGCACCCATGTTTTTTTGATGGATCAACTTCCCTTGAACAAATTTTAATGGCCCAAATTTCGGCCTGATCCCTTCAGTGGTTCTGGAAGTCATTTTCATGAAAACCAGGTCATCCAAGATGGTCGCTGAACCATTTGGTCAATCAAGTCCTCTTGAACAAACTTGGCTTACCTCTTGACCTAGATGAAGATTCCCCAAGTGGTTTCGGAGAAGATTTTTAAAGACATTTCCTGAAATTGGCCGAAATCCAAAATGGCCGCTGGGCAAATTTGCCGATCGGGTTCATTTGAACAAACTTGGATCCTTATGCCCTATGGATGCCTCCTGCCAAATATAATTGAAATCGGCCTGGTAGGTCTCGAGGAGACATTTTAAATTTCCCATTGCTTTAGCATGGGAGCTTCTGACGAGAAAATTATCCAAGATGGCCACCAAACCATTTATTCGACAGTTTTTCGAAATTAGCAAATTTGAGCTCACAATACACAAAAACATATATAGAACCAATTTTGGCCTCGAAATCCATCAAATAAAAAAATCCAATATGTCCGCCAAACACGCTACATTTTGATTGGCACACGGCGGCCATGTTTTTTGACGGAGCAACTTCCCTTGAACAAACTTTAATGGCCCTTAGTCCCTAATCATATCTCCCAAATTTTGGCCTGATCCATTTAGCGGTTCAGCTCTTTGCATATGAGAATATGTATATGGGAATGAGCATGAATATATAAGATGAATGAACATGATATATACACATAATACAAAAAACTCAATCTTGAATTACCTCCTGATATTTGGATTCCAGACATGGAGCCTTCAACCAATCACTTGTCCGGCCATCAGTGACACAATCTGGTTGACATCCTCTCGCTTAACCATGTCTGCCTCTTAATTCTTGCTTTACAAATGCCAAAAAAGGAAGAAGAGCAGTGTGGCCGTTTAACTATCATTTCAAAACAGCTAAAACGAGTGGATTGGCTGAGTCTGACACATCCCTCATATAGTAATCCATGAAAGAAGACTCACAGTGCCAGTGTGCAACAGCCATGATGTCCTCTAATGGAACACCATTGTAAAGGGCGGTCGAGGCGGCTATTCCTCTAACATTGTGTGCCCTTGCGCATTGCACCTAGTGCCCAGTCGCAATCTCATGGGTAGTCTGAATGCATTCGACTACCCAACGACAGATAGAATCCATGGATGCGGTGCCATATGGCAGATCCACAGATGTCTATCAATCGGCATTAACGAGTCCCTTTTTTGTATTTAGTCAAAGCATGGACTGGGCACCAGACACTGGCATCACGATCAAACCTAGTTAGTTTCGGTATAATGATCGGTTTGCCGGGATATTTCAAAGATTGATTCTTTGACATAAACTCTGCTCTTGGCAGTAGACGCAGACCCTCTCCGGAGACAATAAATAGGTCCCTCTCTGCTGAAAGTGCATGGATCTCACTGCACCTTCTAGCTGAGGAAGCTGCCAATAGAAAGACCACCTTAGACTAGCCGAACGCAACGATTCAAAAGGGTGCTTGGCCAGTACATTAAGCACTAAAGACAGACTCCAGGCTGGAATGACTACCGGTTGTCTCGGTAGGAGATTGCTCATTCCCTTCACCATCACATTTAACTGGGCCACCTCTGGACTATCCCTGTTGGCTATACAAGGGATAACTCATGCCAAAGCTGACTTGTATCCAGCAATTGTGACGGGAGCTAGTCCTGAAAAGAACAGCTCACAGAGAAAGTCTGCTATTTGCTGAATAGTGGATTGAACGGTATCAATACCCTTTCCTTCACACCAGTCTGCAAATTTGTTAACTTTGTTGTTATATGACTTGAAGGTCGACCTCCTTCTCGCAGCTGCGATGAAATCTGCAGCTTGTCGAGAAAAACCTTCCAACGTGGAACGTTGTTTGATAACATCCACGCAGTCAGTTTGAACATTTCGGGACGCTCGTGTTGGAAGCGTCCCTTGGCCTGGGAGATTATGTTCGGAATCTCGGGTAACTGCACTGGATTGTCCACCAGTAGATCTAGAAGATCCGTGAACCACGACCTGCTGGGCCAAAATGGCGCTATTAGCAGGACCAGGCATGGTTCCTCTCTGATCTTCAGCAATATCTTTGGCAGAAGAATGGTGGGTGGGTACGTGTAAGCGTGCATCCCTCTTCAGCTTATCGCCGGAGCGTCTGTATCGACGACATTTGGATCTGGAATCAGCGAGACATAAGTCATGATTTGAGCATTTTCCTTTGTGGCGAACAAGATCCTGTGAAGAACTGGAGGGTTGAGAGACCATTCTGTTGGCAGAATCCTCTGTCTCTGAGACAAAGCATCCTTCAGAATGTTCAATCACCCAGGAATGTGAGCTGCTCTCAAAACAACCGAGTAATTCCTGCACCATTGAATCAAGTGCCACACTTTCATACATAGTGTGGGTGACTTGGTCCCGCCTTGGAGATTTATGTATGATACTACTGTCGAGGTGTCCGACCGTATCAATATCGCCTTGCCCCTGACTTTTGGAAGAAACCTTTCCAACGCCAGTTCCACTGCCATCATTTCCAACAGATTGATATGCAGCTGGCTCCCATGGAGAGTCCATGTTCCCGAAACCTGGTGTTCTCCCAGGCAGGCTCCACCCCCCCCCCCCCCCATCCCTCCAGCGATGCATCCATGTACACGGACAGCCGGGGTGGGGTAGGTGCAGCGAAACTCCTACTAGGCGATTCTGACACTTTTTCCACCATACAAGACGCGACATTAATGGCTCCAAAACTGGCACCAGCTTTGACAGGGGTTCTGTTCTCTGTTTCCAGAGACATCAGATACAACTGGATAGGTCTTCACATCAGAGCAGCATACTGGATTACCTGCTCCATGGAGACCATCATGCCCAGCATCTGAAGAAACCGCCTCACCTGAATGTGGTTTCCCAATCAAAAACTCTTGAGGATGGCTAACTCTGGGCTCTGACGGGTAAACCCTGCCCTCCTCGAGATCGAATCACATCCCTAAATAAACGAACTGTTGAGTGGATGTCAACTCAGATTTCTCCTTGCTGACTATCCAGCCTAGATCTGAAAGTAACTTCAGAGTCAGAGCAGTATCCACCTCCAACCTGGCTGCCGTATCTGCTTTGATCAACCAATCGTCTATGTAGGTGTGTAGCGCCACGTTCTCTTTTCTGAGAAACGCTGTCACCGCAAGGACCACTCTTGTGAAAACCCTTGGAGCTGTCGACAGGTCAAACGGGAGAACAATAAACTCCAATACTTGATTCTGAAACGCAAATCTCAGAAACCTGTGACAACTCCTGTTCATTGGAATGTGGAAATATGCATCTTTCAGATCGATCGACACACACCACATTCCCTTCCTCAATCTTGCCATTATCGACCTCGGCGTTTCCATCTGGAACCGAGGCGTATGGATAAACCAATTTAATGGCCTGAGATTGAGAACGGGTCTCCATCCCCCTGTGCTCTTGGGGACAAGAAACATATTTGAATAGAAGCCTGGAGTGTTCTGGTTTGCTGGTTTTATTGCTCCCTTCAGAAACAAACCTGAGACTTCGTTTTGAATGGCTTCTAACTTGTCTGGTTCCCTTGGTACGGGTGTCCACACAGGTGCCAAAAACAGATTCTGTGGCGGAAAGTCCCACCACTCTGGCATGTATCCCTGGGATAACCATCCCAGGGCCAGACTGTCTGACATCACACCTCGCCAGGCCTCGACGAAACGCATGAGCCTTCCACCCACTATAGACGCCTTGACGCCTAACGGGGTTGTCCGGCTCACGGTCCGCTCCCCCCCCCTCTCTTAACGAGAGAGGGAGAACCATTTCGGTCTTGGCTCGGCAGGTCTAACTGGCACCGCTGTTCCTGTCGCACAGGTGCGGTCCAGGCGGATACGAAGGGAGCTCTCGTACCCTCAGGTACGATCCGCTCCCTTCTTTCCGCCCTTTGAGGACTTACCCTTCACCTTGCCCTTCCCGCCTCTAGGGCGATCAGGAGCAACATTGGGGAGGGTAGGGGCCTCCACAACCTTCCTGGCTTTCTTCGCCGGCGGCGGCTGAGAAAAGCCAGACGAAGCAGCAGCCGCACTAGGCTTAGCTTTCGCCTTGCCTTTATACTTCTTCTGCTTCTTGGAAGGTTGAACAGTCAACGGCTTCCCTACAGCCCCTAGTGGGTGCGCTTGCTGCACTGGCTCTAGCTGTAAGTTTACCACCAACCGATTCTGCGCAATGCTAGCAGTGTCCTCTAGGATGGCCCACGCCTGGCCACCGAAGATGCTAGGACCTGTCAGGGGCATCCCAAGAAGACGCCCCCCGACGGCCGTAGCCGGACGCTTTTGGTCAAGAACCATTTGCACCATTGCCAGTGCGTCCATAGACAGCACCAGGCCATCATTGACGCATGAAAGCGCCACAGGTGGCACAGGGTGGCCTGCCCCCGCTTCAGCCCACACCGACTGAAGAAGGCGATAAGAGTGGTTGACAGCACTCATAGCCGCCCTCACACCCTCATCACATAGGGACAGGACTTCCTCATGGTGTCCCTGGGATTTGTCCACCAGTGCCGGACCGGGGCCACCCGCTCCAGCACTCTGGACACCCAGAACCCATCGGTCATCCTCGGTAACCGATGGTACCACACCATACCTGTCGTATTCCCCCCATGGAATACGACACCTTGCCCGCACCTCCCTAAAGGCCGCAGGGAGCTGGCCCTTGGTCATGAGTTGCTTACTATAAATAGCCTCTAGCAACTCGATAAACCGTGGATCCAGTCCAACGGACTGGAACCTGGCTGCGGGCAAGATCCCCGTCCTAAGACCTCAGACCAGGCTACTTCCGAGGAGGACACACCCGTGAACACGTCACCCGTTGACGCGTTCACGGACCTACCAGCCACGGCCTCCCGGCTAGGAGCCGCGGCTGACACGCCAGGAACTCCGGTACCATACGGTTCCGCCGCCACCCCATGGAACACACCAGTCCATGGAGTAGGTCCACACGGAAAACTGTGCGGACCCGTAGCAGACACGGAACCGTGGCCAGACACGGGCGCCAACGGCGCCCCACGTCTGACCGCCGGACCAGGCGAGATAGGTGAGTACCACGCCTGGCCCGGCACACCCGTCACCGTGTCGGCTGGCATCAAACCAACCATCACGGTACCAGATTGGCCTCAACCACGGGCGGAGCCGCTGCCCTGGCTTGCGCCAAGCCAGACAGATGGAGGACGGTTCCGTCCAGGACGGAATCAACCTCCATATTCTCCACCCGTGGCATCACAGGCCGCAGCAACCTCTCCTCCTCGGCCTCCTCGTCTTCAGACCCCGAAGAGTCGTCACTAGACGGACGGACGGCTCCATGCCTGATGGACTGGCCACCGCCACTGGACCACCCGGAGGTGGCCGCAGAGAGACAGAACCCGTCAGGCCGGAGCCCGACGGGACTGCCAGGGGGCCGTACGAGATGGCTCCCTCGGTGACCAGTCCAGAACCCTGTCCAAGGACAGGGTCTGTACCAAGCATGGGGAGAGACTGCCCAACAACTTTCGGCAGCAGGGACGACACCAGCGTGGGCAGAACGCTATGCAGAAAGCCCTGCATAGCCGGACCAAACCACGCCGGCGGTGCTATCTCCGCCACCTCCAGCTGAAGACGTGGAGCGCCCCCAACCGCCGAACCGGATGCTCCACGATTTAATTTTGGACTGCCTGACCCCGTGTCAGACCCAGCCAAATCCTTCTGGGCAAGGAACTTCAACATCATATCCGCGGACCAGACTGCACACACATTACACCTACTATCAAGGCTACATGAGGTACATCTAAAGCAGACATGGTCCTTAAACAGGACCCGGACGAACTTGTGGCACTCGTCACATGATGGCGGGGCTGGCTTGGCCTATAAATAAGCACAAACCTACAATAAGCAAGCGGAACGAGACAAGGATGGAAGGCAGACAATTAATTTCCAAATAAATTGACCATAAATTAACTGAAACCCTCCCGCACCCCACCCCGCAACGTTACAGCAAAGATCGCATTGATTATAATGACAAGAACGAAGCGGCCATAAATACACCCATAAATTGATCCTCCAGGATGTATAACGGAACCAGGAATCATATCGCATAGCATTCGGGGTATATTTACCAATCACTATAAATTATACTCCTAACGAAAGCCAAAACGATATGTGAAGAAACAACAACATGTAAACAAACTGCTGTACCACACGATAAAACCACAGACCACACATCTAAATCAAGAATTTTGAAACCACCGATCATTGCAAACAGATCGTGATAACACGCAAAACTTTTTTCTGGTACCATTTTTTAGTACGCAGCACCCAGAACAAGATGTGCGAATTAATGAAAAAATTTTCTTCACATAAACATCCGAGCACCACGGGTGTGACGTCACCCGCTCGGATCTTACGGAGAACGACGTCAGCCGATATTCGTGTTACAAATACCGTAGCAAACACCTATTTTCATATCTGACGATCGCCTGTTGGGGTTAAAGAAGGCAACCATCCGGCATATCTCGTTGTTAACACACGTCCCAGATTCTTTGGGGTTAGAAATTGGAACATGCGACCCAAACGAAATTTAGAGACCTAAGTCTTTTAACTATGGAATAATAAGGAAATATACGACCTGGTTATCATCGGCGGTATCCATATTATCCAAATATCCTTGCAGAAGAGCACTAGCTATCACAATCACAGTTTACACAAACACTTAGACTTTTATTTCTCAATCTTTCCAACTGCTAAAAAGCATGTATTGCTCTTGTTGCTATGCAAACAAGAATGAGCTCTATGGTAGACGGGTACTCGGCAGTTGGTAGCCGAGTACCCGGTTCCAAGGAGTCAGTAAAGCTTTCTATAGTCCTAGAGCCAGCTGTCAGGGCCAGCTGTATATCAGAAGTAACAGAATGGTGAGTATTGATCGAAGGAGAAACTTGTGTTTCTGAGCATTCCATGGTGAATTTGATGCTCTGGGGAGCTTCATTCATGTACGTGACAAACTCCTCTAGGGATGTTTTGCCGTGCTCCCAGATTATGAATATGTCATCTATGTATCTAACATACAATGCAGGCATTTTACCGGTTGGGATCAAGTTTACCAGTTGTGACTTCTTTACAGGCTGTGC
This sequence comes from Chaetoderma sp. LZ-2023a, assembly GCA_034401795.1. NCBI lineage: Eukaryota > Metazoa > Mollusca > Caudofoveata > Chaetodermatida > Chaetodermatidae > Chaetoderma > Chaetoderma sp. LZ-2023a. The sequence goes on along the minus strand of CM067372.1, from coordinate 177,402,199 downwards.
CATTTTTGGCAGTTGTGACCATTTTTGGCAGTTGTGATATTTTTTGCCGGTTGTGAGTTTTTTGGCGGTTGTCCCATTTTGGTGGTTTGGCAACTTTTTGGCAGTTTGTTGTCATTTAAAACCGGTTGTGGATTTTTTTCCAGTTGTGTCCATTTTGGCGGTTGGAAAAAACATTTTTGGCGGTTCAAGTTTTTTTACCGGTTGAGTTTGTTTTGGTGATAAATTTCTTAAGTGTCTCTGTCGGTCAAGTTCGTGGGGGTCTTGCTCCTTTAGTAGAGATTTTTTTGGCTGTTTGTATGGGTAATGATCATGTGTGGTCATCACTGTTTTTGATTCAGACTTTATGGCATTTCGTTCCTTGAGCGGAACTCATCAGAGGCGAAGTTTGTCACAACCGCCAAAAATGGTAACAACCGGTAAAAAAGTCACAACCAGTAAACTTGACCCCAACCAGTAAAATGAAGGTCAACCGGCAAAAATGTTTGACCAAACGGCCAAGACTCCAATGGAAAAACCGCCAAACTGGTTTTCCTCTGCCCAGATATGGTCAAGATCAACTCAATCCACAGGCTCACCCAGGAAGGGTATAAAAGGGACGAAAATTCCAGTCCAGATCATTCAGACTTTTGGTCTCACATTGCGACCAAGCGTCAGGCTAACATACCTACAACATTGGTTTTCCACTCTGATTACTTAGTTATCATCACATTTTCTAATTAAGTCTGTTTTGGCCAGCAAATGGAGATTCATAGATTACAATGTTAAATTTTTAGAATTTACTGAGCAATCTTTCCAGTAAGGGATTAACAATTTCTTCCAAACCCATTCCTCTCAGAAATCGTACAACTAAATTTCAAAACTAATATACAAGACCGTGACTATTTTAAAAAGTTCTAATTTGACTCGAAGTCGCTCAAAATTAGATTTGAACAGCAGACTTACATGTATTTGTAGGGGTCGATATGGTTAACTTAGAGAAATATTATGAAAACAAATGTAGTGTTTAGAGGAAGATGACATTTATTACATAGGTGTGTGCGTGCGTGCGTGCGTGTGTGTTGTAATATTTAAGGCGTTTATTTGCTAGTTCCCAATGCTAGGGTCTAGACTCACGCCTGGCCTTTGTGGTTTGGTTTATACTGACCAGTATCATGTTCAGTGTTGGTCAAATCACAATGTGCCTTATCGAGGATGATAAATGTACATTCTGAAAAACAAACGGTCAAACAGCTAATGGTCAAGAAAATCAAAATCTTTGCTTAATGTACGTCTATTTGTAGGCCAAAAGAAAACTATTTTTGAAAATTTACCATTGGTATGACGACGGGCTCGTTTATCCAATTTGTATCATTAAAGTATTAATCTTCCGTATCACTGCCAGGGGAGGTTACTCTTCCTCGAACTAGCCACCTTACCATTCGTAAACGCAATTACCTCCCTTATCACAATCCTGGCATGCATATGTTCGAGCAAGTCGAGTTGAGTTGTAGCAATGCATTGTCGATAGCAACCTCAGTTTTTCACTGTCTTAACACCTTAATGCTTTTTTTTAAAATTCAAATTTTTTTTATAGAAAGTCCATGAAAAGATTATTTTTGATAATTTATCACTGGAATGACTAGCTTGTTTTTTTTAACAGTTTTCGAACCAGTCAATCTATGGGTAAATTTTCAAACAGTTCAAAACAGTCTTCTCTTGGTCAGCAAATGGACCAATGCAGTCAGAAATAACTTAAACTGTTTCAAAAATAAAAGAATACAATTATGTTCAAAATATTCAACAGAACATCTTTTACATTGTGTTCAACATTATACCAAAGTTCTAACATATTTCTGTCTTTCTTTGGGAAACATGTTAGCTTATTTCTAGAGGCTAAACTTGCCTAACAGAATTGAGATGGAGACAGGAAGTGTGATACATGTAAATGACATAATTACAATGCCACCTCATTCCTACATGCACTGTACTGGTCATCCCCATCCCATCCCCAAATGAGATAATATCCCTCCTTACTAGGCTGGTCACCCCACCCCAACATCCCCACCTGAGATAAAGTCCCTCCATCCTGTGTGGGTCATCCCTTTCTCCCCTCCCCTCAGCTAAAAGCCCTCTTTAGTGTACCTTTGACCCCTTCCCCATCTGAGAAAGAATTTCTGCTTACTCTGCGGGTCATCAACCCACCCACCCCTCCCCTGCCACGGCCCACAAAAAATACCTTCCTGTGCATGTCATCCCTCACACACACACCCTCACATCTCCTCAGATAAAAGCACTCCTTACTGAGCGGGTCATCCCTCCAGCTCTGTTGCATCCTGTATTCATCCTGCAATGTCAGTGGTTCTGATGCTGTGAGAATCTGTAGCTCAGCTGACTGCATCCATTCACTGTATCTAGAGACAGACCACACACAGAACAAACATGGATATGAATACTGGTATGCTATATAAAGAACTAAATAAGGTCATCCTTAAGATTTTTTGGTTGTCCTCTCCCAACCGTGATACCTGATGGTTGGAGTAGGGTAGGTAGGTAGGTAGGGAAATTTTTCTTTTATCTGCTGAAATATAACATTACAAAATTTAAACTTGAAGGTTTTTATTTGAACTTGAAACAGAAACTACGTATAAAGCAAACTGTTTCTAAATGTTATATGAGCCCACTTTGACGAAAGGAGTCAATTCAATCGCCCAATGAACTTCACAGGAAACTCCCAAAAGATATTTTGAGTCGGCAGGATTTTTCGGGTCGATCAGGAGAGGACAAACAAACTACTATTTAAGGATGGCCTAACAATTTTCACTCCAATAGCAAAAAAGAGAAAAGTTATTTATAATGTACTTACGGTAAGAAGTTTTATGTTGAATATTTGGAAATTAAGCAATAATATCTTCCAGTCAAATTAGTTTTTAAAATCTTCAAAAGAATACTTCTTAAAGACTATTGTAACTTGTAAACGTCTGACATTTCACTATCACAGATCTGGGGACTATGATATCATGACTCATCCTATAATGAATGGATACAAATTTATGTTATTCGATGGTAATTAGTTTCAAAATAATCACTGTTCATCTAACCTGTACATGTAGGTTTATCTCTGTAGATTCTCTGGACAGATCACATCCATCTATCGTAAGAGTAAGGCTATAGAACACACAGACTCACCTGTTTCACAATTTTGAGAGAGAGAGAGAGAGAGAGAGAGAGAGAGAGAGAGAGAGAGAAAGGTTTTGATATGCGTAGCTGATATAACCAACTTGGTTGGACGTTGGTGCATAGGAATAAGTGTTAACCCTTTAACGACAAAATTTCTTCACAAAATTAAAATATTTATTGAATGTAGATTTGCAGGCCAAGAGAAGATTATTTTTGAAAGTTTACCACTGTAATGACTGGCTCTGTTACCGAGCCAATCATTTCAGTGGTAAAACTTAAAAAATAGTCTACAGAGGCCGGTTTTGGCCGATTTCATCACGAAATGGTTAAACTGACAGAGCATTTATGATATTTGACCAATTGACCCCATCCCTAGCATGCCTGCATAGTTCCATAAAACAATGTACAGTATCTGAGATGTGCGCTGGAAAGGGCTAACAGTATAATTATAGCTCACCTGGACACATGATGCACTTCATATGGAACCAAGATCATCTTTTTGCCGATTATCTTTACATTGACGTTATCCTTCATTGCAATTCTTCAAAGCAAATGGTGTAAATATCTTGCTTTATACATGTAAGTTCACAAGCGAGATTGAAGAATCAGTCTCAGGAATTTGTGTAGCCATATGAGAGAATGCAGCACTGTGTGCATGTCATTCTGAATGTTAAATCTTCATGTAGCTGTGAATGATAAACATTTGTATATAAAGCAATCATAATATGTACAGGTGCATTATACGTGTTCATTATCCTTTCTGTGTTTGAAAATCCATGATTTTTCCATGACTTTTCACGACCAAAATTAACAAATTCTATGACCATCAAGAATTAAGATAGATCAGGAGACTTGTCTAAGTTATGATGTAGCTACATAAACTACGATCTGAGCTACTGTGCAAGATGTCTGAATATTGTGTCCTAAAAACAAGCCAAGGCCTTGCTTTGACATGTTTGATAAGCTTGCCGTAATTACCCCCAACGCTTTTAGCTTTTCTTGTGTAGATTGAGGTGACGACAGGAAATTATGCCAACAAATTTCTTTTATTTTGCATGATTACCATTTTCCATGACTTTTCCATGAGCTATGATAAAAAAAAAAAGAAGATTTTCCATGACTTTCCATGACTGCAATTAAAATGTTCAAATTCTATGACTTTCCAGTATTTCCATGACCTGTGAGTATGAACCCTGTATTAAATTGCAAATTTACCAGACAAAACTTTTATGACAGACTTTTAGATTTTAGTGACGGAGCTATAGCATTTTGATTTTCAATTCTTCATGTCAGTTAAACATGTATATTCACAGCAAAATTACTGATAATAAAACTGTTTAAATTGTATACTTTTAGAAGCCTAAACTGTGAGCTTCTATGTAATGGAACGAAATAAATCTTAACATATGATGATTTCATTACGTACAAATTAATATAATTTTTTAAGTTGCAAAATTGAAATAGAGGCTCGTGCCTCTACTTTAATTTCGCAACTTAAAAAATTATATTAATTTAATTTTAATTTATTAGTTTCCCTACCTACCTACCCTACTCCAACCACCAGGGTTGTGTGAGGACAACCACAAAATGTTTTACGGATGTCCTTACAATGGCTTACATGTAGTTACTAAGAAATGTTCTGTTATATATTTTTCACATAATTGGCTTGGAAGACATTGCTGCCATGGGATATGTGTTACATTGTTTTGGAAACATGTTATTAAGTTATTTCTTGAGAAACACCCATTTGCAGACTAAGAGAAGGATATGGTTGAACATCCACCACTGGAACCACTGACTCAACAAATGAGCTAGTGGTTCCAGTGGCAAATTGAAAAAAATAATCCTATAATAATTTTGAGATGCAAATTTTATGAGTATTTCTATGAGAAAATACAATTTTTTAAAACAAAGTTGCTGCCTTAAAGGTGCATATTCACACCAGAATGATTGAAAATAAAATTGTTAAAATTGCATACTTTTATAAGCTTAAATTCTGTGCCTATGTGTAAGGAAACGAAATAAATCTTAACATATGATAATTCCATTCCATATAAATTAATATAATTTTTTAAGTTGCAAAATTGAAATAGAGGCCCATGCCTCTTTTTTACTTTGTTTATTTTTTCATGGATTTATCAGTGAACGCGTTAAGGGGTCGATATAGGATAGTTGTCATATGAACATGCATCATGGGGTGGCAATATATGGTGGCTACTTAAGACGAGTCGACAACACCAATAGAGAAACACCATATCTTGTGGAGCCAAAGTTATATAATTCGATATCGACAGCGTTATTTTCAAGTTCAATATTTGTCCCGGCAATAAGTTTGAAACATTTAACACTCAATCCAGCCAAAAATGGCTTCTGTGGTGGTCTTCATTTACATCATTTTATGAATCATAATCCCTTGTCTTGTTACTGCCTCGGGAAACTGTGTTGGTATTGTATTATTATTGTTTAGTTAAAATTGTTTATTTGTTTGGTTGGCATTATTCAGGAGCCTGGTTGACTTTGGGAGTAGTCCGAACACGGCCTGAGAAGTCGCTATGCGAAAGAGTAGCAACTTCTCAGGCCGTGTTCGGACTAACTTTTTGGGAGGTGCTGTGGTGCAGATCGTTGTTCCCGCCGTCAGCTGTGGTGTGCCGCCTACGCTCATGGTTACAATCTGCTGCGCCTAGCATTTGGGTATATTTCTAGATTTGTCTTCTATATCTATTAGGTTGTTATGTCATGATCGTATATCTAATTATGTCATTTGGGTGCATATCTAGTTTTGATTTAAACACGCCAAGCGTAGGTGCCTTAACCACAACAGAAGGGAGTGAGTTCGGCTATATCTTGATGCTAGCCCATCCCATAGGTTGACTATGGGATTTTGGTTTGTTACGAAATCTGGTTAAAACACTATAAATAAAATTTACTTTTCATGAGGTGTAAGAATAAGGATATAGTCGGGAGGTCCATGTGTCGTGGTAAATTTGCAGCCTAAAAGAAGACTATTTTTTAAGATTTACCACTGGAATGTCACGATAACCGAGCCAGTTACTCCCGTGGTAAATTTTCAAAAAGTTTTCTCTTGGTCTGAAAATCGACATTTTTTTAACAAAGTTTAAATTCTATTGAACTTAAGAGGTTAATTAGCTGGTCAAAAAGTATCACTTATTCACTGACTGAGTGAAAAATGTTATCAACTTCATGAAATTAGGCTAATATAAATGAGTAAAGATTAAGAATGCTCAATTACAATAAGTGTTATTTGCGAAAATATTTAGGCCAACACTTGAACCTCTTTAATTTATGACTGTCTCGTTAATCTGTATTTAAAGGGCGTCTAATGTTTATGTTCGCTGTGTCGACTCAAATGGCTAGCACTTGACTGATAACAAAACTTGTAAGCGCTTGTAAGGGTTAAAGTTATCGCGTTGCTTTAATTTAGTTTCGGTTTCGATTTTTAAAGATCCAACTTATCGATTACTGCAAACTAATTCTGTCATTTTTGCCAGATGATGATGATGATGTATATTCCCCCGCTGTTCGGAGAATCGCTGAAACAGCGTAATTGTTTCTTCCTTGTATGTATGTATTTTTATTTTATTGACGCACTGGCAACGTGCGGCTTCAATTTCCATGTGCTAACTTAGCCGACAGTGATGCACCCATTAGTTTAATTTGTTGATCACCATCTCCCGGTCGGGGGATCACACCGCCATTCTGCAACTCCGCATAGCATCAGCAACCAGGCATCTTTCCACTGGATCACCGCACCAAGACTAAAAGTCAAGGATTGGCCGACCAGTTTTCACATGTCTGATATACTGACACACTGACGATTCATATGGGACTATCTGTGGATGCACCCGCCACAATTCAATCCTAGGCTTTTACGCCTATTGTACCCTGACTCCAGCACGGCAGTATATGTATTTTTATTTTATTGACGCACTGGCAACGTGCGGCTTCAATTTCCATGTGCTAACTTAGCCTACAGTGATGTACCTATTAGTTTAATGTGTTGATCACCATCTCCCGGTTGGGGGATCGAACCGCCATTCTGCAACTCCGCATAGCATCAGCAACCAGGCATCTTTCCACTGGACCACCGCACCAAGATTAAAAGTCAAGGATTGGCCGACCAGTTTTCACATGTCTGATATACTGACACACTGACGATTCATATGGGACTATCTGTGGATGCACCCGCCACAATTCAATCCTAGGCTTTTACGCCTTTGTATGTATGTATTTTTATTTTTATTGACGCACTGGCAACGTGCGGCTTCAATTTCCATGTGCTAACTTAGCCGACAGTGATGCACCCATTAGTTTAATTTGTTGATCACCATCTCCCGGTCGGGCGATCGAACCGCCATACTGCAACTCCGCATAGCATCAGCAACCTGACATCTTTCCACTGGACCACCGCGCCAAGACAAAAGTCTCGGGTTAGCAGACCAGTTTTCACATGTCTGATATACTGACACACTGACGATTCATATGGGACTATCTGTGGATGCACCTGCCACGATTCAAACCTTGGCATTTAAACCTATTGTACTCTGACTCCATCACGGCTCTGGCACTATATATATTTTTTTAATTTTATTGACGCACTGGCAACGTGCGGCTTCAATTTCCATGTTCTAACCAGCCAACAGTCATGCACCCATTAGTTTAATTTGTTGATCACCATCTCCCGGTCGGGGGATCGAACCGCCATACTGCAACTCCGCATAGCATCAGCAACCTGACATCTTTCCACTGGACCACCACGCCAGGACAAAAGTCTCGGGTTAGCAGACCAGTTTTCACATGTCTGATATACTGACACACTGACGATTCATATGGACTATCTGTGGATGCACCTGCCACTATTCAATCCTTGGCATTTAAGCCTATTGTACTCTGACTCCATCACGGCTCTGGCAGTATATGTATTTTTTATTTTATTGACGCACTGGCAACATGCCGCTTCAATTTCCATGTGCTACCCAGCCGACAGTCATGCACCCATTAGTTTAATTTGTTGATCACCATTTCCCGGTCGGGGGATCGAACCGCCATACTGCAACTCCGCATAGCATCAGCAACCTGACATCTTTCCACTGGACCACCGGGCCAAGACAAAAGTCTCGGGTTAGCAGACCAGTTTTCACATGTCTGATATACTGACACACTGACGATTCATATGGGACTATCTGTGGATGCACCTGCCACGATTCAATCCTTGGCATTTAAGCCTATTGTACTCTGACTCCATCACGGCTCTGGCAGTATATGTATTTTTTATTTTATTGACGCACTGGCAACGTGCGGCTTCAATTTCCATGTGCTAACCAGCCGACAGTCATGCACCCATTAGTTTAATTTGTTGATCACCATCTCCCGGTCGGGGGATCGAACCGCCATAGTGCAACTCCGCATAGCATCAGGAACCTGACATCTTTCCACTGGACCACCGCGCCAAGACAAAAGTCTCGGGTTAGCAGACCAGTTTTCACATGTCTGATATACTGACACACTGACGATTCATATGGACTATCTGTGGATGCACCTGCCACGATTCAATCCTTGGCATTTAAGCCTATTGTACTCTGACTCCATCACGGCTCTGGCAGTATATGTATTTTTTATTTTATTGACGCACTGGCAACATGCGGCTTCAATTTCCATGTGCTACCCAGCCGACAGTCATGCACCCATTAGTTTAATTTGTTGATCACCATCTCCCGGTCGGGGGATCGAACCGCCATACTGCAACTCCGCATAGCATCAGCAACCAGGCATCTTTCCACTGGACCACCGCACCAAGACTAAAAGTCAAGGATTGGCCGACCAGCTTTCACATGTCTGATATACTGACACACTGACGATTCATATGGGACTATCTGTGGATGCACCTGCCACGATTCAAACCTTGGCATTTAAACCTATTGTACTCTGACTCCATCACGGCTCTGGCACTATATATATTTTTTTAATTTTATTGACGCACTGGCAACGTGCGGCTTCAATTTCCATGTTCTAACCAGCCAACAGTCATGCACCCATTAGTTTAATTTGTTGATCACCATCTCCCGGTCGGGGGATCGAACCGCCATACTGCAACTCCGCATAGCATCAGCAACCTGACATCTTTCCACTGGACCACCACGCCAGGACAAAAGTCTCGGGTTAGCAGACCAGTTTTCACATGTCTGATATACTGACACACTGACGATTCATATGGACTATCTGTGGATGCACCTGCCACTATTCAATCCTTGGCATTTAAGCCTATTGTACTCTGACTCCATCACGGCTCTGGCAGTATATGTATTTTTTATTTTATTGACGCACTGGCAACATGCCGCTTCAATTTCCATGTGCTACCCAGCCGACAGTCATGCACCCATTAGTTTAATTTGTTGATCACCATTTCCCGGTCGGGGGATCGAACCGCCATACTGCAACTCCGCATAGCATCAGCAACCTGACATCTTTCCACTGGACCACCGGGCCAAGACAAAAGTCTCGGGTTAGCAGACCAGTTTTCACATGTCTGATATACTGACACACTGACGATTCATATGGGACTATCTGTGGATGCACCTGCCACGATTCAATCCTTGGCATTTAAGCCTATTGTACTCTGACTCCATCACGGCTCTGGCAGTATATGTATTTTTTATTTTATTGACGCACTGGCAACGTGCGGCTTCAATTTCCATGTGCTAACCAGCCGACAGTCATGCACCCATTAGTTTAATTTGTTGATCACCATCTCCCGGTCGGGGGATCGAACCGCCATAGTGCAACTCCGCATAGCATCAGGAACCTGACATCTTTCCACTGGACCACCGCGCCAAGACAAAAGTCTCGGGTTAGCAGACCAGTTTTCACATGTCTGATATACTGACACACTGACGATTCATATGGACTATCTGTGGATGCACCTGCCACGATTCAATCCTTGGCATTTAAGCCTATTGTACTCTGACTCCATCACGGCTCTGGCAGTATATGTATTTTTTATTTTATTGACGCACTGGCAACATGCGGCTTCAATTTCCATGTGCTACCCAGCCGACAGTCATGCACCCATTAGTTTAATTTGTTGATCACCATCTCCCGGTCGGGGGATCGAACCGCCATACTGCAACTCCGCATAGCATCAGCAACCAGGCATCTTTCCACTGGACCACCGCACCAAGACTAAAAGTCAAGGATTGGCCGACCAGCTTTCACATGTCTGATATACTGACACACTGACGATTCATATGGGACTATCTGTGGATTCATCTGTCACAATCAATCCTAGGCTTTTACGCCTATTGTACTCTGACTCCAGCACGGCTCTGGCAGTATATGTATTTTTTTTTTTTTTTATTGACGCACTGGCAACGTGCGGCTTCAATTTCCATGTGCTAACTTAGCCGACAGTGCTGCATGTATGTATGTATGTATGTATGTATGTATGTATGTATGTATGTATGTATGTATGTAAGTATGTATGTATGTATGTATGTATGTATGTATGTATGTATGTATTTCTTAAAAGGTTCAAGTTTATCACAGTTCCGAATGTGTGCCGGGATGTTGTTCCAGAGTTTTGGGCCAGCTTTTGAAAAGGCTCGTTGTCCAGCCATTGAATTACCGGGTGGGACCACACACAACAGTTGCTCGCTTGATCGCAGGGATCTTGGTGCTATTCTCTTCGTTATCAACGAACAGAGGTATAGTGGTGCAAGTCCATGCATGCATTTAAAGACTAGAAGTGCAATTTTGTAGTTGATTCACTCTTTAACGGGTAGCCAGTGAAGCTGTTTAAGTACAGGGGTTATGTGGTCATGACGGTGAGAATGTGTTACTAGTCTAGCTGCTACGTTTTGTGCTCTCTGAAGTCTGTGTAGTTGTTCGTTGGTGATGCCAGCTAGCAGTGAGTTGCCGTAATCTAGTTTAGATGTGATGGTGGTATGGACAAGTGACCTAATTGCATCCCCGCTAAGTACACATTCAATGATATTGCCCCTGGAGGTCGACGACACACGTATATATCGGGATTGCACTGTAAGGTTTACTTTTGTATTGAAAATGTGGTAATGTGTTCGTGGGCTAGATGTCAGTAAATATAATATGACAATAGGCGTTGCCTATACGCGAACGCAGACACCATTTATTGCTCAAATAAATAGGACGAATTGGTATATGGTCGAAATGTCCTAAACACGTATGCCCATGTATAGTACATTTGAAGCTAATTTTTCATCACGCTTGGAGGGCATTCTTGTAAATCCCGTCCACAATATTCACAACAATGCGTCTGCCCATTGTCAGTGATATCCGCCAGTATTATTGCATCTTTCACCGGGGCCTACACCATTAAATAGCTGCGCCAGTCCAATGATGTTATAAAATTTGTACCAATGTATCCCGGTGCTCCTCGCTATTTGGGGAAATACAAACAAGTTCATAGTAACAATGACGTCATAATGAAATATCGTCCGCTAGAAGTTTTAAATCGCGTTTACCCAGACATACGCTACAAAAAATGGGAATTAATGCATGTCCGCAAGTAAATACATGAATGTGCATTTCATCCGGGTGCGAATGGCATGGTAACCGGTCTTAAATTTCCTGCTATCAGCCCTATCAGCGTATGGCATTGACAACAACAACTTTTCACGGCCATCAGTGTTAAAAATAATACGAGACAGTCAACCAAACCTCATATTGCATTAGCAGACGCACAAATAAAAATAAATACAGCTTTTGCGTGGCCTGCTTCATACTATTTAATCATTTTACATTCTGAAGTAAATGTACGTGCGAAGCCATCGCTCACTGCGTTTGCTATAAAACAAGGTGTATGCCTACTAGGAACTGACTAGATCCAACACAGTAGTAATAGTCATAGTAGGTATTTCAGTACTCAGTTGTTTCTGCAGTAGCATCATTTCACCATGCAAGGCATTGCAGAGGACCCCTACTCAGGCATTCTAGATGTGGTATGCGAGACTGAGGTAAATAGGAAACTCCTAAGCAGTCCAGTACGAGCTGTGTGAACACTGTTCCATTTGATGTAGCAGCATTGATAGTTCTTTCATCTACTCTGGCATCCTTAAGCAGTCTTGTTCATATCTGAGGTGAAGGCCTCCCTGATGTGAACATCTAGAGATGAAATTTATTCGGTCTTCTGCGCCATCTTTACACAATGGGCAATCCGCCTTCACATTGTGTTGGTTAAATCTGCTTTTATTTGCTTGTAGGGTGTATGTGCTGAGCAGCAATCGGCAATTGATTGATGCTTTGGTGATGGAGAGGCATTCGTACCTAGCACTGTCCCATACAGGGTGCACTGTCCCATACAGGGTGCACTGTCCCATACAGGGTGCACTTTTCCTACTGACAGGTTTTTAATGCTCAGAAATGTTAGGTGTCTTTGTCAAGGCATCAGCTTTAAGTTTATTTTCCCAGTAGATGTTGACAGCACGTGTTACTGCTCCTTTTCATGATTCCTTACTCGGTGGCTGCTCAAGGAGATCATGTGCATCTGGAAAATTGTACTGCTGAAGGATTCCGGCGATGGCTGTGAACCAGCTGTGGGATGTCTTTGTTTTCGTTGTGAGTTACCTTACCACAATGTTATATTCAATGGATTCATGGTCCCTGAAGATGTTACCGAAAGCAGTGAGCATGCGTTTATGTACTTCTCCCTGGACTGGGACTTGTCCGAGCATCAAGTATACTGCAGCATCTGCTGTTCTGTCGGAAAGGTGCTGGATTTGCCTTACCAGTTGTTTATGGAGCTTGTCCGCTTGGGCCATGTCCTTCGTTGTTAGTCGTATTGTATCAAGACCATAGATAAGGCGTGGAATGACATAAATATTTAGACAGGGGTTGGAGACTTTCGGCTTAAGTCCATTTGCCCCATGAAGGCCTGAACCCATGAGTGCATATACTGTTTTAGGTGCCATGGTTATTCATTCGCTGATGACTTTTTCTGTCCCATATTTAGAGGTGCTGTCCCTGGTAATCTCGTCTGGGGAGTTTAATTATGTTTCATCTACGATTAGACATGTTGTGGGAGCTGACACACCCTCTTTTCGTTGTTGACTATTGAGTTTGTAGAATAAAGTTTTGTCATGTTCATCAGCATGCATTATATCTTTGTACTTGTCCTTCTGGTAACTGCCTCTTGGTAATGTTGTGAAGACCGTAGGTGCTTTTTGGCGATCTTCATTTCTCTGAACAGAGCACTGTTTCCATTGGTTGGATGTCCGGCGGTTTTCCACTTCCAGTTTACCTGTTTGCGAGTATGACAAAGTGCCTTGATGCGAGGGGACCAGTTGTATCATCGTCTTCTATTTTTGTGTGGGTTTTGCATGTGGCATTCTTTGGCTGTGTTTTGTATGATGTCACAGTAGTTAATAATGTCCAGATCTAAGTTTTCAGGTGATTGTGTACACTCCTGTTGTTGAATGAAGGGTGTAAGTCACTTATTTAAGAGATACTGGTATTTCCGTATATTCACTTTGTCCCATTTAATTTTATTGGCTGAGAGCTTTGTTGGAGATATACTTTTGGTTGGTCTATTGTGTTCTGGCAAATTTACTGATAGTGTGACCATGACAGGGTTGTGTTGTGATGTGTTGAGGCCTTCTCTTTCAAGTGTGGTATATAATCTCATGATGTCATTGCTTTGGAGGAAATAGTCAATTTGTGATTTGTTTTGTCCATTAGGGTGGAAGTAGGTATATATTTCAGGAGCTGTTGCTGTGAGTTCTACGCCACTTTCACTTATGAATTTGCGTAGTAATTTGTCCCTGTTATTGGGTACCAACTTCTTAAGTGATGCGTTAAAATTCCTGCCAATTAGGATGTCACAGGACTGCTCAAATTCCGCCAAGATTTCACTGATTTCGCTAAGAACAACTCTATATTCATCTTCAGCGTTCTTACTTCCCCTGCATGGCATATATACGTTAACTAGGATCATTGGTATTGACTGAGTGTTGATCTTGACCGCTGCTAGTCTATTACCTCCGTCATGAAGTTCTACAATCTGCGGTGAGAGGTTGCTATCATAACATATAGATACTCCGGCCATACCACGAGGGCATTGAAATGGTGAGATTGGGTCTTTGTCATTAACACACTGTGTGTGACAGCTGTATCCCTACTGTTCACAAAATGATTCTAGTTCTGATTTCTCAAAATTATAGAGCCAGTGCTCTTGGAGTAAGATTATGGAGCCTTTGGAAATTAGACTTTCTAAGTAAGGCTTACTTGATCTAAATTTATCAATGTTGTATGAGACAATGTTGAATGGGTGTAAGAATGATGACTGATTTAATTTACTATTAGATTTATGTGTGATGTTCTCACTGTTGGGTATATTGATGTTGTCGGTTGGATATTTTGGGATGTCCATTGATATTGCTGAGGTTGCTGTTGCTGCTGAATCACTGCTGATGCCATGTTCTGCTGAAGTAGTTGCAATAGTTGATGGGGCAGTAACAGCATTGATTGGTGTTGGTTGAGGGTTACATTCTGCTGATAAGTCTGCATATACTGGTTGAGTGTATTTGGATTTGAGGTCTGATTGAAAAGGTACGGCTGCTGGGTGGGCAAGATGGCTACCGTATTCTGGTAAGTCAGCTGCGGTTGGTGATTGGCGTCCATTAGTACTCCTAGTGGTTGGGATACCCAGGGTGGTGCCGGTATTCGTTGACCGCGTTCTAAAAAATGCTCTGACGTATATTCGTTCTGTTTGCTTATTTTTTGTGGCCTTGTAATCAGCTCGGCTGCCATCCTAGCTCTCTGGTTAATATTGTCTTCCTGACAGATAGCTGCACTGGTCTCTGCCAATGCTGATACGTTTCCTGCTGGATGACTAGCGGAACGGGTTATGACATTTTCGCTAGTACTGGGGATGTTGTCTGGACAGATTATTTCTTGCAGCGAGTTTGCTATTGCTACTGTTTTGACTGTTGTTTGTTCGCGCTTCTCAGCTGGTTCATTAGCCTGCCTATTATTGTGCATTACTGACGAATTGGCAAACTTCTATCATAATTGGCTGATGCTGATTATGTATCTCCATGGTTAAAGGCCAAGCAAGAGTCTCTGGAGTTTGCATTGCAATTGAACAGCTGCTGTTTGATGTATTACTAATTTATTGCTAGTTGTGGCATTGCTAGTAGAAGTATAGTTATTTGCTGGATTCTGGTGGTTTGATCTATCATAGTGGTTTCGAGGAGAGATTTGCTTTTTATAATGCCTAGATCGCTCGGTTGGTTTCTTTACTCTGGGTGGTCTACATCTGCTGTAATTATTAGTATTAGCGTTAGCTTTACAGCTATCACCAATATACTTTCTGTTACACCAGTCCTCCAGTATTTCTAGTCATATTGTCATTTTTAGATGTTCTATCTCCAGATTGTGTATACGTTGTTCGTTGGCCATTTTTATATTGTCTCTTTCAAGGTTGCATATTCTTTGCTCATTAGACCAGGTTTTGCGGCTTTCATTGTCACTGGTTACATGCCTGCTGTGCAAGGTTTCATGATGGTTATCAGCCGTTTGCTAGGATGACACTGCTGAGTTGTTGGGTTGGCTGGCTTCATCCATTAGTAGTAGCCTTCTTTGAAGTATGCATTTTAACTCTTGGAGTTCATTGAAGCAGTATTCTAAGTTTGCAATGAACGATTTCTCTTTACCTAGTTGCGCCTTTGCTGTGATAGTTCAGTCTCCAGGTTTTGTACCTTATTCTCTTTGCTTTATAGCAGTTTGTTTCTGTTTTCCATTTTGTCTAATAACTGTGTGTTATTTAGTTGGTATTCGCTAAATATGTAAGTGTTGTCAATAGTGTGGCTGTAGGAGTACCTTGAGCGATGGTCGATGTTGTGACAGTTGATTGGGTGTATTCATGTTGGCTTGGCATTATGCCTATACTCATAGGGTGGTGATTTATCTGTGTGGTATCATTCAGGCAGACGATATGGTTATCATGGGTAGAGCTTTGTACTGATTCTTTGGAAGCATAGGTTTGGGTACAATGTTGAGTACCAGATAATGATGTTACTGCAGTGCTAGGCTCATGAGGTTGGATTAATATGTTTGTTGTTGTTGGGTCATTATTTTGCGCTGTGTGTGGCTGATCCTCATCTGACATTTGTGGCTTGACTATGCTATGGCTGTTAGTATGATTACAGTGGTTGGCAACTTTTTTGTTCCTTGTTGGAATTTGAGGAGTTGAAGGAATTCCCGTCTTTAGGATTAGGCGCACCCAGGTTGGCCTAGGGTGGATTTCATAAAGCTTTCTATGCTGAGAAATTTGCTATCATCATCATCATCATCATTTTACGAGGCATACACCATTGGCTTGTTATTGCCTCAGTGTTTTTGTAGCTTGGAGAGTACAAGCCTGGTTTTTGTTATTACTTGGAATGCTGCTGCTTATGATGCCAAGACTAGGAGAACTGCTAGCATGGTAAGCAGTGACAACTGCTTGTTTGCCTGAACTAGGCATGACTTGAGGTGCAGTGTCAAATGGTTGATCACCTGAAATAGCTCCTCAAGTGGAGGTGACAAACAACATGTTTGAGGTAATAGAAAGCAGCTACACAAGAGGCCATAGTCCGAGAGTACGAAAGGAAAGGGCCAAACAGATTTAAAGAAAATTCATTTACAGGCCGAGTCAACAATGTATGGAACAGCCTACCCAATGCATTAATAAACATTGATTCAGTGTTTAAAGATGTTATGAGGACTAGATACCCAATCGCTCGGATTAACTTGACAATCATAATACAGATTCTCCTTTACTAGAAGAATAAAATGTTTTTAAAATTTTTGTAATCGGCCCATCCAAAGCTGAGATAAGCATATAGCAACCACCTTGACAACCAAATGTTCTTAGCTATCGTGCTAGAGTTGTGACGTCACACCGGGATGACACCAATTCCTATTAGTCTAGATTATTATCTCGGGAGCAAAGCTAGGCACCTATTCTTTAACAATTCATTGTTCACACAGGGACACTACATTGTTCGAGATGCACAACGGTTCAATAATATCGAAGTTGATGATATTTTTGTTGATTAAAATTTAAAGGACAGACCTCATGGTCACGTACGGTGCCTGACATCACAATTCTAACGTATAGGCCTGTTAGGCAACATGGCTCATAATGAATCGGCAGGGTCCCTGTTTTAGACACGTGACAGCGGCGCAACGAATTATGGGTAAACGTGAAAAGCGTATAAACAAATCTCGAGAATGACAGCTAATCGGTTATTAATGTTACGCACGGGATTACGCTACTTGTTTTCCTCCTCATATTTGCGTGTTTTAACCGTGTTCTTATGTGTCAACTTCGTGGTGACAGCTTGATATGGAATGATATCAAGATATTTAAGCGGCAGAATTAGAAAGGCGAACAATATTTACGTAATTGGAGAATGAAAACGTTTGAGCGCATTCGGACCCGTGTCAATTCGCCCTGTTTGTTTGCCCACAGCCTAGCCTACATGTCTATCCTAACCTATAGGCCTAACCTACGCAGCATACATAACTAGTAGCCTACAGGCGTAGTATACATGCATACAAGCCTAGATTATATGCCTACCAGCCTAACATACATGCGTAGTATACAGGCAGGGAGTACGGTGGGATTCTGAGGGGGTGGGGTGGGGTTGTGTATGGTTGTTCATGATGGGGTGGGAGTCACCCCCCCCCCCCTTATGAGGATTTTGTATTTCTGTAAGTGAACTAATTTGTAGAAGGGGGAATTTAACCAACATCACTGATAAAAATTGGATATTGAATCATTAGTGCATGCATAGGTCACTGATTTTAACTTATTAAATAAAATATTAAAAGTTATACATGTCAGACTGTATAACCATTAGTACATTATTTAATACGTATACATTAGTATGTCATTAATTACAAATAATATGTTAACTGCTATCGATGATCTTGATTATGTAGCTTTAATACGCACTATTACGTCATGACAAACAAGTTGCCCAAACCCTCTATCATGCCTTTGGTACAACAACTCCGTCTTGAAGAATCAAGAGGAAGATCTGGTTAGATGTCACATAAGGTCTGGTTGGTAAATATACTAAAGTGGAATCAAGATGGAGACTGCATTAAAAAAATTATATTATAGTATTTTATTTCATTAACCAAGCAAAATTTTTACAAATTCAAATTAATAAGATGGTAGTATTATAAGAAACAAATAAGGAGTTAAAAAAGTATCAGAATAATAAAGATATAAATGCATATCAATATCAGTACTAGAGATACATATTTCCATTGTTATAATATATCGCAATGACTAGACACTTTTAAGAACAAGATGTAGTATAATTGTCTTAATATATCTTATATATTGTCAAAAAAGTAAGGTAAATACCTTTTTGCACAAGTAAACCTCTTTAGCATTAAGTATGTGTAGAAAATTTTGAAAACATTATTACTGAAAATCATTGTTACTTACAGTAACAATGACTGACAGTCATACTAATTAAATTAAAAAAAAGTCAACATATAAGCATGAAAATATTTCAACAAAACTTGTTATTTTAAATTAACTTAGTGAGATATGGTAAAAAGAGACATGCATATATATCATATACATTAAGCTTAAATAATATGTTAACATTTATACCACAAGCTATTTTATTCTATAGTAGCATTTCACATTTATATTACAAAGGACTGGTAGTCCATCAAATGCAAAGCCTATGTGGTGATGGACCCCTAACATATATTAGACAAAGAGACAGTGTGGGTGGGGCAGGGTAGAATGGGGTGGGTGGGGTATGGCAGGGTGTGTGCATGCGTGTGTGTGGAGGATAGGGTATGTGGGGTAGGATGGTTGTGTCGGGGATGATGTTAATCATAGCATGCATCCATCATAGAATGGAATGCAATTAGTTTATACAACAGGCGGCTACTATAGATGCCGTTCTAGATAAGCATGACCATGCTGCTAGGCTATGAGCGGGCTTGTACCTTGTAAAATATGTGAATAAAGTAGTACAGTTTTAGTCTTAATAGAAGCAAGTCACGTTGTTCTAATTCAGTATACAGTGCTAGTATTTCAAATCTCTCGCCATCATCAACTCATCTACCGAACCTTTCCCAATATGGATTACTACCTATAATAGATCATATTGTTGGTGCCGTAACCAGGATATATTTGAGTGACTTCGTACCATATTTGCGTGATTTCTAATTTCCATTCGAGATGGCTGAGAAAGTGAGGCTTGTAAAAACGCGTGGAGTGTACAGAGGGCAAATAACTAAACTACAGAACAAAATCTGTGACAACCTAGCTAAACCTGTGCTCGGGGAGGATGATCATGATTCCATTGCTGCATCCCTCGGTTCATACAATGACAAACTTGCTATCATAGTGGATTTAGACAAACAAATAACGGATTTAATTGATTCGAATGACGATCTGGAACTATCCTTATTGGAATCTGACGATTACATAACAGCAAGTAAGGAACAATTTATAAAATTTGAAAGGCAATTAATTCGTAGAACAAATAACGTTCAGCCTGATGATAACGCAACACCAGACAATTCTAGATTCAGAAAGCATGTTAATCTACCGAAATTAGCTCTCAGAAGTTTCAACGGAAATGCATTAAAATGGCTTGAATTTCACGACACATTTAAGTCAGCCATAGACTCGAACAGTGATTTGACTAACGTTAAAAAATTCCAGTATCTTCGGGCTCAGCTCACGGGAGATGCCGCGAGAGCAATTAACGGTTTGACACTAACAGACAACAACTATATGCACGCTATGGAATTATTACGTAACCGCTATGGACAGTCTCACACGATAATTAGTGCGTATATGAGGGCATTATGGGAGCTTCCCAGGCCTGAACACAATGTGGACTCCCTACGGAATTTCCACGACCGTTTGGAATCATACATCAGAGGACTTAGCACGCTAGGTAAGACAGAGGAGACGTATGGCGATCTGTTGGTTCCTGTGGTCCTAGATAAGCTACCTCCAGTTGTTCGTGGTCAAATAGCCCGTGAACACGGCAACAATGAATGGGACAGCAAGACATTATGCGTATCAATTCAGAAAGAAATTGATGCTATGCAAGCATGTGACGTTAGCAATGAACCTATAATTAACCATGGTGAAAGTTTGCTCTCCACTGCAGCCTTCTATATGCGTACGTCACGCCCCACATCACGTGGACCTCGTTTCACGCGCAGCTCACCACCCCCTACGCGAACACCGCCACCTACCCGGGCGGTTTCCACTTTCAGTAGGCAACACCCACCAACATGTGCCTTTTGCAAAGGATGGCATATATCAGGAGACTGTGCCGTCATATCCAACAAGCAGAGACGATATGACATCGTACTCAGAGACCACCTGTGTTATAATTGCTTAGGCAAGCATCGCGTCGTGGAGTGCAAATCAAAATACCGCTGTAGAACATGCCAGCGCAAACACCATACCTCTTTGTGCAGTGACCGCATACCGGAATCTAGCAAGGCCACAGCTGCAGCCAATATATCGTTATCAGAACAATTCGGGGATAGGGTTTCACTCAACAACGACACCAAGGTTTCCCTAGCACGTTTAACGGGACCTGTGCTTTTGAAAACTGCCATAGCTAATATTTCTCACAATCAGAATTCAGCTACGGTTGTTATCCTGTTAGACGAAGGCGCACAACGATCATTCATCACCGAATCAACCGCGGATATGTTGAACATTAATTCTCGTAACACAGAGACGGTTCAGATTTCTTCTTTCGGCGGGAATACCGGGGTCCGCCCTCTGCCTATTGCAGACATAACTCTACACACAGATGCCGATTACGACAACATAGCCATTCGGGCTTTAGTGGTGCCTAAAATTTCTACGCCCCTTCGGAATCATATGCGACGCTCGGTTCTTGAGTTGCCTTACTTACAAGGGTTAAATTTCGCATACTCGGATACACATGCCGACAGAGACGAGATATCCATGCTTATTGGAGCGGACTATTATTGATCTATTGTTCAGAATCATATTGTGAGAGGCCCAGACACTACCTCAGGACCCACAGCAGTTTCCTCTAAATTAGGATACCTTCTTTCGGGTCCAACATCGTCTACATCCGGCCATGATTCGATACCTACAGACACTTCCGTGTATCATGTAAACGTAGACATCGATTCGCATCGCAAAGAGGATATCTCTCTACAGAGGTTTTGGGACCTCGAGACAATTGGCGTAAGGAGCGACGAACTTACGACTGTTACTGACCACGTGGATTACCGTGATACTCACATTCGGAATGAACAGGGCCGATATATTGCCAAGTTACCTTGGAAATGCGACCACCCTGCTTTGCCCACTAACAGATCAGTAGCAGAAACCCGCACACGCGCGATGGTGTGGCGCCTCTCCCCTGAGTTATGTGGAGTGTATGATACTATTATTAAAGAACAATTGTCACGCGATTACGTAGAATTGCTCAAGGATGATGACGCAACATGTGGGCATTATTTGCCCCATAGACCGGTGATTAAAGACTCAGATTCCACACCGTTTCATATTGTATATGACTGCTCGAGTTCAGCTGCAAATTCCCCTTCTCTGAACGATTGCTTACAAACTGGACCACCACTCCTTAATGACTTAGCAGGTATTATGTTACGTTTTCGCATTCATAAGGTAGCAATCTCATCTGATATTAAGAAAGCGTTTCATCAAATTGGCTTAGACAGTGACGATCGCAAATACACCAAGTTTTTCTGGCTTTCGGATCATAATGACCCTAACAGCGAATTTGTTGTCTTGCAATTCAAGGTCATCTTGTTTGGAGCGGTGTGCTCACCGTTCATTTTGAATGCCACTGTACGTAATCATCTAGAAGCTAGCCCATCCATCACAGCACATGATTTGTCAGGTAATATTTATGTTGATAATTTGGTAACGGGCTGCAATACTGGCTTTGTAGCTATGCAATATTACGATGAGGCTAATGAATTAATGCAAGCAGGCGGCTTTCAATTGCGTTGTTGGACAACAAATTGCCCAGAATTGCGAGACTACATAACGCCAGACGGGACATTATCCGCTAAGCCAGAAATTAGTGTATTGGGGTTACTGTGGAATTCAGAAACTGATTGTATTTCATATAACAATAATGTCATGGAAGCTAATAATGTAGTCGTTACTAAACGCACTGTAGTCAGGTCAACAGCAAGCATTTATGACCCCCTAGGTTATTTATCAGCCGTCCAAGTTCGTGCAAAACTGTTTATTCAGTCTCTCTGGAAGGCTAAATATGACTGGGATCAACCACTTTCAGACGAATTAGCAGGCGAATGGACAGAAATTTCTAATGATCTGTCGTCTGCGCTATCAACGACTATTGAGCGGAAATATTTCCGACATGGCATAGATTCCGACTCGACATACGAATTGCATGCGTTCTGCGATGCTAGTAAGTTAGCGTATGGATGTGTGATATACGTGTGACGTGAAGCACGGGGAAACTTCTATAGTAATATCAAAATCACGCATCGCCCCTATTAAACAATTAACGATTCCGCAACTTGAACTCTTAGCAGCGCTAATTGCGTCCAATATGCGTAGCTATGTCTACAAAGCCATAGGGAAACAAATAACGATCTCTAAGCGAGTATTGTGGTCAGACAGCCAAATCGTTCTTCACTGGATCCACAGTGACAAAAAACTGCCGATATTTGTGAGAAATCGGATCAAGGTCATCAAGGCTAAATCTATTGACGAGTTAAAATTTTGTCCAACCAGCGACAATCCAGCAGATATGGTTTCCCGAGGTGTGACGTCGTCAGACTTCGCGAAAGCACGAATCTGGTGGAGTGGACCCGGCTGGCTTGCTAAAGGAGACTGGCCTATTTGCTCTTTATTCGACAGTGCCGTTCTGACAGCAGGTACGGATACGGAATGTCAACCAGATGTGTGTCCATCCCAACTGGATACCAAGACTGATGACAAGCCGTGTTCAGACACAACTGGATTAGCTATCATAATTAACCCCGAAAATTGCTCATCCCTTATGAAACTTTTCAGGGTCACTGCGTACGTCTTGCGATTCATACAGCGGCTCAAGCGTAAACAATGCGCGAATACATGCAATTTGTCAGTCAGTGAGCTCAATGCTGCCGAATACATGTGGATCAAATATGTGCAACAGAAACATTATCTCGGTGAAATAAAAACTCTCCGCGAATCAAAACGCCCAAATCGAAGTTCACTGGTAAGACAACTACGCTTGTTTTTAGACGATAACAGTATTCTGCGTGTGGGAGGTCGACTACACAATGCGCCATTAGATTATGATGCTAAATTTCCAATTCTGTTATCAAACAGCGACTTTTACACGAAGCTTGTTGTTCAAGATGCGCATTGCCGGATTTTGCAAGCAGGTCCAGACTCCACAATGACATATTTGCGTCAAAAGTTTTGGATAACCAAAATGCGTCAGACCGTTAGGGGTATCCTCAGAATCTGCGTCCAGTGTAAATTAGTAATGGGAACACCATATGTGTTACCGGAAGCGCCTCCCCTGCAATCATGCAGACTCAAATCAGCACCACCTTTTACAATCTGCGGATTAGATTATACAGGTGCGATCTATGTAAAGTCAAACGTTACTGGTAGAAAAGAGGATAAGGCATACATACTACTGTTCACATGCGCGAACACCCGTGTGGTCCATCTAGAAACCGTTTCTAACCTGTCTACTACGTCCTTTCTGTATGCATTTAGGCGCTTCGCCGCACGCCGTTCATTGCCAACAAAACTCATTTCTGATAATGCGTCTACATTTTTGTCAGCTGGGGAGGAGATCAAGAAGTTGTTTAATAAAACTCCTGAAGTACAAGAATACATGCTTAACCACCATGTAGAGTGGTCAGTGATTACCAAGCGTGCACCCTGGCATGGAGGTTTTTGGGAACGGTTAATCGGACTGACGAAATCCGTTCTCAAGAAAATACTTGGCAGGCCTTTCATCACGTTTGAAGAGCTTACTACAATCGTTTCTGAGATCGAATCTGTATTAAATGATCGCCCCATAACGTATTACTCGTCCGATGTAAATGACCCGAGTCCTTTGACGCCATCGCATCTGCTGTACAGACGTGTACTTAACAATTTGCCACATATGAATATCTCAGACGAGGATATTCATGATCCCTCATTCGGTGACTCGCAGCCGGAACTAGAAAAGCGCGCTAAAAGATTAAGCATGCTGCAGGCACACTTTTGGCAACGCTGGATTAACGAATACCTCACCGCACTACACGAAAGACACATTTCCACCGGTAAAATGCGTAATAGTGTGTCTGATAACGTCATAAGAGTAGGTGATGTGGTTTTAGTTCACGATGACATCAAGCATCGTGTTAATTGGAAACTTGCACTTGTCACGGATCTTATATATGGTAATGACAATATGGTTCGTTCAGCTGTAATCAAAACAGCTAATGGGGTAACAAATCGCCCAATAAATAAATTGTACCCACTCGAAGTGTCCATTGCATCGCAGCCTGAAAACACCCATGCCACTCCTGACATTAAAACTGATAATGGTAGTTCAGCTGCAGCAGCTCAGCAAATGTCAGATAGACACCCTATTAGGGCTGCTGCATTGTGGGCTAAAGAACGAATTACTATTATGGCGGATACACATGATACTTAATTGTAAACTCACTATTGTTATTTTTCTATTGTCATAATATTTGATTTTTGATTGCGTAATTATCAAGTACTGAGTATATTTTATATACATTGTTTGGCCATTTATAGTGGTCACTATTTTCAGTCTTTTGTAATAGATTTTGTCGCGCTCAGCAGCTACATTTGCGGCGCTCAGCAGCTACATTTGCCGCGCTCAGCAGCTACATTTGCCGCACTCATAGCAGTTATTTCTCCTGCAATCACTTTTGTGCATATTATTTTCATATATTGTTATAGTTACTGTGTTACATATGACAAATGTGTTATCACATGCATTTCATTCGTTTATAATCACGTTTAGCTATTTTTCATATGATATATTTTGTTCACATTGTTTTCATACTTGAATGATCAGATTATTAGTTAATATGTTCAACATCTAGAATGCTATTTAATAAGTTAACTCTAATGTCACTAAGCAATTAATTATTATTTTTTAATTAAGGGCACATCTTCACCTTTCGCGGCCGGAGTATGTCGGGGATGATGTTAATCATAGCATGCAACCATCACAGAATGGAATGCAATTAGTTTATACAACAGGCGGCTACTATAGATGCCGTTCTAGATAAGCATGACCATGCTGCTAGGCTATGAGCGGGCTTGTACCTTGTAAAATATGTGAATAAAGTAGTACAGTTTTAGTCTTAATAGAAGCAAGTCACGTTGTTCTAATTCAGTATACAGTGCTAGTATTTCAAATCTCTCGCCATCATCAACTCATCTACCGAACCTTTCCCAATATGGATTACTACCTATAATAGATCATAGGTTGGTTAGGTTGAGGCGGGGTAGGGTAGGTGTGGGTGATGTAGGGTAGGGTGGGGGTAGTGTCGGGTAAGGTTGAATTTATGGCATGGATTGAATGTAATGCGGGGGTTCCGTTTTGAGCGCATGTATACAAGAACAATTTTCACACTTAGGAAAATTTGTGAAATATCATAAACAAGTAGGCTAACAGCTAGCCTTCTAGACCAGTCAATATATGATGACGCTCAGAATTGTGACAGATTTTTACACAGTTTACATATGTGAAGAAATGATATATAACCCGTATCGCCAATTCTGACGGTGGCAAATATACAATTAAAATTTTATTAACCGGCACTCTCTTGCGCTGACAGGCCTAACATACTCTACTGTCTACTTGCATACATTGTTGAGAAAGCCCTTAAGTTTTGTAATAATTACACTGAACTTGACCTTTTGTGGTATATAGAGGAATTGGATGATTCCTTATAGAATGTTATGATGATGTTATTCTCTCTGCTGATGTGTCACGTCGATCCTGGTTTGTATCAGCGTGATGGACGTGATGATTTCGCCGATGTGTGCATAGTGTTTGATGCCAATGTGATTGTGTCATGCCATGTCATAATAAAGAAGAATGTGGGCCATGTATGAATAATCTAACATGAGATATAAACTGCTAAGTTAAGCTAAATGCAAAATGCCAGTTTTAATAATAACTAGGTTTTAGCAAGGAAACAGTGACCGTGGCTTTTGAGATTTTGACTCCATGGTGCCATGTGCCATTCCCACTCGTGTGCAACTTTGGCTCCAGTATGATTAAGAAAACAAGATATAAACCGAGTTGAGCTAACTACAAAACGTTACTGTTGAAAAACGTTTTTCCCAAGACCACAATGACCTTTTGAGTCTTTTTATCCCAAAGCATATTGTGTCATTATAAGGAAGTATGTGTTTAAGTTTGGGTCCATTATGATTAACTAAACGAGATATGAACTACTAAGGTGAGCTAAACACAAAATGTTAATGTAGAAAAAAACAAAGTTTTTACCAATTCCACAAGAACGTTGACCGTTGCCCTTTTGACCTAAATATCGTTGTGTGATGCCTTCCAACTAGAAAGAAGTATGTGTCCACGGTTGGGTTCAGTGTACTTAACCATAGATGAGCTATGAACTGCTAAGTTGAGATAATTTCAAAATGTTAATATTGGAAACGCATGGTTTTTACCAGTGTCCCAGTGCACTTGACCTTGGAGCTTTTGACCACAAGGTCATTATGTGATGACCCCTCATTATATGGAAGCATGTGTTTAAGTTTAGCTCCAGTATGATTAACCACCATTGAGATATGACCTACTATGTTGAGCTAAACTGAAAATGTTAATGTTGAAAAAAATAAGTTTTACCAAGGTCACAGTGATTTAACCATTTTACCCAAGGTCATTGTGTTGTGCCGTGTCAATATCTGGAAGCATGTGTCCAAGTTTGGGTCCAATATGTTTAACCAAACATCAGATCTAAATATAAGTTGAGTTAAACTCAAATTGTGCAACAAGTACACCACCACCAGTGCCGACATGCAGAGTACTGTATCACAATAGCTCATTTTACTTCATAAGGTCTATCTATATGTAGTTTGACATAGGTTAATCTGTAGAGTGTCTGGTAGGGCCATGTTTTGACAGACAACTACTGTCATGGATGTAGTCATTACAACACTAAAGTTAATAGATAAATTAGTCTTCAGATATATTAAATACTAGTACCATCTGGCATGCAGCTGGAATGTCGATGTCCTGTGTCATTTTGGTAATCACGCAATCTCCATACAGATTAGCTAGATGAATATTGTGGTGTCCATATCGATGGTGGAAAAGCATCTTAAATAAATATAATGCTATCTCCGCCATAAATCTGGACACAATTTTTCTCCGATATTGATGGCTGTTGGCTGCTCACGCTTCTCTCAGGCAACTGTCGATCCAGGTCACAGATAAATTGTCATATAGCAAATGCTTATTTCCAGCTAAGCTAAAATAACAAGATTATTAACCCTCTTCCAATTTCCAACAAACAAGCAGTTGCAGCTGAGAATGCTTTATTTATTAAGCAGAGGGCAATACATGTATACATGCATGCATAAATATAACGTTCTTGATCAATTTCAATTCAACCATAGGGCATAGGCCCTACGGTACAAGTAAGTTGCTGAATAGTTTTTCTTTCACTCTAAATACAGGAACTGAGATGGATTAAAAAATGTATCTGGTGAGGACCCTGGAAACTTGGATTGAATTCCAAAACATATAGAGAATTTTCATAATGTGGAATTTCACCCTTCTAAAACACCAAACATAACATAATAGCTAGCATACAACTATGCCCCAGTACCATTGACCCAGACCTGCTAAACAATCTTCCACTAATACATAAATATGTGTTCAAGCAAGCTTGAGCAATCCGGAAATATCGGGCAGGATACAGATAAGCTGTTGAATATTTTAAAAGCCATTTGGCTGGGGGGGGGTGTTGATGTGTAGGGGCTCCCAGTCAAATTAAACAGAATCCTTATTAAATACACAAAAACATACAATCAATACACTTTTATGACAGTTCAATTTTCATGGCAGAGTTACATCATTTTGATTGTGATATCAGCTAACAAGTGAAATATTTGATTATGACATCAGATACTTGCGTGACAGATCAGATTCCTTCATTGCAACATAGGCGGAATGTCTGATAATTACAGACTTATAACAGATTTAAGTCATAATTAAAACTAGAATGTGCAGCCCAATCAGCTCCATTCATTTGTCATTTGAACAAACTTAATTCTCTATGCTATAAGCATGCTTTCTGCCAAATACAATTGAAATCGGCCCATTGGTTCTTGAGAAGACGTTTAAAGAAAAAAATTGATGGATGATGGACAGACAATGGACGGTCATCATGGCATAAGCTCACTTGACCATTCTGGTCAGTTGAGCTAATAATGAAAGCAATGTCTATGCATGTATAATCTTCCTTGCTGTTAGCCAGATAGTAATCACCAGAAGTAAGAGCTCTAAGTCTCTCATACAGTCTTCATCACACTGATGGAAGTAGCTTCATGACACATCAGAGTTTTGTGAAACAAGTAGCCTATGTATGGAAATGGATCTTTGTTCATTCCAGGAAGTACATGTAAACAAACAATACAGGTTGCTGTCGCAGATCAAATAGTTAATTCACACACAAGCTGGAAAACCATAAATACTTGCTAAGTTCTACAATCTATTCTTCATAAACATGGTTAGGAAATACATAATATAGGAATATTTATTATGTAAACTAATTTACAAATCAGTAACAGGTAAATGAAAATGTATGTCTAGTATGGACACCACAGACTGCCTGCAACAGTCAATCTTCACTCATTGCTGTGTTCCACAATTAACAGTTTCTAGTGCATGTTTCGCCATCATTATGGCTCATCAGCACGCCTTACCCTTCTTATCTTACCAAGTGAAAAGGAGACGTGGACATGCAAAGCTTAAGGCATGTCCAGAGGAGGATGTGGAATCTGTCATATTTTAGCTAAATACATTGTGACTGCTTATTGTATGTAATGGTACTGGGAATTAGACCAGACTTCAAAGAATATCTGAAGTAAATGTTTTAGGTGGACACTTAATTGCCACCATAGTTACAGGGTCAAATATACAATTTTAAATTTCCACACACCAGTTTCAATGTAGTCACAAATCCTCTTATAACGGATTCCACTTATCTAGGTCCTCTGAATTGTTAATGAGTTAGTTTTAATAATGAAATTTTAGTATTAAAACTGATGTTATTAGTAAGCAAAATGTGGCTGCAATGCAAAATGAAGCTTGGCTGTTTCATATTATTCTACATATGAAAAATTTTTTGAGGCGGTGTCTGCTACTACATTTACCAGTACAAATTCACATATAACTACATTACATAAACTGGGTATAAATTTGACAAAACCATACATGCCATTGCTGAATTACTTAACACTATGTATTGTCAGAGTCATTGTACCTTTACACGAATGAATATTGACTCCAATGACCTTGAGTTTTGACCTTGTGACTGAGACTCCAATGCTGCTATGCTGGTTCCTAACCACATACCCAGCCATCTATCCTACAAGTAGTTTTGCTCGAATAGGGTAAACCAATCATGAAATATAAGCCGAGAAGCTAAAACCATAATGCTGAAAAACAGTTTTGTACCACGGTGACTTTGGCCTTGTGACCTCAATGCCAAGTGGATTCCTAACAGGAGAGCCAACCATGAATCCATGATATTTCCATTCTACCAATTCCTAACAGCAAGACATAGACAACCATGCATTCACTTTTAGTTCCAAGCATGAAGCCTAAGCCAAAATTAATTTCTAACAAAAACAATAATAATAATAATAATAATAATAATAATAATAATAATAATAATAATAATAACAAGCATTCTGTAAGTATTGCTTTGCAATACATGTCCCCTACCTGGTGATATAAATCTCCAGAGATTGACAATCAAAAACTCCATTAAAAATTGACAGAAGCAGCTGAATCTCAAACTTGATCTATAACCTCATAACATAGCAATAAACCAAGTTTCAGTTATATTTGGTGAAGGAGAAGGAAATACTCGTGAAAGCTGATATGTTTGTATTTCATAAGTCGAAAGGGGACATAACTCCATCAAAAAAATGACGCAAACGCCTGAAACTCGAACTTGGCCTGTAATTTCTAATAATAAAGTAATGTACCAATTCTCAGTTGAATATCTTGAGACTGCGAGAAAAATGGTGGAAAACTAATATTTTTCGCATTTCATAAGTCGAAAGGGGGCATAACTCAATGAAAAACTGACAAAAATGTCTGAAACTCGTACTTACTCTGTAACTCCTTATACTAAAGTGATGGAGTGCAAACCTATAGTTCCCCCCCCCCCCCCCCCTGGTTTTACTGGTAGGGGACTAATAATAAAAATAAATGGCCCAAGGGCCATAGTGCTCACCTAGCTGTTGGGGATCTTTAAACATGTTTACATTAATTAGTAGACAACAAGCACCATTGGCCAATCAGGTACGCATAACTGTTGCCATAGACCAATGGTCCATATCATTATTGACCAATGAGGAAATCATCCTTACCACTAACGATTAACAACGTAAGTGCACTTAAAGACAACATCATTGTGCTCCATCCCCTTGATATAAGGAAGCAGGGGTCCATGTTTAGTTCCAATAGGCTGAACCAATCCTGTGATATAAGGCAATATGTTCAGCTAAACCAGACTTAACCATAAAAAATAGTTTTATAACAATGCCACAGTGACCTTGACCATTGACCTCAATATCATTGTACTCATTCCCCTTGATATAAGGAAGCATGTGTCCAAGATTAATCCCAATAGGGCGAAGCCCTGATGAGATATAAGACGATATGTTGATCTAAACCAAAAACGTAACAGTAAAAAATAGTCTTATACCAGGTTCACAATACCCTTGAAATTTGACCTCAGTATCATTGTCCTCCACCCACTTCATATAAGGAAGCAGGGGTCCATGCTTAGTCCCAATAGAGTAAACTGATCCTGAAATATAAGACGGTATGTTGAGCTAAACCAAACACTTAACCATAAAAGTCGATTTTTATTATCAAGGCCACAGTGACATTGAACCTTGACCTTAATATCATTGTGTTTAAGTGCATGGCCACTCTATATTCATAGCTCAGATAGATATTGCCTGAAGTAACATATCTGCCAGATTTTGTTTTAACCCATCGATAAATGACGAAATGTGCCACAACCATATTTTCCCCATCTAGTCTTCAGTACTTTGAAAATATAGCATGGGCCATAACTCCACTACTTGTAGGCGTGGCCAGTTCATCTTTATAGCCCACCCAATAGAAATTGTCTAAAGGAACGTATATTTCACATTTACTTTTAATCTATCCAACGTACCACAAACATATTTTTCCCATAAACTTCATTCAATACTTCCAATAACAAATGGCGAAATGTGCCACAATTTTTGACAGATCGCGATTGTATAAGCTCAGCTAGATGAGCTAATAATAATAACAAGGATTCCGCGGAATTAAATGTCTCGCCTGTTTCTTGTTTGTCAGTTGCCTTCACCTTTGGCCTTGTGACCTTAATGTTATAATGCTGCTTCCTAACATTACCATGTATTCAAGTTAGTTCCCATAGGATTAACTAATTTGCTGAATGGAAAAAATTAGGGTTGAAAAAACAGAGGTCAAATAGCAATACCACAATAGCCTTGACCTTTGACATAATTAGCTCATTATTATCATGCTGCCTCAGTATGGTATATGAAGCCATGTGCCCAACAAACAAAAAAACGTAACATTGGAAATAGAGTTGAGAGGTCAAATCTAGACACCATCTCACTAATGTACTTGATGTCCTTCCCCGAAAATGACAAGATAGAGAAGTTTGCCGGCAGATAGTTGTGCTGGTACTTTACCATCGATGTCCCAATGATAGCGAATTTCATGTCATCATTGTCATGCTTCGGCAGCACACCTGTAACATAATCATAATCGACTCCGGCCATTGTTAAATAGAGTTAGTGTACGTTACGAATCTTTTAGCAAAATATTTAGAACAACCTTACACAGAATCAAGAAAATGTATTAATAATTTAAGAAGATGCTAACTTTATAGATAAAACTTTAATAAGTATCTTCAATATCTGTAATATTAATTCGCTAGATTCATAAAAAATATCAGTATGTGTATTACTCTACAGATCCTCAAAATGAAGTTAAAAGCGCAAATCTAATATAATAAGATTGTTAAACGAATAACTACAAAGTTATCACTTATCACCTATATAATATAGTCTTACTCTAATTAATATTTTAAACAATCTATTAAGCTTAATATGTAAAATTATCTCAGAGTATTGGCTTTAAAGCTAAAGTAATTATTAATATTTCGAACTATAATATTTATTAAATAATGAAGAATAGATCTAGAATAATAAACGTATAGTTATTTAATTATATAGATAAGATATATATTTGCAGAGCAGCAAGTATCAGTCTCAGATATCTCAAATAGTCAGCGCAGTGCCAATATATCTGAAAAAATTAAATATAGACATGTAATAGATTATACTTTCAATACAGAATAATTCTGAATATTACCATAATTACATATATACAGATTTTAACATGGTATTGGTGTTTTGGAGTGGGTCGCCCCTTCCGGGCAAAATGGCAAGAACTTTAACGTTGGATGGAATTCAATCAAATTTGGTATGTGAGTTACCCATATGAGCAGTCATCAACTGGTCAATCTAGTTCACTGATTTTCGATTTGGAATCGTGATCCATTTTGACTAGATAGTGGGATATTAGCTAAGCTGCTGCTGATGCCTAATTTTGCTAGTCTAGTCTAAGCTATGCTAAGTTAGTCTAAGGTAAGCTATTAAAAGCTATGCTAGTTTAAGCTAAGCTACTTATGCTGTTAGTCAAAGCTAAGCTAATCTAATCTAGGTTGTGCTAAGCTAAGCTAGTCTAAGTTATGCTTGCCTACAGTAAGCTAAGGTAGTCTAAGATAATCTAAGTTAGGCTATGCTAAGGTCTGCTAAGCTATGCTAGTCTAAGCCGAGCTAAGCTATGCTATGTTCGTCCAAGCTAAGATAAGATAGCTTTGCTAAGCTATGATAGGCTAAGCTAAAATAGTCTGGTTAGGCTAAGCTAATCTAATCTCTGTTATACTAAGGTAGGCTGTGCTAAGCTATACTAGTCTAAACTAAACTAAGCTAGCTTATCATAGTTTAGCAAAGCTTAGATCAGACTATGTCTAGGTATCTAATCTGAGCTAGCTTGACGTAGACTATGGTAGGCTGGGCTAGGCTAGGATAACCTAGGCTATAGGTTAGGTCTAGTGTAGTCTAAGCTGAGCTAGCTAGGCGTAGACTATGCTAGGCTGGGAAAAGCTAGGCTATAGGCTATGTCTAGGGTAGTCTAAGCTGAGCTTCTGCCTTGGCCTTAGCTGGGCTTGGCTATGCCGTACCTAGGCCTAAGCTATGCCTTACTTACGCCTTAGATAGTCCTTAATTAGACTTGGCTAGGCCTTATCTATACCTAACTACGCTGTACATAGGCCTTAGCTAGGCTGAGCTACACCCTACCTAGGCATAAGCTAGGCCATATCTAAGCCTGGCTAGGTAGTTCCTAGGCCTTAGCTAGTCCTTAGTTAGGCTTGACTAGACCTTAGTTAGGCTTAACTAGGCCGTACATTGGTATTAGTTAAGCTTGGGTAGGCCTTAGCTAGTTTTGGCTATGTCTTACGTAGGCCTACGCTAGGTCTTAGCTAAGCATGGCTCGGTATTAACTAGGCCTTAGCTAGACTTACGTAGTCATTAGCTATGCTTTAGTTAGGCATTAGCTATGCTTCACTATCCGTACCTAGATCTTGGCTAAGCTTTAATCTGTAAAAATTTAAAATGGCCGTAACCCATGTTGGGGTTAAGCAAATTTATTTTAGGTAACCCATTTCGTTTTGCGTAACCGTTTCAACATATTTATGAACAAAATACAAAAACGGTGTAACACAAAAATAGGTTACGCCAGGGATTTTTGCATAAACTCTGCGTGAATGGGTTACGAAATTTTGGCATACCTGTAATCAGGCTTAACTAGGATTATGTACATCTTAGATAGTACTGGGATACGCAACGCTATCATGAGCTAAGCTAGACTAAAATGGGCTAATCTACACTATACTGGGCTAAGCTAAGCTAAAAATGGGTTAAACTACGCTATACTGTCCTAATATAAACTATACTCGTCGGCTAAGCTATAATCATCTAAGCTAAGCTATACTTGGCAAAACTAAGATTTACTCGGCAAAGCTAAGCTATCTCATACTAAGGTAAGCTAAGCTGTGTTATGCTAAGTTAAGGTATGTTATGCTAAGCTATGCTTGTATAAGCTAAGCTATGTTGCTCTACACTGAACTATGCTAGTCTAAGATAAGCTAGTCTAAGCTAAACTACTCAATGCTGGGCTAAGATAATCTAAGGTAAGCTATGGTATATATACAAGTCACAGCTAAGCTATGTTAGTCTAGTCTAGTCTAAGCTAAGTTAAGCTAAGCTATACTAAATTATTTAAAGCTATCACAAACTATGTTTGTCTAACCTAAGCTATTTTATGCTATGTTAGTCTAAGCTAATCTAATCTAAGTGCTAAGCTAGTCTGATCTAAGCTATGCTAAGCTATGATAAGGCTTGACCTGGCCTTAGCTAGGCCTGTGTAGACCTTAGGTAGTCTTGGCTAGGTAGGCCTGGTTAGGTGTTAGCTATACGGAAATTTCCAAAAATAGTCTCTTAACATATATATGATTCTTCCTCAAGACCAGTGAAAAGACATTTTGGCTGGCTTCTCCGTTAATTACCTAAAACAATTAGAATAAAAATTCTTGCTGTATAACTTTCAGTCAAATTATTGTCCAAAAAGTCAACATTCAGCAGATCTTATTTTTAGTTTATTTGACTTAATTATAGCTTAATGACGAGTCTTTTCTGATGAATATGACTAAAGCTTATTGCCATGTCTAATTATTGTAGATACATGTAAACCTTGCTATTTAAATGTTTGCATTAAAAAGTATTAGAATATAAAGTATATAGTACAGTACAGAGTGAGAGTACTGAGCACATGTATGAAGAGTTTGAATAACACCTCTACTCCAGGTGTCTGTGTTTTAAAAGCTGAGCCATTTCACCGAGGGGGTTGTTCAATGATTCCTTTGTTAATTAGGAGGGTATAATTACAGGGCAATTATCTTGTAATTACTGCCTTCCTCACCCATTTCATTCCATGCAGATGATAGTTATTACTTTACTGAACACTATTGCTAACATCTTGATGAATAATTTTAACACAATTTGGTTATCTTGGTTCTAGCTTATATATTTGAAATCATTTTAACTAATTTGTATGATTTTAAAGATGGCATGATTTCATAGAGATGAAAACCCGTTTCCAGGAAATGTCGAATGAAATAAGTTCAAGATCAGCAACTTTGATTGAATAAAGGAGGTACAAAACTCACATAGGATAAAAAGACTTAATTGGTCACTGGTCATGGAGAATTGAGTTAATTTAATAATGTATTAAAGTTCATAGCATTTATCAGATCTTTATTTTGTCAATTCAGAGAGCAAGAGATTATTTTTGAAAATTTATCACTTGAACTACTGGCTCAGTTATCCAGCTAGCCACTCTGGTGGTAAAGTTTCAAAAATAGTCTTCCATTGGCCTGCCAGTGCACATTTCTGAAACACATTGCAGAAGGTGTTTTGGCCAGCTTAGGTGTTAAAGTGTTATGGGCTAACTTGCTCATCACTGAATTATCAGTATCAGATTCTAGTCTTCAAACCAAACATATAACTAAGTTGTTAAAATTAATTTTAATAGAAACTGTTGCAGCCTTAGGAGACAAAAGTATTTAATCAAATTAGTTTTAAAATATTCAATAAGCATCTAATAGCAGCTGGCATAATAAATATCATTAACCCGCATATGCAATGAAATGTGGTAAATGATATAGATCATTTAGGATGAAATGCATTAAGGTTTTTTTTATAAAGAGCAGTGTATAATTTACAGATATGACATGTACATTTTGTTGCCAACACTGTTCAGTAAATCTATCACAAATTATGACTGGAATTGATTGGAATTGAATTGGAATT
Source organism: Chaetoderma sp. LZ-2023a (assembly GCA_034401795.1). Lineage (NCBI taxonomy): Eukaryota > Metazoa > Mollusca > Caudofoveata > Chaetodermatida > Chaetodermatidae > Chaetoderma > Chaetoderma sp. LZ-2023a. Next base: position 177,365,769 of record CM067372.1, on the reverse strand, counting down.
TATCAATTCCGGTCAATTCAAATTATCAATTCCATATCCAATACTGGTGTCTTCAAATTTATCAATTCCAATTCTAATCCCGGAGTCCTCAGATTTATCAATTCTAATTCCGGAATTGAATTGGAATTGACTGATCAATTCCAATTCCAATCAGAATTGACCACAAACCTGTTTCACATAATCTGAAATCCCATAGAGTATTTCAAGAAGGAATCGATAACACAAATCCTGACTCATAAAATGTCTCCATGGTAACTGTTTGGTTCATAGGATCTCTCGACAATCTAAAACTAGAGAGCTACATAGGCTAGCCTAGGCATAGCTAGTTCAGCTTAGACTACCCCGGAACTAGCCTATAGCCTAACTTATCCCAGCCTAGCCCAGGCTACCATAGCCTACACATAACTATTTCAGCTTAGACTACTCTAGACATAGCCAAGCCTATCATACTATAGCCTAGTTTAGTCTAGCATAGACTATCGTTAGCTTTAGCCTAGCCTAGCCTAGGCAGTGTTGTAGCTAAACTATCCTTATGCTTAGGCTGCCATAGGCTAGCCCTCCCAGTCTAGACTGGACTAGCATAGCTTAGACTAGCATAGCTTTGCTTATACTAGCTTAACTTAGAATAGCATAGCTTAGCTTAGAGTAACAGATTACTTTATCTTAAACTTATAATAGCATAACTTAGCCTATACCAGCATAGCTTAGCACAGATTAGCTTCGCATAGCTTAGCATATGTTAGCTTAGACTATCTTAGCATAGTTTAGACTAGCATAGCTTGGCTTCGATTAAAATAGCTTAGCTTTACTTAGCATAACATGGCTTAGACGAGCATAGCTTAGCATGATTAGACTATCTTAGCATAACATAGCATAACATAGCTTAGACTAGCATATGTTAGCTTAGACTAGCATAGCATAGACTAGACTAGCATACCTTAGACTAGCATAGCTAAGTGTAGAGTAGGAGCGATGAACTTAGACTAGCATAACTTAGATTAGCGTAGACCAGCACATGTTAGCGTACCTTATTATAGCATAGCTTAGCCGAGTATATCTTAGCTTAGCGGAGGATGTCTTAGCTTAGCTTAGTTGACAAAATCTTAGGTTAGCTTTGTCAAGTAAATTTCAGCTTAGCCGAGTATATCTTAGCATAGTTTAGCCAAGGATAGCTTAGCCGAATACAACATATCTTAGTCTAGTTTATCTTAGCTTAGCCTAGTATAGCTTAGTTTATCCCATTATTTTAACATAGTCTAGCCCAGTATAGCTTATTCCAGCATATCTTAGCTTTGCCGAGGATAGCTTCGCTTAGCCGAGTATAACATACCTTAGCCTAGTTTCTCTTAACTTAGCCTAGTATAGCATAACTTAGCCAAGTAGAGCTGGACTTAGTTTATCCCAGTATAGCTTAACTTATACCTATATAGCTTATCCCATCATAGCTTAACTTAGCCTACCCCGGTATAGCTTAGCTTATACTAGTATAGCTTAGTTTAGCTTCGCCCAGTATAGCCTAGCTTAGCCCAGTACAGCTTAGCTTAGACTAGTATAGCACAGCTAAGACTACACTAGTAGAGCATAGCTTAGCTTAAACTAGTCTAGCATAACTTAGCCCAGAATAGTATAGCATAGTCTAGACTGGTATAGTATAGTTTAGCTTAGCCTGGACTAGTATTGCATAGCTTAGCCTAGACTAGTATAGCATAGCGTAGCGTGGACTAGTATAGCATAGCCTAGTATAACATAGCTTAGTCTAAACTACCGTAGCTTAGAGTAGATTAGTATAGCTTAGTCTAGACTACTATAGCTTAGCCTAGACTAGACTAACCTAGTATATAGCTTAGACTAGTATATCTTAGACTAGTAATGGTGTACATCTTAGACTAGTATAGTTTAGACTAGTATGGCTTAGAGCCTTAGACTAGTATGTCTAATATAGCATAGTCTTAGGATTAGCCTAACATAAGCTGGCCTAGTCATAGCTTGCATAATATAATCTAGGGCCTAGATTAACTTTATTGCCCCACCTTAGACCAGACTCCATAAACTATAAACCTGTCTTATTGGACCACCTCATAGACCTGCACATGCATGCACTTAGTCACCATAGACAGTATAACACCTGTCTTATTGAACCACCTTAGACCAGACACTAAATACTGTAAAACCTGTCTTATTGGACCACCTTATGGATCATGCACATACACATAGGCACCCTAAACAGTAAAACCTGTTTTATTAGACCACCTTATAGATCACATACACTTAGTCACCATATAGACAGTAAAACATGGCTTATCAGACCACCTTATGGATCGCTTACACTTTGTCAATATAGACAGTAAATAATATTGAATCTTGAATATCGAAAACTGGTAAATTATACAGTGATATAACTTACGTAACAAGATACTTGAAACATATGAATCTCAGAATGAAACTTGTAACTTGTAACTTGTAACTTGTAGAAATCATAACCTCCTTCGTAGGAGAACCGCACTCACATGCGTAAGAATCCTAACGGCGATTTAGAACGGTTGTCCGGTTTAGGACCACTAGTACGATGACAAGCTGACTATGTACATATCTATCATCAATCACCAGGACTGTCAACGGGAAAGATGGCTCAGTAGTCTTTAAAAAACATCCACCTTTTAATTAGTACTGAGGCATACAACAGCCATATATTATGTATGAGTAGAAGAATCCAAAGTATGGGTAGGAAAATGTAACTTAAGTTAAGCTCTAAAAGATAACTGTAATGTATCGATTGTGGCCATATTTGGGCTGCTAAGTAAAGTAAACCTGTGAGTGTGTAACAGATATGTCAGCCGTCTGGCATGATACTCTAATGCACCCAGGAACTCGGGATCTAGAATCCTTGTACAATCCAGAATCAGTTGGATTACTTCTTCAGCTGAGTATTTAGCAATGCTGGTCTGACAATATTTCTTAAGGCATGCGTCTATAGACTCAATGGCTGACAGCCTTACAGGTTCTAAAGCGGGACATCTGATTAGAAAGTGTTCCAGTGTCTCCTGTTCTGATTTGCACAACAGACATAGCGAATCCGAGGTCTCCTGCTTAAATCTGCACCGGTTCGCTTGTAGGATGTACGTCCCGGTAAGGAGCTTCAGTTTAATGGGGATACGGGCCACATCTCTTTCAGAGGAATAATCTGCTTCTAGAACAGGATGCAGCTTTCCTGGAACAAAGACAAGCTCGTTCAAGTACCTAAGTGATTTGTACAGTGGTATGGTGCTTGTAATCTCCTCTTTCCAGTATTGCTGTATAGCTCTTCTAATCAGGGACTTCCACTTTGCTTTCTGAATTGGATCATCTAAGTACACATCAGGATCTTCTAATCCGTATTTATGAGTCATTTGTTTTAGCTCTATGAACCAACTGTGACTGTCAATAGATTTAACCAACAGCTGCCGCATTGCTATTTTCTTTTCTGTTGAGGATTCTGGTAAACTGCAGATGGAATTAAAGAGCATCAGCGCTTTATGATGCACCTGAGCCTCAACAGGAAGAACGCCCGATAAGATATATACTGCTGGGTCAGCAGTGTTCTTTGGTAATGACAGAAGCTGTTTCAGGAGTCGCTTTTGGTACATTTCCAGATTAGTCAGTTGTTGCCCCTTAGGAAGTATAACTTCGAGCCCGTAAGTTAAAACTGGTGCTATATAGATCTTAAAGAGATGGATAATTGTCACTGGGTCTAGGCCGTTATGGCCATGAAATCCAGAGGAAAAAAGACTATAGGCTGTACGTCGAGCCTTCTTTATGTTTTTATCTACATTCTCAGCTGTATTCTTTCTTAGTGAGGAAGCTCTGGTTACTCCCAAATGAACGTTGGAAGTTTCGCTTGGCATTTGTTGGTCTCCTAAGAAGAATGCTTCTCCGGACTTGTGTTTACTGGAAGGGCAGATCGCAATTGACACACTTTTTGTTGGCTGAAGCTGGTATCGCTCCCTGTTGGCAAAGTCAACTGCAATATTCGTAAGATTCTGCACATCGACACTTGTAATACTCATCAGAGAGATGTCATCCGCACATGCACTATTGTTACATAAGGTGTTTCCAATACGTGCTCCCATGTTGGTTGCTCCTAACCTGTGAAGTAATGGATCGATATACAGTTTATACAGGTCTGTGCTTATACACAATATATATATATAATTTACCAGTTTTCGATATTCAAGATTCAATATTATCTTAATATTTAGGTCTGTGTTTTATAAACGCGCGAGTTCTATTCAAACTAGACCTACATTATCCAATCAGCGAACTAGATTCAATGATCATTGGGATACTCGTACTGGTTACCGACCGCCACATATTTTTATTTATTCCCCCCCCCCCCCACCCCCAAGTGTGAAAATAGCGCTTGTACGCATGCGCTCAAAACAGGGACCCTACACATTCATAATGGACTATACTGCTGTGGGGCAAAGGTGACAGTAACATCTGAGTTCGTGTACGTGAATTACGCTATTTGGGACTACTGCACTTTAAGGGCCGCCGTTAATGGCCACCAAAATCTCACAAAGTACAGCAAACAGCGTGATTCCCCGAGATTTCAATGGTTGCTAGGAATCCCTTTAACTCAGAGCTGATTGGTTAACGTCAATCACATGTTCTGGGGAACCTTAATTATGACGTCAATAGCATTATATGTTTAGAACGATTTCTTGGAGAGGAGAGTAAGGAGTTTGATTGTGACGTCACTGACTTTCCAAATAGTATTACGTCATTGCATTATTACGTCATAAATGAATTGCTCGCTTGTATCATTTGTGTTGAAAATTTGGCAAAATAGTAAATTCAATAAATGTATCATTCCAAATATTTAAAGCACAGTCTGGATTCATTCCCGCGTTTTCTGGATCTAATAAAACGCATATATTTCAATGAAAGCAAAGCAAACATATCGCTACCAACATCATCTAATCATTTCTATATAAACCCTGTTTGCTTGAATTGTGTACTATAAAATATTAGGAAATACTGATCCTATTCTTGGAAAATCCTTAGCAACCATTAAAATCTCGTGAAATCTCACCACTAACGGTATTTCATGATATTTCAGCGGCCCCTAAACTGCAGTCTAGCCCGCTATTTTTAATCAAACCCACCCACACACTTCTTGGAATACAATTCTACAAATGCATATATATGTTATCTTTCTGGATTGACTGCAGAGATTTTGCATATATGATGATTATGATAGGCAAGCACGTACACAACTTTTTACGCCTACACCGCTCAGTGCACGTACGATCGCAATTTACCATTGTGTAGGCTTATGAATAAATTTATGATTGCACTATAGCAGTTACTCCAGTTATGTGTTTAAAGTTAGCTAAAATGTCTGGTAAATATAAATCTAATCAAAACTAATCTATTTGCGTATAGTCTACATTGACATGTTATTGACAGTACACGGTTTGTTTACAATTTAGACTGCGGTCGAGGTGCGTAGTGCGGCTTTCACTGCCGTCCGCACGCTTATAGTACAACTTAAATAACATATACTGTTGAATGTTTTGAACATAATTGGGTTGGATGTCAACCCAAATTGTGTTCAAAATATTCAACATAACGTTTCTTGTATCATGTTCATATGGTTATAACTACCATATTTGTGTTTTTGCTTTGGAAGCATTTAAACTTATTTATAAGCTGCACTGTAAGTAAGGATGATACGCTAGCGACCTCTGAACATCTGTCAGTTCACCTACCCATTTAAAATTTGTTCATCCGCTACAGTTTTGCTTTTTCATAACATTGAAATATGAGTGTATGCTACTTCTATACATTGAAGAAGTTGGTTTGAAAACGATATAGTTCATATGGTTGTCACAGGCGTGACGCCCCCCCCCCCCCCCCCCCCCCCCTCCCACACACACACACGCACGCACGCGCGCGCACGCACGCACGCACGCACGCACACACACACACACACACCAACGTACGTGTTGACCCGTATATGCCTCTACATTATTATTATACAAAGACATTGCCAAAAGCTTATAGGTAAACAATTACATTCTAATCAGTAATCACGGGAAATTTCACATAGGACACACTGACACATTTATTGTAGATTCGTACTCTTCAGAAAAAGTTGTAACTGCATGCACTCTGTAGCCTATACATTTAGATATGAATAATAGTACACTTATAGCCATCGTCAACCTCTCCCACCAACCTCGATCATCGCGCTCACATCCATCCATCCCAGACAGTACATAGTACACCCAGTCTTTTCAAGAATGGTAATGGATCCTCAATTAGGCCTACTAGAAGACTACAGAGTATTTGTCACATGCATTGAAATATTGCCGATTTTCAGCACTGCCCATGGTTTACCGTAGTTATAGGCCTATTGTTATGCGAATATAGCTATCCATGAAACCATTAAAAATGAGTAAATATCATAATAGATTTTAAAAAGTCATGAATTTTTATTTCTTGAAGACTTAGCTTCAACCTGACATAATTTATGTTATGGTAGGTGAAGTCTATCCTGTTAAACGCACGTTTTAAAATATGTTCCCTTTGTACTACAGACAGAAAAATATTGACCCAGCTCACAGCGCCGTTCCCGGTGTGACGTCACAGCGAGTGGTGATGTGATTCAGATTGAGGCGTCATTTAATCTCGTTATTTGGGCTGCCTAACATATTTTTCTCACTCCAAAGTGACGCTATTGTGTTTAAATAGTGTAGTAGACCATAAAATTAATTAAAACTCGTTATCGACCGCAAGTCCTCACAAGACCTTTAAATTGGTGGTAGAACTGGATCGATTCTGGCAAGATCAAGAAATTAAGTATGACTTTACTGTGGACTATAAAATGCCTGGAAGTCGCATGCATCCGTCGTATAGGTCAGAGGAAAATGAAGAGGTGGACATACAGGCTGAACATGCCTAAGTCCACAACAACATCCTAGGACATCCTAAGACATAATACACACAGAAAGAAGAGGTGACATACAGGAGGTGAGCCATCCCCAGATCTGTTCAACAGCAGAAGTAATAGCTTACTAGATAATCATGAGACTCATCCAGCAACATATCGAATTGATACAATCCCGAGTGGTGTGGTTATGTGTGCAGATGATTTACTACTTGTTGCAAGTACAACAAATGGCATACAGCAGCTGATTAATGAAGCCCTGCTAAATGCAGCCAATGAATGCTACCTTTTCAGTAGTACTAAGACCACCACCATGGCAGTTAAAGGCTCACTGCCTGCAAGGCTATGCCTTACTTGAAAGGTACTGGATACCGCAAAGCAGGTAAAAACACCTTGGTATCATGAGAAACTCGGCTTGTACAAATCAGCAGACAGAACGAGCTGCCTATTCCTTGATGGGTGCTGGGCTACATGGGCAAAATGGGCTGAATCCTGTTACATCAATACATATCTGGGATATTTACATCACCCCAGTTCTTCTGCATGGGTTGGAAAGATTGATTCTTAAATCAGCAGATGTGAACAAGCTCGAGGAATTTTATAGAGCACATCTTAAGAGAATACAGCACTTGCCAACTGCTTCTGTGAATGTGGCCGCCTATCTGTTGCTTGGAGGACTACCACTTGAAGGTCAAATACATAAAAGGATTCTGATGTATTTCAGGAACATGATGCGTAGAGATGGTGCTGTAGAGAAGGATATAATCGAGAGACAATTGGCTATTAAGCAAGAATCATCACACAGTTGGGTGGTGAAAACAAAGCAAATCCTCAATATGTATAGTTTGTCCTCAGCTTATAGCCTTTTGAAAGAGTTACCGAGCAAAGTGAAGTGGAAAGAACTGGTATCCGCTCAGGTTCATGCCTAGTGGTACAGAAAACTAAAGGAAGAAGCGGCTGAGAAGAAAACACTGCAGTACCTCAACATAAATTCCTGTGAAGTGGGAAAAGCGCACACACTGTGGGAAAGCTGCAAAAACGGATAGGATTTCAGTGTATAAAGCCACCATTCAAGCTAAATTGTTAGTGCAAAGATATCATTTGCTTGGAGGCACGGCACAGAATAGAAGGGGGGACAACGATTTGTCCATTATGTAAAACTGATGATGAAACTCTTGTACACTTCCTTCTTGTATGCCTAGAGCTGCACTCCGCTAGAGACATGCTTATCAAGAAGGTATGCAGCTGCTTGAAACATTGGCCTTGAAATCGATGAAACTAGATAACTGCAAACAGGAGATTCTGGATCCCTGTAAGCTAAATGTTACACATGAGGCTCCATTACAGAAGCTATTTAAGCTTGAGCGACTGTCCAGAGAATTATGTTATGCACTGCACCAAAGACGAGCAGCAAAATTACTGATGAGTTCAAGCGGTGGATTGGAATTGTGGGAGAAAAATTCAGGGGAAAACAGGTAACAATGCAAAATGACTCAGCATGGGAATGTGAATTGGGGCGAAACAAACAGGATTCGTGCAAACAAGCTATTGAGCTAAAGTAACTGCGCTGTACTGAACAATTGTACACAAAACAAGGGACTATTAATGAAACTACTTAACAGTACTCTGATAAACATGTACACAAACAATTTGTTTCTATTTTTCGCTGCTCATAGATAAATATAAGTGCAGTAAACAACAATCATGCTACAGTACAATTATTAAATGTAAGAATAGGTATCAACTCCAGAAGGCAGTTCGTCCCAAGAACCCGATGTCTGATAGACGGGATTTACTCGACAAAACAACAAAAAGAAGACGTAGGCTAGAGTAATGGATAAAGCTAATGTGTAATGTTGAAATGTGTAAAATGCTAAGTCACGCTTTATATTTATAAATAAGGTACTGTATTGTCATATTGTAAGCGTTTGTATCTATAGTCATGAATGTATTGCTCAGCACATGCTATAAAACGCAAGTTTATAGAATTTAATATCTAATCTTGTCATGTATTTCCGGGACATATCGGTTGATAGCCGCCCTTACTGAACGTCTGAAGGGTACGTTTTTGCAACTAACTTAAACTTGGGGCTCGTTTTCGCGACTGAATTGTTTCATAGAACCACGGACCCAGGAACAAGTCTGCTAGATTAGCAAGGCGGGAATAGTTCGGGTCTGCTCTGACTCAACCCGCTCTGTGACAGATATTTGGACAGACCACACTCCACAGGCCTTTGAATTTTCGTCCATCCGTATCAATACCGCATATCCCCCTACTACATGTATATATACCCACTATATATAATATACCCACGGTGTGAAACCAATGGTGACACCCGTTTTGGATGGGCGGCGCTTAAATTCATATTATTAATTGCATCGCTTAATTTTCGATGCCTACATGTAGAGGAATGATTGTTCTCACCAGAACCATATAACACTAGGTTTATTAAGGTCTATCATATAAATCCGATGATTTTAGTTCCTTTCCAGTTCTTATATTCACCCTGCCAGCGATTTGCTGCGGGGCAGTTATTCACTAAAACTGGCTAGTGGCTGTCAATGGTCCCCACAGATTTCGTCCAGAGCATATATTAGTTCGTAATTTTATATGATAGACCGTAGTAAACCTAAAGTGCTATATGTTTCTGTCCCACCTACCCACCCACCGATCGACCAACCGAGGTCGGATCCACCGACCGACCAACTCACCCACCCACCCACCCAAATTGACCGAGGTCAGACCGACCGATCAACCGTTCCACTGACCGACAAACGGTCCGGCTGATCGACTCACTCACCGACCAAAGTCGGACCGACCCACCAACTCACCCACCCAAACATCGACCGACTGACCCACCGACCCAAAGACTGACCGATCCACCCACCCACCGACTGACCGTCCATCTCACCGAAAGACCGACCGACCAACCGACCGCACACCCACTCATTAATTCACCGAATCACTTAGTCACTGAATAACTCACTTAATTTTCCACTCACCCACGCACCCACTTCCCTGTCACACACCCACCCTCACACACCCAACCACCCACGGACCCAAAATGAGAATAATGAATGCAGCATAAATAATTGAATATCTTATCTAACCAACAAAACTGACATGATCTAGACCTGTCCTTTTCTTTCCAGTTTATTTTAATCATCTCGGGTCTCGAATTTGCTCGGTGTGAAATTGTGTGATTTTCGAGGCGAAAAGTTGTGTACTACGTCATCACTGTTTTTGCAATGGCTGGTCGCTTGAAATTTGAGAAAATTTGTCAACAATGAGCTAAAAAGTTAAATAACGGGAGATATAGGCAGAGTTGACCTTATGCGTCCTTTTGCGCGTATATACACATAAAAATGTCAGAGGGACGCATACAAATTAACCCTCTGCATCCCCGAGGACGCATGAGGGACGCAGTGAAAAGTGTAACAGAAACTGGTAACTTTGCGTGTGCTTAATTATCGATTATATTATCGTATGTGTATATTTATTTGTGCATGTTTTTACTTTAAAAAATATACCTAATGTATTGTGTGTTCAATAAAAACAAACTTACTGCGTTGTTTAAGACTAAGATTTGTTGTATGTTTTCTTGCACAACTCAAAGTTGTTGGCGCCCATAAATCAGATTCAACCACCACATTTAATTGTAAACACAATCCCCAAATCATCCTTAGTATTCCATTTGATATAATTTTTATAAATAATAAGTTTACAAGCCCGATGTTAGCCGCCTTGTTTGGCCTACAAATTGAAAAATACTCGCCATGTTTCTGTCTGTTGTGCTAAGCGTCAGCGGGACGTGTCAGTATTTGATTGGATAACAGCGGGCTCTTCCTCTAGAGGAACTCACGATTGAGAAATCCAATACAACTGATCAAGCGTATACAAACGTGTCTGGGCGTCTTAACCCTTTCACAGCTCAGAACATTGGAAAGATCCTAAAGTTGTTATCACTAATATGCTGAATATTTTGAAATTAATTTGCGCATGCCCAGTGTTGCCCACAACATCTGATTTTTGGGGGTCCCAAGGACCCCACACCCTCAGATTTGGGGGTCCCACTGTAAAATCTGGGGGTCCCATGGGGTCCTCATCTGAAATATGGGGGTCCCATGTTTTTTTCTTAAAATAAACACAACACATTGATCTAATTATACAGCACTTTATTAAACATGTTGAAAACAGTGCCAGTCATTCCAGTGGTAAATTTTGAAAAATATGTATTCTGTGATCTACAATGGTGGCTAAAATTGATCTATTGAAGTGGCCCTTGTATATTTAACTAATAACATTTGAACTGCATGTCAATACACAATAACTTAAAGCACTGTACTTGTTTGTTGTCTGATAAACCAACCAACCTACATTGACAACCTTGTATGATTAACATTTCCAAAGACCACGACATTAGTAATTAGCAAAGACCACTGCATTAATTTTTCTATTAAACCCTAACTTGGCTTTGGACGAATTGAAAAATTACGAGTATCTGGGGCGAGTTTGCTCAAGGACTACTTGACCTACTTCGATATAATGCGTGCGTATTTTTTTATAATTTAACTGGAATGACCAAATATAGTGGAATACATAGGTTAAGAGCAGACAAAACAATAATTTATCAAACATGATCTGTATAAATCAGATTAAACTGCGTAATTAGTGAAAATATATCAGCTAATAACCGGATATGTCTAATTCATAGGGAGTAACTATGTAACGCGATTGTTGATTGGTTGAAGCATAGATAACGCATTAGCGTGTATCCAATAAGGACGCTTGTATGGGAGAGCTTTGAGCTACACGCTGTTTGGAAAAAAAATCAATATTTTAACGCATGCCTACCTGTAGATCGATGAACATCGCTGCTGGGATGAGCTTTTTAGTTGAGAAATTGGGAACACCTAACGCTCGAGTATTGCTAAACATTATAAAACACTAATCCATCAGTCAATCAATCAGCCGCTATTGCTATATAAAAGACGGCCTATAGCGCGTATTGATTCCGTTATTCAAACAGCAATACAAAGACATCGCCGCTAATCCGTCAAATGACCATTCAAATGTAAAAGATATCACAATATCTTCCATATATTCCTTCATCCATTTAGATATTTTGATAAGTAAATAGAAACAAATATTTTGCCTGTAAGTCGTTGCTGCTTTAGGCAAGTAGGCATGCGCAAATTAATTTCAAAATATTCAGCAGATTAGTGTTAACAACTTTGTGATCTGTCCAATGTTCTGATCTGTGAAAGGGTTAAGACGCCCAGACACATTTGTATACACTTGATCAGAGGGCGATTCCGCTGTTATCCAATCAAACACTGGCACGTCATACTGACGATTAGCACAACAGACAGAAACATGGCGGGTATTTTTGCAATTTGTAGGCCAAACAAGGCGACTAACATCGGGCTTGTAAACTAATTACTTATAAAAAATTAGATCAAATGGAATACTAAGGATGATTTGGGAAGGACTTTTTTAAAATTAAATGTGGTGGTTGAACCTGATTTATGGGCATTAACAACTTTGAGTTGTGCAAGAAAACATACAACAAATCATAGTCTTAAACAACGCAGTAAGTTCGTTTTTATTGAACACACAATACATTAGGTATATTTTTTAAAGTAAAAACATGCACAACTAAATATACACACACGATAATATAATCGATAATTAAGCACACACCAAAGTTACCAGTTTCCGTTACACTTTTTCCACTGCATCCCTCGTGCGTCCTCAGGGACGCAGAGGGTTAATTTGTATGCGTCCCTCTGCCATTTTTATGCGTATATACGCGCAAAAGGACGCATAAGGGCAACTCTGCGCATGCCTACTTGCCTAAAGTAGCAACGACTTAGACAAAATATTTTTTTCTATTTACTTATCAAAATAACTAAATGGATGAAGGAATATATGGAAGATATTGTGATATCTTTTACATTTTAATGGTCATTTGACGGATTAGCGGCGGTGTATTGCTCTGACATAGTTGGACCCCCAAAAATCAGATGTGGGCAACACTGGATATAGGACATATTTAACGGGATTTAAGGTGCGAGCTAATGGATATGTGAATTATACGAAGTAATAACCAGGGTTTGTGTCGAATATTGTAGCTAAGGTCGATTAAGAGGCGCGCTACCAAGCGGTGGCGGAGTTCTCCAACTTTTGAACATACAAATTGCTCTGACTCTCTCCAGCCCGTTAGTCTGTCCAAATATCTGTCACAGGGGCGGGTTGAGTCAGAGCAGACTCGGACTAGGCGGGAACTATGTGAAGAGCAAAATACAATTAAAACCTTTAATTGTGTTTTGCTCTTCACATAGTTTCTGCGTAAAAGACAACATTGGCAACTTGAAGGATCCAAACAGCGGAAATATTGCAACAACAGATACAGAGAAATCATGAATACTTAATACATTTTTCCCAATGTTTTTACCATTGAAAACCGTAATGAAATACCAGAACATTCACAAAGAAATGGTGGAAATTTTCTAGCCAACATCATAATAACTCCAGGCTGAATCTGCATACAAGTCGCTAGACGAAGGAACATTACCAAGTATATGGAAAGCAGCGGATGTTACGTGTATTTACAAAAAAGGCCCGAAAAATGATCCTGGAAAGTACGGGCCTGTTAGTCTCATGTGTATACTGTGCAAAGTATTGGAGTCATTTGTCCGGGATACAATAATGGAATACGTTGAACAAAACCATCTTCTATCTGAATGCCAGCATGGTGTTTTAGGTCCAGAAGATCGTGTAACACACAGTTATTAGAATATCTAGAAATCCTAATCAAAACCTTAGATGCCCATCAGCCAATTGACGTGATCTACCTAGACACGGTAGCGCATGTAAGACTACTTAACAAACTGCAGGTGTACGGAATGGGTAGCCACATAGTAAACTGGATTCGTGATTTCCTCACCAACAGAAAGCAAAGAGTGCAACTGGGATCAGCTAAATCTGATTACAAGGATGTAACTAGTGGGGCGCCACAGAGCAGTGTCCTGGGTCCGGTACTTTTTGTTCTCTTTGTAAATGACTTACCAGATGTTAGCAACTGTATCTGCAGATTTTTTGCTGATTACACAAAGTTAGTTGGGAATCCTGAAATAACATACATACAGAAAAGCATCGATCGGACATGCCAGTGGTCACTTGGTTGGCAGCTTATATTCAATTCGACAAAAATCCATGTCCTCCATCTGGGAAAAAATAACCCACTAATACAGTACAACATGACAGATACTCTAATTGCCCAACCAATAACCATAACGGATTGTGAAAATATCTGGGAATCCACATCAGCAACAAATTAAACTTTGACTACCGCATAAACACCATCGTCAATAAGGCAAACAGCATACTAGGCATTAGAAAAAGAACATTTACCTGTCTGGCCTCCACAATACTGCTATCTATACAAAACCCTAGTCAGACCTATTCTGGAATACTGCAACATGGTGTGGGCACCCAACCTTCTGAAACAGTCACGGACACTAGAGAGGGTATGACCAAGTTGATCCCTGACATACATCACCTCAGTTATGAAGGAAGGTTAAGACCATTGAATTTGTTCTCTGAAGTTAGGCTTGCACGATTTTTCGATTTAATCGTGACGTTCGATTTATTTTTAATATCGCGATTTTTACGATGTAATTAAGGAAAAATCAGAAAATTGTCAAATATTTCATGTTTGTTTAAAATCTGAAGTGTGTACTTTTCTGTCGCATTTTATCAGTACATGAGTGCAATTATAATCGATTCACGCCTGTGTTCATTGTTTATATCCCGCCGTGCCATGCATGTGTTGAATAATTACTAATCACAGCACAAAGCGCTACAATAAACAAGCTAACAATAGCGAGGTAACACCTTTGTCATTGAGAAAACCAGCTAGTTACTCCATCGAATCGCCATATAATTTTCTTTCTTTTGCTGCAGACCCTGAGTCTGTCGTGAAATACCAAGTATATACTTAGTTGCAGAGTGTTAGGCAATAATCACTGAACATAATTGTTCTCCTTCGATCAATACTCACCATTCTGTTACTTCTGATATACAGCTGGCCCTGACAGCGGCTCTAGGATTATAGACTTAGAAAGCTTTACCGACTCCTGGGAACCGGGTACTCGGCTCCCAACTGCCGAGTACCCGTTTACCATAGAGCTCATTCTTGTTTGCATAGCAACAAGAGCAATACATGCTTTCTGCATTGAGGATTTTAGTGTTTTTTGTGAAAGAAAATCTAAGTCTTTAATCTGTGATAGTTTGTGTGTTCGTGAAAGGATTAACTAAAGGATACTATGGAGAATACCACCGAAGATAACCAGGTTGTATCGTTCTTTATTATCCATAGTTAAAAGACTTAGGTCTCTAAATTTCGCTGTGTCGCATGTTCCAATTTCTGACCCCATAGAATCTGGGACGTGTGCTAACAACGATATATGCCAGACGATCGCCTTCTTTAACCCCCAACAGGCGATCGGCAGATATGAAAATAGGTGTTATGCTACAGTATTTCTAACACGAATATCGGCTGACGTCGTTCTCCGTAGGATGACACCCGGTCGCTCGGATGTTTATGTGAAGAAAAATTTTTCATTAATTCGCGCATCTTGTTCTGGGTGCTGCGTACTAAAAATGGTACCGGAAACTTTAGAATGATCAAGTTTACGTGCGATCACGATCGGTTTGCAATGATCGGTGGTTTCAAAATTCTTGAGTAGATGCGTGGTCTGCGGTTTTACCGTGTGATACAGCAGTTTGTTATACATTTTGTTGTTTTCTTCACATATCGTGCTGCTTTCGTTAGGAGTATAATTTATATTGATTAGTAAATATACCCCGAATGCTATGCGATATGATTCCTGGAGCCGTTACACATCCTGGAGGATCTATTATGGGTGTGTTTAATGCCCGCCTCGTTCTTGTCGTCATAGTTAATGCGATCGTTGTTGTAACGTGGCGGGGTGGGGTGCGGGAGGGTTACAGTTAATTTATGAGTCAAATTATTTGAAAATTAATTGTTTGCCTTCCATCCGGGTCTCGTTCCGCTTGTTTATTGTAGGTTTGTGCTTATGTTATAGGCCAAGCCAGCCCCGCCATCATGTGACGAATGCCATAAGTTGGACCATGTCTGTTTTAGGTGTTCCCTGTGTAATATTGATCATAGGTGTAATGTTTGTGCAGTGTGGTCCGTTGAGATGATGGTTAAGTTCCTTGCCAGAAGGACTTGGCTGGGTCTGACGCGGGGTCAGGCGGTCCGAGAGTAAATCGTGGAGCGCCCGGTTCGGCCGGTGGGGGTGCTCCACATCCCCAGCTGGAGGTGGTGGAGATGGCACCGCCGGCGTGGTTTGGTCCGGCTGTGCAGTGTTTTTCTGCATAGCGTTCTGCCCACGCTGGTGTCGTCCCTGCTACCAAAGGTTGGGGGGCAGTTTCTCCCCATGCCTGGTACGGGTCCTGTCCTCGGACAGGATTCTGGACTGGTTACCATGGGGGCCGTCTCGTACGGCCCCCTGGCAGTCCCGTCTGGCTTCGGCCAGACGGGTTTCTGTTTCTCTGCGGCCACCTCCGGGTGGTCCAGTCGTGGTGGCTGGTCCGTCAGGTGTGGGAGCCGTCCGCCAGGACGGTTCCACGGTTGACTCGTCTAGTGACGACTCTTCGGAGTCTGACGACGAGGAGGCCGAGGAGGTGCGGTTGCTGCGGCCCGTGAAGCCGCAGGTGGAGAATATGGAGGTTGATTCCGTCCTGGACGGAACCGGCCTCCATTTGTCTGGTTTGGCGCAAGCCAGGTCAGCGGCTCCGCCTGTGGCTGAGGCAAATCCGTTACCGTGCACCGGTTCCGTGCGGCTTGGTTTGGCACCAGCCGTCACGGGAACGGGTGTGCCGGGCCGGGCGTGGTACTCACCTATCTCGCCTGGTCCGGCAGTCGGATGTGGGGTGCCGTTGGCGCCCGTGTCCGGCTATGGTTCCGCGACTGTTACGGGTCCGTACGGTTTTCCGTGCGGACCTACCCCATGGACCGGAGTGTTTCATGGGGTGGCCGCGGAACGTGTGGTACCGGAGTGCCTGGTCCGGCAGTCGGATGTGGGGTGCCGTTGGCGCCCGTGTCCGGCTATGGTTCCGCGACTGTTACGGGTCCGTACGGTTTTCCGTGCGGACCTACCCCATGGACCGGAGTGTTTCATGGGGTGGCGGCGGAACGTGTGGTACCGGAGTGCCTGGCGTGTCAGCCGTGGCTCCTTGCCGGGAGGCCGTGGCTGGCAGACCCGTGAGCACATCAACCAGTGACGTGTTTGCGGGGGTGTCTTCATCGGAGGTAGATTGGTCAGATGCTCTGGCGTGGCTAGCCAGGGTTGACCCGTCTGTGGTTTCGGCCACGGCCGATGAAGATGCGCCCCGTCCGTCGGTTGCGTCGATCAGGACGGGGATTTTGCCCGCGGCCCGGATCCAGTCAGTGGGACTGGATCCACGGTTCATAGAATTGTTGGATGCTATTTATAGCAAACAACTGATGACCAAGGGTCAGCTCCTTGCGGCCTCCAGGGAGGTGCGGTCAAGATGTCGTATTCCGCGGGGGGAATACGACAGGTATGGTGTAGTCCCGTCGGTCACGGAGGATGACCGATGGGTACTGGGCGTCCAGAGTGCCGTGGCGGGTCGCCCCGGTCCGGCACTTGTGGACAAGTCTCAGGTACACCAGGAAGAAGTCCTGTCCCTATGCGATGAGGGTGTGAGGGCAGCGATGAGCGCTGTCAACCACTCTTATCGTCTCCTTCAGTCGGTGTGGGCTGAAGCGGGGGCAGGCCACCCTGTGCCACCTGTGGCGCTTTCATGTGTCAATGACGGCCTGGCGCTGTCGATGGACGCATTGGCAAGGGTGCAAGCGCGTGTGACGAAATCCAGGAGGCAAATGGTCATTGACCATATGCGTCCGGCCACGGCAGTCAGGGAGCGTCTTCTTGGGACGCCCCTGACAGGGCCTAGCATCTTCGGTGGCCAAGCGCGGGCCATCTTAGAGGATACCGCCAGTATCGCGCAGAATTGGTTAGCGGTAAACCTACAGCTAGAGCTAGTGCGGCAAGCGCACGCACTAGGGGCTGTGGGGAAACCGCTAACGGGACAACCTTCAAAGAAGCAGAAGAAGCATAAGGGCAAGGCGAAAGCTAGGCCTGTTGCGACTTCTGCTTCAGCTGGGTTTTCAGAGCCGCCACCGGCGAAGAAGCCCAGGAAGGTTGTAGAGGCGCCTACCCTCCCCAATGTTGCTCCTGACCGCCCTAGAGGCGGGAAGGGCAAGAGGAAGGGTAAGGCCTCAAAGGGCGGACAGAAGGGGCCGAAGCGTACCTGAGGGTACGAAAGCTCCCTTCATATCCGCCTGGACCGCGCCTGTGCGACAGGAACAGCGGTGCCAGTTATACCCGTCGTGCCTAGAACGAAATGGTTCTCTCTCTCGTTAAGAAAGAGGGGGGGGGGGGCTCCCTTCATATCCGCGTGGACCGCGCCTGTGCGACAGGAACAGCGGTGCCAGTTATACCCGTCGTGCCTAGAACGAAATGGTTCTCTCTCTCTCGTTAAGAAAGAGGGGGGGGGGTGGCGGACTGCGAGCCGGACAACCACGTTAGACGTCGAGGCGTCTATGGTGGGTGGAAGGCTCATGCGTTTCGTCGAGGCCTGGCAAGGTGTGACGTCAGACAGTCTGGTCCTGGGATGGTTATCCCAGGGTTACATGCCGGAGTGGTGGGACTTTCCACCACAAAATCTGTCTTTGGCACCTGTCTGGACACCCGTACCAAGGGAGCCAGACAAGTTAGAAGCCGTTCAAAAGGAAGTGTCGGGTTTGCTTCTGAAGGGAGCAATAAAACCAGCAAACCGAAACACTCCAGGCTTCTATTCAAACATGTTCCTTGTCCCCAAGAGCACAGGGGGATGGAGACCCATACTCAATCTCAGGCCATTAAATTGGTTTATCCATACGCCTCGGTTCCAGATGGAAACGCCGAGGTCGGTAATGCGGGATTGAGGAAAGGAATGTGGTGTGTATCGATCGATCTGAAAAATGCATATTTCCACATTCCTAGGAATCGGAGTTGGCACAGGTTTCTGAGATTTGCGTTTTAGAATCAAGTATGGGAGTTTACAGAATTCTCCCGTTTGGCCTGTCGACAGCTCCGAGGGTTTTCACAAGAGTGGTCCTTGCGGTGACAGCGTTTCTCAGAAAAGAGAACGTGGCGCTACACACCTACATAGACGACTGGCTGCTCAAGGCAGACTCGGCAGCCAGGTAGAACGTGGATACTGCTCTGACTCTGAAGTTACTTTCAGATCTATGCTGCATAGTCAACGAGGAGAAATCCGAGTTGACGCCCACTCAACGTTTCGTTTATTTGGGGATGCGATTCGACCTCGAGGAGGGCAGGGTTTACCCGTCAGAGCCCAGAGTGGTGTCTCTGTTAGCCATCCTCAAGAGTTTTCGAGTGGGAAACCACATTCAGGCGAGGCGGTTCCTTCAGATGCTGGGCATGATGGTCTCCATGGAGCAGGTTATCCCGTACGCTGCTCTAATGCGAAGGCCTATCCAGTTGTATCTGATGTCTCTGTGGAAACAGAGAACAGAACCCCTGTCAAAACTGGTGCCAGTTTTGGAGCCGATAATATCGCATCTTCTATGGTGGAAACAGCGTCAGAATCTCCTATTAGGGGTTTCGCTGCACCTACCCCACCCCCAGCTGTCCGTCTACACGGATGCATCGCTGGAAGGGTGGGGTGCCTGCCTGGGAGAACACCAGGTCTCGGGCACATGGACTCTCCCGGAGAGTCAGCTGCATATCAATCTGTTGGAAATGATGGCAGTGGAACTGGCGTTGGAAGAGTTCCTTCCGATGATCAGGGGCAAGGTGATATTGATACGGTCGGACAATTCGACAGTAGTATCATATATAAATCGCCAAGGCGGGACCAGGTCGCCCACTCTGTGTATCAGGGTGTGGCACTTGATTCAATGGTGCAGGAATTACTCGGTTGTTTTGAAAGCAGCTCATATTCCTGGCCGATTGAACATTCTGGCGGATGCTTTGTCTCGCAGACAGAGAATCCTGCCAACAGAATGGTCCCTCAACCCTCCAGTTCTGCGACGGATCTTCGAGCATTGGGGCAAACCCAACGTGGACTTGTTCGCCACAAAGGAAAATGCTCAAATCATGACATATGTCTCGCCGATTCCAGATCCGAATGCCGTCGATACAGACGCTCTGGCGATAAGCTGGAGAGGGATGCACGCTTACGCGTACCCACCCACCATTCTTCTACGAAGGTATTGGTGAAGGTCAGGGAGGAACCGTGTCTGGTCCTGCTAATAGCGCCGTATTGGCCGAGCAGGGCGTGGTTCACGTATCTTCTAGATCTGCTGGTGGAAAATCCTGTGCAGTTGCCCGAGATTCCGAACATAATCTCCCAGGCCAAGGGACGCTTCCTACACGAGCGTCCCGAAATGTTCAAATTGACTACGTGGATGTTATCAAACAACGTTCCACATCGGAAGGCTTTTCTCGACAGGCTGCTGATTTCATCGCGGCTGCGAGAAGGAGGTCAACCTTCAAGTCATATAACAACAAGGTTAACAGATTTGCAGACTGGTGTGAAGAAAAGGGTATTGATACCTTTCAATCCACTATCAGCAAATAGCAGACTTTCTCTGTGAGCTGGTCTTTTGAGGACTAGCTCCCGTCACAGTTGCTGGATACAAGTCAGCTTTGGCATCAGTTATCCCTTGTCTAGCCAACAGGGATAGTCCAGAGGTGGCCCAGTTAAATGTGATGTTGAAGGGAATGAGCAATCTCCGACCGAGACAACCGGTAGTCATTCCAGCCTGGAGTCTATCTTTAGTGCTTAATGTACTGGCCAAGCACCCTTTCGAACCGTTGCGTTCGGCTAGTCTAAAGCATTTGACTCTAAAGGCGGTCTTTCTATTGGCAGCTTCCTCAGCTAGAAGGCGCAGTGAGATCCATGCGCTTTCGGCAGAGAGGAACCGATTTATTGTTTCTGGAGAAGGTCTGCGTCTTCTGCCAAGAGCAGAGGTTATGTCAAAGAACCAATCTTTGAGATATTCCGGCAAACCGATCATTATACCGAAGTTAACTAGGTTTGATCGTGATGCCAGTGTCTGGTGCCCGGTCCGTGCTTTGACTAAGTACAAGAAACGGACTGACTCGTTACGGTCGAACGATAGACATCTGTGGATCTGCCATAAAAAGTCTTATGGCGCCGCATCCATGGATACTATCTCTCGTTGGGTGGTCGAACGCATTCAGACTACTCACGAGATGCCGACTGGGCACCAGGTGCAAGGAGTAAGGGCACACAATGTCAGAGGAATAGCCGCCTCGACCGCCCTTTACAATGGTGTTCCGTTATAGGACATCATGGCCGTTGCACAATGGCACTGTGAGTCCTCATTTACGGATTACTATATGAGGGATGTGTCAGACTCAGCCAATCCACTCGCTTTAGCTGTTTTGATACGATAGTTAGTGACCACACTGCTTTTCACCCTTTTCTCACTTTGGTAAGAAAAGAACCTAAAGCAGGCATGGTCAGGCGAGAGGATGTCAACCAGATTGTGTCACCGATGGCCGAACCGGTGAATGGTTGGAGGCGGTACGTCTGAAGTCCAATTATCATAAGGTAATTCAATAAGTGAGAGTTTTTTGTATTATGTATATGTATCATGTTCATTCATCTTATATATTCATGCTCATTCCCAGGCTAATACATGGAATATGCAGGGAGTAGTTAACCCTCTTGGCATATTTGTGTTTTCAGGCGAGATACATGTTCGTTAGTTCTCTCCCTTTTCTTAGGAGGAAAAAGGGGGGGGGGCTGTGACGCGAATGTGATTCGGTTCCGTGAACTTGATGGTCCTTTTAGGTCTCCGTTAGTCAAGTTTGAAGTCTAAAATCTTTCTCCAAGGGGCAAAATTAGCATTTATGGCTTGCCCCTTCCCACCAGGTTACTGATCAAATCTGGTGTATATCAGAAGTAACAGAATGGTGAGTATTGATCGAAGGAGAATGCAGGAAATGTCAATTTCCCTTTCTCCGAGATCTAACAATACTCACCATTCTGTTACGGACCCAGCCTCCCAGCCCCACGGAGGCAAGCCATAGTTTTCTCTTGTTTGGTGGCTATGCAAACAATATGAGCTCTATGGTAAACGGGTAATCGGCAGTTGGGAGCCGAGTACCCGGTTCCCAGGAGTCGGTAAAGCTTTCTAAGTCTATAATCCTAGAGCCGCTGTCAGGGCCAGCTGTATATCAGAAGTAACAGAATGGTGAGTATTGTTAGATCTCGGAGAAAGGGAAATTGACATTTCCTGCATTTTTAATTCTTTTAGCAATTTCAGGCGGTGTACTAATTTTTACTTTTTGATTCAGTTGTCATGCCTAATTAAAGAAAATAATGCACCAGCATTCCAGATTGTGGTATTTTGAACTGCAACTATAAACTGCACTATAGGACGAGTTTATGCCGTTTCTATCGTAGCTACCCAAAGCTACCGTCCTATTATCTGGATTGCGCATTATCTCCCCAGGTACTAATATTAGCGCCTTTGCGCTACTCGGGTAATGACCTAAACTCGTCCTACAAAGGGAGGCTATAAGCGGAAGCCGATACATAATGTGATTTATATTTTTTCTCGACGAAATTTTTTGTCAAATTTGGATGAAATGAACAATGTTTATTAAACTATACGCAATATTTAGGCAGTCCCAATTAATAATTTCACTCCCGCATTAAGCATAGACATAGGATAGTAAGAATTTGTCGCAATTCTGTTCTAATTTCGTGCTATTTTTGTATCATTTATTTCAACTTTTTCTAGAAATTCCAAGTCCCTGTTTTCGTGACTTGTTTATACTTTTGGGAATGTGGACCTACGATTTAATCGAAAATCGTCATTTTTTATATAAAAATTTCAAAGCAAAAATCGTGCAAGCCTAAATCATAAGTTTTGTACAGATGCATGAAGAAGATATCATGCCTATGTTATGGGATTCAATTTTTTGTTTACCGTAATTTCTCGACTAAAGGCCGCCCTCGAATATAGGACGCTGTCCCAAATTTGACCAAAATCTGCCCAAAAAACTTGTATTCAGGTATAAGACGCTGTTAAATTTAGAAAAAACGTACCTTTAAAAAATCGAAAATTGGTGTCAAAAATACCCATCACTCCGCGTCATGTTTAATGCATGACTAAAAATTATCATGATGTTAGAGAAATTATTAAATAGGACCGCCTAAATATTGTGTATCTTCAATAAAGATTGTTTATTACATCAAAATCAATCTAATTTTGGCATAAAATGTCTCCTTGAAAACATCGAAATCGCGTGATATAAACAGATTGTAATGGCTCTTTTGTGTTTGGAGGCGCTGTGTGATCTTATGCGCTAACGGGAGTTGGTTATCTGGCTCTTTTGTGATTGGAGGCGCTGTGTAATCTTATGCGCTAACAGGAGTTGGTTATCAAACAGGTACGGGAACATTCAGTTCCTATCGCGCAATGATGATATATAGCAATTTTCGAGTTCCGAGTCCAGAATATTTATATCCGAGTACTCGCTCTAATTAGAATAAAGATCTTTTGCGATTGGAGGCGAATCACGTGATTTATACACGTATCTTTTCTCGACGCCATTTTATGTCAAATTCTGGATTAATTTTGATGTAATAAGTGATATGTATTAAACAATAAGCAATATTTAGGCGCCCCAATTTAATAATTTCACTTCCGCTTGGTGTTTTTGGAGTATACATTAAACATAGTCGTCAGGCGGCACGAATTGGCTAGGGTAATATTTAGTTCAATTTCCGTGGTATAATTTGTGACTTTTTAAGAAAAATTTTGACCCAAAAATGTGCGGAAGGATGTTCTCGATTATAGTACGCACCCCCCTTTCTAGGATATGTGTTTTGACCAAAAAACTGCGTCCTTTAGTCGAATTTTAACGGTACTTCAGTAATGCAATATGACAATGAAGAAAAATAATGCAGAAATTTATATGTATTAGACATCTAAAATGTGGGCAATACTCATAAAATTTGTTGCAAATTAACATTTAATTCAAAGAAAAGCATGTATAAGTTCAAGTTGAAGCAAAAGATTATAGAGAAAGTTTCCTAAAAATAATGTAGTGTATGTACCCCCTATATAGAAGGCTGTAACTATGGGTTACATGTATATCAGCCACATAACCCTGAGTACATATCTAGTAAACATGTCAATTTAAATTAAATACTCTATCCTTCTGAGTAAGAAGTTTGTCTAATTGTAGTGTATGTACCCCTATGTAGTGTATCCCCCCCCCACTAACTGTGATAAAAACCAAGCCTTTTTGAAAGATGTTCTTTACCAAGAAGCTCCTTACCCTAGCAACTGTTACATGACATTATTTATAAGCATCACATTTTATTAGTATTAGCTTCCAATAGCAGTTATTACCTTGCAATGTGATTTCTGGATTCAGCGATTTGAGTGTTGGGTTCAATAGAAATTAAAATTGTGAATCATCATTCTTTATCAGGCATGATATATTTTGCCCCTAAATCTGAGCTTGCATAATTATGTGTTTATTGTAGTCTACAGTTGTGCTTAGATCAGAGGGGTACATACACTACAGAATCTGACTATAAGCACGTAAATGACAAACATGATAAGGAAAAATTAGTTACCTCTCCGGGATGTAGAAATTGTTTGAGTGTAGCTTTCGTGACCATTTCGGCCACTTCTTCAGCACTAACTGACGGTCGCTGGAAATGTCACTCTGGTCAGTTCTTGTGGCGTCACTTGACAGCATGGACTGGCAGACTGCTGGTATACGGTAGCCCTTGTCTCGGTTCATGGTTGGTTGATGCTTGTTACGTAGATTTCTATGGCCTCTTTAACTTTCCGTTTAAATAAGTTGGTCTCGATGTTGATGACCGAGGCACTGCTGGTCGGGATGACGTGGCCAGTGGATTCTGTGTGTTCTGCCACAGCTGAGTTGGAATTGATTTTAAGATGTTCTTTGACTCTGGTGCTGAGAGGCCTTTTGGTTTCGCCTATATATGCTCCCTCACAATGGTCACATTCGATCTTGTAGATGTCTCCAGAGCATTCATCTGTGGTCAGTTTATCTTTGGGTCTTACCCCTTGGATGTACGGAAGTCTGACTAGTGGAAGTTTTTTCGACATCTGGTTGTTTATTATGAGGTGGGGGAGGTGTTTTTCTCATCCACGAAGTGTAACCGTTGGCTAGGAGAGACTGTCGGATGTGATGTTGTTCTTTTTTGTATGATGTTTCTGTGATGATGGCATCTGCGCAGTGAAATAGAGTTCTGATGACTGACCTTTTGTGTTCCAAATGGTGATTAGAGTGAAAATTTAGATCTTGATCTGTGTGTGTGGGTTTTCTGTACACTGTAAGTTTGGTACAGTGATAATGGATAATGATGACTACCAAGACAAAATCAGTGCCCTTCTTTCAGACCACCACACAGACTCCAAATTATCTTCTAACCTTTTCGTTCCAAGTTGTGAATGTTCAACCAACCAGTACAAAAACCGCCTGCTAAAACTTCTCAAAGACTGGAAAAGCCAGAACATCATCGATCAATCGCTATACTTCAAACTCTACTGTGGAACCGCCATTGTCCCAATATTCTGTGGACTCCCCAAAATCCACAAGACCAACATTCCTCTTAGATCCATCGTTGCCAGCATTGGACGCATCACATCTCAAGCCTCGAAATATCTCATACAATCCTGAAATCACTAGTTGGCCACTCAGAGCACCACAGCAAAAACAGCAAAGATTTCGCCACCAAAATCCAGTCACTTGAAGTCCCTACCGCACTCAAACTAATTTCTTTCGACGTATCTTCACTCTTCAGCATCCCAGTGAACAAGGCTCTTCCAGTCATCTAGAGAGTTCTGGCCCTAGACCCTACATTGAGAAACCGGACCAGCCTCTCACTAACCCAGATTATCAGTCTCTTGAAGATAATGTTAGACACCACCTATTTCATTCAGAATGGCTACTTCTACCACCAAATTCATGGAGTAGCTATAGGCTCATCAGTGTCGCCAGTGATCGCAAACCTTTATATGGAATCCTTCGAGCAACAAGCACTTAGCACAGCCACAGACCCCCCCCAAATTTCTGGTACCGGTATGTGGATGGCACGTTCACATGCCTGCACCACTACAACATCCAACCTTTCGCTGATCACCTCAATAGTATCGACCAATGCATCCAATTCACCAGCAAAGTTGAAGAAGATGGCCAGATTGCCTTCCTGGGTGTTTTGGTACGTGTCGGTGATTCCGGAACTACCAAACTTACAGTGTACAGAAAACCCACACACACAGATCAATGTCTAAATTTTCACTTTAATCACAACTTGGAACGAAAAGGTCAGTCGTCAGAAATCTATTGCGCCGCGCAGACTCCATCATCACAGAAACATCAGACAAAAAAAAGAAATCATCACATCCAACAGTCTCTCCTAGCCAATGGTTACACTTCGTGGATGAGAAAACCACCTCCCCCACCTCGTAATAAACAACCAGATGTCAAAAAATTTCCACTAGTCGGACGTCCGTACATCCAAGGCCTATCAGAACACCTTGGCAGACTCTTCAGACAACACCACATCAAAACTTATCACCATCCCGTCAACACCTTAAGATCACAATTAGTAAGACCCAAAGATAAACTGACCACAGATGAACGCTCTGGAGTCATCTACAAGATCGAATGTGACTAATGTGAGGGGACATATGTAGGCGAAATCAAAATGCCTCTCAGCACCAGAGTCAAAGAACATCTTGAAATCAATTCCAACTCAGCTGTGGTAGAACACACAGAATCCATTGGCTGCGTCATCCCCGCCAGCGGTGCCTCAGCCATTAACATCGAGACCAACTTATTTACACGGAAAGTTAGAGGCCATAGAAATCTACAAGCACCAACCAACCATGAACCGAGACGAGGGCTACCGTATACCAGCAGTCTACCAGTCCATGCTGTCACGTGACTCCACAAGAACTGACCAGAATGACGTTGGCAGCGACTGTCAGTTAGTGCTGAAGAAGTGACCAAGAAGGTCACAAAAGCTACATTCAAACAATTTCTACATCCCGGAGAGGTAACTAATTTTTCCTTATTATGAAATATCCTGGGATCGGGACCAACTTTTTTGGAGACATAAACATGGTTTAGTTAATTTATTTCAACATTGTACATCATAAACATGGATCATACAG
Source organism: Chaetoderma sp. LZ-2023a (assembly GCA_034401795.1). Classification (NCBI taxonomy): domain Eukaryota; kingdom Metazoa; phylum Mollusca; class Caudofoveata; order Chaetodermatida; family Chaetodermatidae; genus Chaetoderma; species Chaetoderma sp. LZ-2023a. Next base: position 177,338,508 of record CM067372.1, on the reverse strand, counting down.
AAACTAAAACTGAAGGCGACGACAGTGAGAAAACATAAAGAAAAACGCTGTGCAAAAGGCTGCAATTTTGAGAAAAGGAGTGGTCCTGAGCATCTGAGAATATACCGAAAGAACAGCGAGAATATTTAATACAGCACACAAGCCTAAAGAATAACAAGACTAAAAAGAAAGAAGAAGTTAGGAGATACAGGCATAACCAAAAGTTGGGAAAGACGAAGGACTATGAAGATGTACAAGAAACTGTGAGATCACAAGCAGCAGATACAAGAGAAAACAAATGAAGAGAAGATTTGAGGAATAAGGAAACCCAACTAAAGAAGAAAGACCATGCTTTAAAACAAACGAAAGAGGTCCATCGATGCCAACTGAAAGTCCAGATGTTGAGCAGTAGTACATAAGATAAAGCCATGAGCACAACAAAGTTGCCTGTATTTATGCCCCAGACAGCGAAAAGCCCATTTACTTCTGCTTCAACAAAAAAATGCACTTTACATAAAGTGAAACAATCTGTTTCTGAGACACCAAGAAGAAAAGCTAGGCCTAGGGTGATAGAACGGCTATAAAAACATTCTGGAAGAGATGGAGTACTTGTCAACATGGAGACGAGAAAGAAACTACATGTACTAAAGATGGAGGAAGCTGTAATAGGATCACTGGAGAATGGTCGTAACAAGGTCAAACCTACAGGTGGAATGAGTATGCAACAGAAGAGGGCTTATGTAGGCCTCAAGAAGATTGCATGTTCACTTAAGTTGAAAAGCAAGTTCACAAATAATAAGAGGAGGCTCCTCCACAGACAGGAGAGTAAAGATAGAACTAGGGCTGTTCTATAAATAAATAATCGATTATGATGTCTGTAAAATAGTCGATTTAATCGGGTAATCAATTATTTAATTTTAGAATTCTGGACGTAGCAACTACGTATTGAGGGAGTGAGAGAGAGGAGAGTATAGCGTTCTTAAATTTAATAATAATAATAATAAATACATAAATCAATGAATAAATGCCTGATTTTCTTTCAAAATAACAGCATACGTAATTTCGTAAATTGGTTCCTAGTTAGATTTAGATTACCTCAACTAAATAGGCCTATGAAAAGACTGCAAGACGCTCATTTGGACACGCTATATCAACCATTCCTCTGATTGGCTGAACACGAGGAACAGCCCGGCCCAGTATAATGTAGTGAATTTGAAATCCTTTGTTCACTCATTCCCATTGGATAATGGTTTTAAGACAACGGCGCGTATGCCCAGATTTCAAGCCAGTAAAAAGGCGCCAATTTAATTATAATTTTACAGAGATTAACTTTTAGAGCTCGCCTGTAGCGCCTACTGTATCTACGATGTTTCCCTATTTTCCAACATTGGAAAAGCTGAATATTTTGACAATCATTTGTCTGCGGGCGGGGCAACAGCTTGAAATCAAATCAGTTACAAAACAATCGGGAGAATTTATGAAAATTTGGATCGAAAATTTTTGAATTTAGTATGGAGTCAATTTTGTGCATTTTTTCGCGAAATGACTATTATTTTTAGTCTTATTGTGATATAGATTTCACTACTATCTATGACGTTTCCATATTTCCCAGCATTAGAAAAGTCAAATAGTTTGAAAATCATTTGACTGCAAGTTATTGCTGCCTTAGGCAGTTTTAAGTCAAATTAGTTCCAAAACAATCGTCAGAATTTGTGAATATTTGCCGTGCTCCCACACGGATCCACGTTCTGCATACACAGATCCACACAGACAGGATAGAGGTAAGACTAATTCACATAAATACACTCTTACCTGTATATATCCGAACAAAAAATATATTAAAAATATATACATTTATATTTTTTCTTTTTCAAAAAAAGTTTTTTTTTTAAATTTTAGCCATAGAACACAGATACCCTAAACAAAGGTTTCAGAAGTCCTCTGATGAGTAACCTAAACTAGGTACGAAATGTGATGAGTCTGGATCACTGGGATGTGATGTACACCACATCACCGATGCCACTTTTTGGATATGCAAAACTTGCAATCTACGATCTCTTAAGAACAAACCCTCCCATCCACCCACGCACGGCAAATATGAGCGCGGCCGCGGGTACATGTGGGCGCGCATGCGCACTAGCTGCGGAAATTAACCCACCACCCACATGTCCCCACGTTAAGCCCCAACCTTCCCCATAAACCATGGAAGGACTGAACTTGGAATCTCACAGAAACTCCAAATTCAGATCTTTTTTAGAAATAACACCCCTTATTTCTAAAAAACAACTTATTTCCGTTAAGAAAACCTCTTAAAGTGCCATGACTAATAGTTAGCCTCACACAAATGGCCAATAATGGCGGGTACATATACTGCGTACTTGCGGATAAAAGCAGGTATGGGCGGCGAACTAACCGCACCGAATAAGGGACCACAACATGTTCGGTTAAAGGTTGGTAAATGCGGTAATGGTGGGTAACACCGCATTAGCCGCACCCGGATCGGATGTAGCACAGTTACCCACACTGGGAACATATATAAAGGGTCAGAATCTGATCACTGGCATCCAGACTCTTCTTAAACTAAGAAAGCGTCAGGCATTCAGTTCTCGAGTTTAGTTATTATCATTTACAAAAACGAGAGAAGCGTGTGTTACCTTGAAGACAGAAGTTAAGATGGCCGCCATTGCAGGAAGCAGTTCTGGCGTATCGGTCGATTGAACAGAAACGATCAATCTTTTTGAGAAAAACGAAATCCAGCGAGGTGAACGTGCACATAGCAGAAAGAGAACCCATCCGGATAGTGACACAAACATGAGTGTTCCTCTAGACAATCCAAACACTAACACACATGAGAATCCCAGGAAACGACCTGACATTCCCGAGACACACCTACCTGCGTACAAACTATGGAGGAATAGTGCCTGTCGATAAACACAAGCGGCATTGCAGATTGATAGGTTCGAAGAATCACTAAGCCGTGATGTTTTTTTATTCCTGGACCATTAGTTATATCAGTCCGTTTCACACAACCTGGTGACGATATAGAACTTTCAAAACTTTGGGAGAAAAAACTGTGACATTAACTCACAACTAACCGCGCAAGCCATTGATTTACTGCACAACCATGCTAACAAACTTTCAGAGGTTACCAGAAAACATAAAGCGGATTTCCTTCTGGCTGCGGAAAACGAAACAGTGTTTCAAGAAGCAGAACAAGCTGTCCGCAGCACCATTATGCGCACACGGGAAAGATCTGTGAGTCCACCCAAACGAACGAGGGGACCGTCTCTGCAACAAGGCAGACCCAACAGGGGAAGGAAACAACAAGGTCCACCGAAACAGCAAAACCAACAGAAACGTGTCGAAAAACGAAATACACGCATACCAGACAGAAGTCCAAATCGATCCAGAAACAGAACACAAGTAAACGGCCAAGGGAGGAACAAGACACTCAACGCGGTGTACAAACTTTTGGAACAATTAACATAAACCATGTTGCTGTTAATTTGTGACATCTTCGTCCAATATATTGAATTTAAATACGTTCCTCCAATATAAAATTGACCATCCTGTTGTAAACAAACCATTTGTAGTCAATCTTTCATCAAGGGCCATTTCCCAAACATTAAGGAACACCCTTGACTTTGGACTAGGCTTTAGTCCCACTATCATTGAACCAAACATGGGCCAACTGTATAAAGACCTCACTAGATTCTTTAGAAGACTCAGATTGAAACTCCACTTCCAACACCCACCATATCTTGGGAACGATTCGATTCATCCATGGATGGCACTGAAACTACAGTCGCAACACAATCTGACGATTGCTGCGACAAACTGTCAAAGAAATTCAAACCATCTAGCCTATGGACACCGCATCCAGGCAATGATGCTACGCTGGATGCATTCATTAAAGCAGTCAAATCTGATCTGGTCAATTCCAAACATAGGAGATCCAAATCGGACAATCTTTCCAAACCACAAAGGAAAGAACTTACACTATTAGCAGATGACAAAACCTTAGTAATCAAAAAAGCGGACAAAGGTCAGGCCACTGTCATACAGGACTCAACTGCCTACAACACAGAGGCATTAAGACAGCTAAATGACCAACGATTATACCAAGAATAGGCCACTGACCTCACTGTCCAATACTCTGAAAAAGTAGAAACAGCCATAACGTCTATAGTGCTAAATGGCGAAATCACCACTGATATCGCAAATAGTCTAAGAATTGACAAACCCAGAACTTCGAGATTCTACCTATTGTCAAAAATACACAAGGCAAAGTATGGTACATCCATCCCAGGCAGACCAATCATAAGTGGCAACGGCAACCCCACTGAACACATCAGTAGCTTTGTTGATGAACACATCAAAGTTCATCTATCCAAAATTACGTCATATGTCAGGGACACCACTGATTTCATAATCAAGCTTGAATCATATGGTGCCCTACCAAAGAATGCTCTTCTTGTCACAATGGATGTCACATCTATATACACGAATATCCCAAACGAGGAGGGATCAGAGCTACAGCAAAATTCATCAGGGCCAATGGCACCCCGGGCCAGGCCAGCCCGAGGTCACTATTGTCCTTGTTGAAGATCGTTCTGACATGCAACAACTTCACTTTCAACAATAAACATTACCTCCAAATAGGAGGTACAGCAATGGGCACATAGGTAGCACCTAGCTACGCCATAATTTTCATGGCGGACCTAGAAAACAGACTACTCAATAGCGCACCACACCAACCCGCTATTTACCTCTGTTATATTGATGACATCTTCATACTATGGTTAGAAGGAAGGGAGAAACTGGATATGTTCATTCAACATATGAACACATCACATGACACCATCAAATTCACGGCTGAAATCTCGCCAACAAAAGTGAGCATTCTTGACACAATAGTTTCGATTTCGGACAAACATACACTCCAATTCGACCTCTTCACCAAACCCACTGACACTCATGGGTACCTACATTACCAGTCAGCACACTCGACCTCCACCAAAGACGTGAGTCCATACGGCCAATTCCTGAGACTACGCAGAGTCTGCAGCAACATTGAAGATTACGAGAAACACGCTCGTGACGCAATTGCACACTGCGAGAATCGTGGTTATCCCACCAATCTCCTAATAGACAGCTATAACAAAGCCCTCCAAATCGAGAGACCATCACTCTTAAAACCGAAAGAGAATAAAACCAAAAACCACTAGATACCTCTCATCACAGATTACCACCCACACAGTATCCTTCTCAAGAAAATTATCAACCGACACTGGGATCTCCTACAAACCAGCCCCAAGTGTAGGGACACATTTACCGAGAAACCACTCTTCGGCTACAGAAGGAACCTGTCGCTTAGAGACCAACTAGTCCGTGCTGATTTCACCCACCCCGCTATCAAAGGATACCAGGGCAGTTCGATACCAAACAAAGTCAAACCATGTCAAAAAGGAAACTGTTCCTTTTGTCACAGAATGGAGAAAGGGAAAACTTTCCAGAGCACACACACACACATTTAACATATAGATGTCACGTGAAAACATACTGCTCAACTATGAATGTGGTGTATCTCCTCACCTGCGCTGTTTGCAACAAACAATACGTGGGAGAAACTAAGAGAGAATTCCAGATCCGTATCAAAGAACATTTGAGAGATGTCAACAAACACAAAGACACACCAGTTGCACTACATTTACAAACAGTCAGATATAGAGTCATAGAAGTTCTGCGCCACGATCCTGAAAGCACTGAGGCCAACCCCTCACGCAAGGACCGTGAATCTTACTGGATCCACCAACTCCACACAATGGATCCTGTTGGTATTAATCACGCAGATTGGTAACCCCCACACCCTGTGGGTGAGACACCACTAATCACTAAATAATGCCTGATTAAAATAAATAATCGATTTTTGCTCGATTAAATCAATTTTTTCGATTATTTTATTTTACACTCGATTATATAATCGGCAGAAAAGATAGTCGACTCAATGAAATATCGATTAACCGAACAGGCCTGAATAGAACTCAGTCAATGTAAAACATGAAGTAAGGAAGTTCTATTTGAGTCCAGGAGTCACTGTCAGTAAAGAGGTAGGTACCAAATAAGAAGGCAGTCATAAAATTGAAAGATGGTTGGATGTTCTGAAAGGCATACTATGGTCATGACTATTAAAGATGCATGTGATATCTTAAACAAGGTCTTTCTCTATTAATTACAAGATTGGATTCGCCATGTTCCGTAAACTTCAGCAAAGCATTGATGTACTGTACGTACCCCTCAATAGGCTTGCGCAATTACGTGATTAAATCAGAAATCACGATTTTGTTTTAAATCATGAATTTATATGATTAAAAATTAAATAATTGAATAATCGTGAATGTTTTCTATTGCATAAAATATTTCAAAACCTAACTTTCAATTACTTTTTAACGCGATCGGTCATGAAAAAAAATCACATTTTGCTTAGATAATGTATGTCCATTTGCAGGGCAAGAGAAGACTATTTTTGAAAATTTCGAGCCAGGCATTCCAGTGATACATTTTCAAAAATAGTATTCTCTTGCCCTGCAAATAGACTTTTCCAAACACCATTGCAATTTTTGTCATTGATTTTCTTTTGTTTTTATGTCTTGGTAATTTGTACCCAAGCTGATTAATCGAGTAATCATGATTATTTTTTAATAATCAATTGCGATCACCCAACGAAATAATCACGAAAGCCTACCCCTCAATGGTGTCGATGACAAAAACTGTTTCAGTCATACATACAGTGTTGCCCACAACATCTGATTTTTGGGGGTCCCAAGGATCCCCACACCCTCAGATTTGAGGGTCCCACTGTAAAATCTGGTGGTCCCATGGGATCCTCATCTGAAATAAGGGGGTCCCATGTTTGTTTCTTAAAATAAACACAACACATTGAGATCTAATTATAAAGCACTTGATTAAAAATGTTGAAAACAGTGCCAGTCATTCCAGTGGTAAATTTTCAAAAATATGTATTCTGTGATCTAGAATGGTGGCTAAAATTGATCTATTGAAATGGTCCTTGTATATTTAACTACTAACATTTGAACTGCATGTCAATAAACAATAACTTAAAGCACTGTACTTGTTTGTTGTCTGATAAACCAACCAACCTACATTGACAACCTTGTATGATTAACATTTCCAAAGACCACGACATTAGTAATTAGCAAAGACCACTGCATTAATTTTTCTATTAAACCCTAACTTGACTTTGGACGAATTGTAAAATTACGAGTATCTGGGGCGAGTTTGCTCAAGGACGACGACCTACGTTGATATAATATTGCGCGCGTATTTTTTATAATTTAACTGGAATGACCAAATATAGTGGAATACATAGGTTAAGATCAGACAAAACAATAATTTATCAAAAATAATCTGTATAAATCAGATTAAACTGCGTAATTAGGGAAAATATATCAGCTAATAACCGGATATGTCTAATTCATAGGGAGTAACTATGTAACACGATTGCTGATTGGTTGAAGCATAGATAATGCATTGGCGTGTATCCAATAAGGACGCTTGTATCGGGGAGCTTTGAGCTATATGCTGTTTGGAAAAATATCAATATTTTAACGTATGCCTACCTGTAGATCGACGATATCGGTGCTGATCGACGATGCTGGAATGAGCTCTTTAGTTGAGAAATTGGGAACGCCTAACGATCGAGTATTGTTAAACATTATAAACACTAATCCATCAGTCAATCAATCAGCCGCTATTGCTAAATAAAAGACGGCTTATAGCGCGTATTAATACCGTTATTCAAACAGCAATACAAAGACATCGCCGCTAATCCGTCAAATGACCGTTCAAATGTAAACGATATCACAATATCTTCCATATATTCCTTCATCCATTTAGATATTTTGATAAGTAAATAGAAAAAATATTTTGCCCGTAAGTCGTTGCTACTTTAGGCAAGTAGGCATGCGCAAATTAATTTCAAAATATTCAGCAGATTAGTGATAACAACGTTGTGATCTGTCCAATGTTCTGAGCTGTGAAGGGGTTAAGACGCCCAGACACGTTTGTATACGCTTGATCAGTTGTATTGGATTTCTCAAGCGTCAGTTCCTCTAGATGGAGATTCCGCTGTTATCCAATCAAATACTGACACGTCACACTGACGTTTAGCACAACAGGCAGAAACATGGCGGGTATTTTTGCAATTTGTAGGCCAAACAAGGCGACTAACATCGGGCTTGTAAACTCATTATTAACTCACCTGGCCAGAATGTCCGTCCGTCAACTTTTTTCTTTAAACGACTTCTTCTCAAGAACCACTGGGCCTATTTCAATTATATTTGGCAGGAAGTATCCTTAGGGCATAGGGATCCAAGTTTGTTCAAACAAAGCCAATCGGCCAATTTGGCCGATTTTAGGAAATGACTAAAAATCTCTGAGTTTGTTCGAAGGAACTTGATTGGCCAAATGGTTTGACAGCCATCTTGGATGACATAGTTTTCGTGAAAATGACTTATTCTGTAAAACCGCTGAACGGATAGGGCTGAAATTTTGGGGATATGATTATGGACTAAGGGCCATTAAAGTTTGTTCATGGGAAGTTGATCGGTAAAAAACATGACCGCCGTGGACCAATCAAATTTTAGCGTGTTTGGCTGCTATATTCAATATTTTTTATTTGATGGATTTTGAAGCCGAAATTGGTTTTCTTAACTCCGCTTACTTGTCAGTCAGCTGTCGTATAGTGATGACCCCATCCGTCTTCTGTATGTCCGTCCATCCATCTGTCTCTGTCTCACCAACAATGGTGGCTCATTTCGATATTTCTTGACGGATTGACACCAAACTTGGTCACAATGTTAATGACGGCATCTAATATCTGTGTTGTGAAAATGAAACTGATAGGACGTCAAATGCCAGAGTTAGCACTCCTTAAATATTTGCAGTCTCACTTTCATAGGGCAAATATAGGTTTGTTTCCACCGTCCATTGATTTATCACTATGTCAGATTTTATTGCCAAACTAGATATTAAATTCCAATTAACGGATTAACCTTTCAAGTACTGCTGAAATATTTAAGATATGTATTATGTGCTCTGACATCTATGCTCTTAAAAATATTTTGAAATGTATTCGATTGAAAGTTGTTGCTGCCTTAGGCAGCGGTGAAAGTTGTTGCTGCCTAAGGCAGCAATGATTTCAGTCAAATTATTTTTTAAATCGACTCCAGCTCACCCTACCCCTGCTGCTAACTTGGTGATTCAGCCAGATGCGCATGTGTTAAATGGATTGTGTGGTGGTGGGGAATAACCTGCTATAAAGACCACCTACCTGCCTTTAGAGACCATTTTCTTCAATTGTATTTAAACCTCTAATAACCGTCTGACTGAGTTTTTGCAGACGACATATTCCAAAGGTTATATCTCTGAACCTGATAAATATATTGAAAACAATTGGACTGAAATTGTTGGTGGCTAAGCCGCCAACAACTTTCAATCGAATTGTTTTCAAAATATTCAACAAGTGAAGAGCCTTTGAAAATTGAAATTATTGGCTGCACTGGCTTGCAGCAGTGAGACAGTTAAGAAACCAGCTGTAGTTAGCACTGATATCATCTATTTTTACTTAAACATTGTTCAAAATCACTAATGCAAAAAAACAGTCCAGAGATTGTTGTCAATATCTCGAAAACTAAACCATTTGACTGAAAGTCATTGGAAGTGACACCAATGGATGTAAAACTTAAGTAAGATTAGTTGAAATGCCAATGTTCCAGGTGAGCGATACAGGCCCATTGGGCCTCTTGTTTATAAAAAATCAGAACAAATGGAATACTAAGGATGATTTGGGGATTGTGTTTACAATTAAATGTGGTGGTTGAATCTGATTTATGGGCATTAACAACTGAGTTGTGCAAGAAAACATACAACAAATCATAGTCTTAAGCAACACAGTAAGTTCGTTTTTATTGAACACACAATACATTAAGTATATCTTTTAAAGTAAAAACATGCACAAATAAATATACACACATGATAATATAATCGATAATTAAGCACACGCAAAGTTACCAGTTTCCGTTACACTTTTTCACTGTGTCCCTTGTGCGTCCTCGAGGATGCAGAGGGTTAGTTTTTATGCAGCCCTCTGCCATTTTTATGCGTATATACGCGCAAAAGGACATATAAGGGCAACTCTGCATATATACTTAGCAATTAAGAGAGAAAAATTAGTGGTTACATTGTGATGTTCTTCTTTTCGTTCGCTGATCATACCGCCAGTCCTGTAAGTGACTATCGACATGATCATAAGCGTTACGTGCGTGGATCCATGGTTTATAGAGTGCGCCGTGCGGCCTGGAACCTCTGTCTTCAGCACTCGAGGTTTCTGTCAGGGTTACCTCACCCTTACCTCCTTTAGTCGCCTCTTACGACACGCAGAGGATATGGAAGGTGTATTCTAAGCCCCACCTACAGGGCAACATTATGATGTAATATAGAGGTGATACATATATGATGTGGATAGAGAGAGAGAGAGAGAGTGAATTTAAGTTATTTTCAGGGTAAAAAGTGTTTACAAGTACATGTATGTACGAATGAAAATGAGTTTGACCAGCATCATGTACGATAGCATTTATAATATGACAGTAAGAGGCATGCTGATGAACTAAAATGAGTTTGACCAGCATCATGTACGATAGCATTTATAATATGACAGTAAGAGGCATGCTGATGAACTAAAATGAGTTTGACCAGCATCATGTACGATAGCATTTATAATATGACAGTAAGAGGCATGCTGATGAACTAAAATGAGTTTGACCAGCATCATGTACGATAGCATTTATAATATGACAGTAAGAGGCATGCTGATGAACTAAAATGAGTTTGACCAGCATCATGTACGATAGCATTTATAATATGACAGTAAGAGGCATGCTGATGAACTAAAATGAGTTTGACCAGCATCATGTACGATAGCATTTATAATATGACAGTAAGAGGCATGCTGATGAACTAAAATGAGTTTGACGACCATCATGCATGATAGCATTTATAATATGACGGTAAGAGGCATGCTGATGAACTAAAATGAGTTTGACCAGCATCGTGTACGATAGCATTTATAATATGACAGTAAGAGGCATGCTGATGAACTAAAATGAGTTTGACGACCATCATGTACGATAGCATTTATAATGTGACAGTAAGAGGCATGCTGATGAACTAAAATGAGTTTGACCAGCATCATGTACGATAGCATTTATAATATGACACTAAGAGGCATGCTGATGAACTAAAATGAGTTTGACGACCATCATGTACGATAGCATTTATAATATGACAGTAAGAGGCATGCTGATGAACTAAAATGAGTTTGACCAGCATCATGTACGATAGCATTTATAATATGACAGTAAGAGGCATGCTGATGAACTAAAATGAGTTTGACCAGCATCATGTACGATAGCATTTATAATATGAAAGTAAGAGGCATGCTGATGAACTAAAATGAGTTTGACGACCATCATGTACGATAGCATTTATAATATGACAGTAAGAGGCATGCTGATGAACTAAAATGAGTTTGACGACCATCATGTACGATAGCATTTATAATATGACAGTAAGAGGCATGCTGATGAACTAAAATGAGTTTGACGACCATCATGTACGATAGCATTTATAATATGACGGTAAGAGGCATGCTGATGAACTAAAATGAGTTTGACCACCATCATGTACGATAGCATTTATAATATGAAAGTAAGAGGCATGCTGATGAACTAAAATGAGTTTGACCACCATCATGTACGATAGCATTTATAATATGAAAGTAAGAGGCATGCTGATGAACTAAAATGTCACCAGATATATGCAGTTACATTTTCTTGTGTATTTCCATACATACAACAGTTATATCGTCGTGTCTTTGTCAGCTTAAGCTGTGATAAATATTGCTGTAGTGCCTAGCTAACATCCCTTTACATAATATCACATATCTCCACTCAAACATCCTGTTGTGCTCCAATAGTTCAGATGAAATACCCTGAGACAGTAGGAATCACTGTTAGAAGGTTTTTTAACCATGGCTGGGGTCAATTCCTAATGAAAGGAATTGATCCAATTCCTTTGATTTCCATCAATTCCAGTTCCAATTCCTAAATACAAAAGGAATTAATTCCAATTCCTTTGAAAGGGAATTAATTCCAATTACCAATTCCTGTTCATAATCGTGGTGTCTGGAGAATGTATAATAAAGTGAGTCGGGGTTGAGGGTAAAGAAATTAATAAAATAAGTTATAAATACTTATTAAATTTATTACTATAATATGAATTAAAGTCCCGGTAAATGGAATGCTTTAACCATATTTGAGGCATTATCAGTTACATGTATGATGTTTGAAATCTTCTTGCCAACCTCAAAATGGGCAATGACCTCTTCATATTCCTGTAATATGGATTCAGCTGAGTGTCTACCTTTAAAATGCTTAATGAGAGAACTACCGATCGCAGTGTCCAGTTCAGAATATAATGAGCAGTTATTCCAAGAAAGCTCTTCATTTGCTGGTTTGATCCCGAGTCGATGGTTAGGCAGGCATACATTCTTAGCTCTCACCAGCTGTGATTTTACATTTTTAGAGACTTCCTCTGACTTAGCATGTAACAGTTTTCTAGTAAGATGTTTGTGGCTAGAAAGAGTGGATAGTGAATCGAGTGCTTCAATTAGAATTTTTAGCTCGGAATTATCAACAACTGATAGATGCATTAGACCCTCGGCAACAAACATAACAAAGGCATCTGTGATCCGAATTTGACGTGAATCATGTTGTCCATACTTCTTGCTTGTTACGAATGACATGATGCGCTGCTCTTGTGCTAGGGGCGTCGCTGGTTTGTTGATGGTAACTGGTGTTTTTTCTGAAATAAAAAATAACATCATAATTGTCATTTACATATACCAGTGTTAGCCATTTGAATTCCGAACACAAAATACCAAAGTCATGTATAATGTAAGAAATAATATGTTGAATATTTTGAAACTAATTTGTCTGGGAGGTGTTTTTGCCTTAGGCATCAACAGGTTCCAATCAAACTAGTTTCAAAATATTAAACAGCTTTCCTGTATTATGGTTATTCAGAATATAACAGGTTCTAAAACACAAAATACCAAATGTCATTGTAATACATTTGTGTAGATATGATTCACGGAAGGAGAAGGGTTCGTTTTAGGCTCAAAACGACCAAAACCAGCCTCTGCAGTGATCTAAAAAATGTCCATTTGCAGGCCAAGCTGGGACTGTTTTTGAAAATCTACGGCTGGAATTACTGGCTCGCTTATGGTGCCAGTCATTTCAGTGGGAAATTATCAAAAATAGTCCTATCTTGTCTTGCAAATGGACTAAATGTGAATACCAGAAGCAAAAACTTTGAATTTCTTTAAAAATCTTTGCCAGTCAGGGAGCCAACCCTTTAATTTCCTGGAGCCTAGAAACGACAATTTCATTATGTTGAAAGGCACATTCTGTTGAATAGTTAAATAATTTGACAGGGAGCTGTTGCTGCCTATGGTAGCAACAGCTCACAGTCAAACTATTTTCAAAATATTCAACATTTTTCCTACATATATACACTTGACTTGAAATTGAGATGTGGGAATTTCAGGAGAGAGAAGGTTAATAGCCTTCAGGGATTTCTTTCAGGGCTTAAATAACAATAAGATACACTAAACACTTACAGCACAACTTAATTTTACTGGTCAGGTTCGTGGAACACAAGGGTGAGAATTTTGACACAGTAAATACAGGTGCTAGTGGTACATTAGACAGTGAGCAGGTATTATTTCAGTAATTATGTCTCAATTTCAAAGGGACCGTACAAATGATATGTTGAATATTTTGAAAATAATTAGAATGGAAGACGTTGCTGCCATGAGCAGGAACAGACTCCAGTTAATTTTTCTCAAAATATTCAACAGAATATTACGTTAGATTAAATTTGTCATATACGGTATGTAGAGTTGAAATGGTTAATTTAATGTAATTTCTTGTTGGATAAATTATAAATTTAGTCAAAATTGTACATACCTTCAAATGTTTCAGTAAAGTTGAAGTACTCTTCTTGCATCCAGATATCTGTGTCTGACAGTGGTTGTGCTTTGCTTTATAATTACCATCGCCAACATCCTCAGGAATGGTCAAATATAATAGATGATTGCCCTTTACCTGACATGTTTACACAAATTAGCAATTAAATCCCAATTTAAAACTGACTGAAAAAGTTATGTGTCATTTAGTATAATCACTGGAAGCTAGGGTCACTGTCAAAATTTCTCTAGGTCTAATTTAATAAGGAGATTTTAAATGTATTTATTTATATATCCGAGCATTTCAATTTGCCAAAAATAACAATTTAACAAGCTTTATCCACAGCTGTTAAGCAAATAATCTAAATGTGTGAAGTTGTTGGCAGTGATATGATGGAGGTAGAGCGCTCTCTTACATAAAGGTGATGGCATAGCTCATGCCATTCTACATGTATCTAACTGAGTGTGAGTGCATGTTACAATTACGTGTAGCACGCTAATACCTATTTAGTTTGACTGGCAATCATTGGTGCCTAAGGCAGCACCAATTTTCAATCAAATTAGTTCCTTAATTTTTACGATCTACACAGCACCTCTCGGTTGCTTATTACGAAGTCAGGAAATTGATTATCATCTATATGCTGATGATACCCAATTGTATTTGGCCTTCCATCATAGCAATCAAACAAACGCTCGTGAGATCTTAGAACATAGCATTCGCGAGGTGAAGCTCTGGATGCTCAACAATCTCCTACAGTTCAACAACAATAAGACTGAAATCCTGCTAATTTCGTCACGTCAACTCAGGTAAAAAATTTACATCGAGCAACTTCAAATTGGACAGAATAACATCGAATTTAATTCTACTGCTCGCAACATTGGGGTAATCTTCGATGATGCGATGTCAATGGACAAGCACATAACATCAGTTTGTCAATCACTATTTCGGAACTTTAGAGACATTAATAGAATACGGAAATTACTTAGCGGGGATGCAATTAGGTCACTTGTCCATACCACCATCACATCTAAACTAGATTATGGCAACTCACTGCTAACTGGCATCACCAACGAACAACTACACAGACTTCAGAGAGCACAAAACGTAGCAGCTAGACTAGTAACACATTCTCACCGTCATGACCACATAACCCCTGTACTAAACAGCTTCACTGGCTACCCGTTAAAGAGCGAATCAACTACAAAATTGCACTTCTAGTCTTTAAATGCCTGCATGGACTTGCACCACTATACCTCTGTTCGTTGATAACGAAGAGAATAGTGCCAAGATCCCTGCGATCAAGTGAGCAACTGTTGTGTGTAGTTCCACCCGGTAATTTAATGGCTGGACAACAAGCCTTTTCAAAAGCTGGCCCAAAACTCTGGAACAACCTCCCGGCACACATTCGGAACTGTGATAAACTTGAACCTTTTAAGTCTCTTCTAAAAACGCATCTTTTTTCTTAAAATTTTGATTTTGTAAAGCGCCCTTGAGCGATTAATTTCGGAATCGGCGCTATAGAAATACATACATACATACATACATACATACATACATACATACATACATACATACATACATACATACATACATACATACATACAAAGCTGAACACTGAATATTTTGAAGCTAATATTTTGAAAATGTTTTAAGTGGAACATGTTGCTGCAATAGACATCGACAGCTCCCAGTCAAGTCAGTTTCAAAATATTCAACGGCACATGCTGTTGATTATAAAGATCAAAATGAATAAAATAAGTAAAATACATGTAGATGAATTCTATAGTCACAGTCAAATATAAGAGTATATAAAAATAAACTAAAGTAATTGGTAAAAGAATTGCCAATTACCAATTACTTGAGCAAAGTAATTGATTCCAATTCCTCAAAACTTACCCAATTACCAATTCCCTATCAGTTCCTGACAAAAGGAATTAAATTACCACCAATTCCAATTCCAATTACCCCAGCCCTGTTTTGAACCTCTCCCATGACACAGATTTTGCCCCCTACCTGACCCCTTGATTGTGATATAGCCGACAATGTTGATCCATCCAAACTCTTCAGTGAACCCTCCACAAGCATCACCCGCAGTCATAGCTTCAAACTAGGAATTCAAAGCTGCAACACTAACTTAAGAAAGTACTTCTTTACAATACGTACCCCACCAATCTGGAATCACCTACCTGCTCACATCGTGGAAGCTAAGAATTTAGATGAATTCAAGGCAAAACTGGACTCCTATATGACAAACTCGGCATATCTCTTCGACTAATATTTCGAATATGATGTAGACTGTAGACATGATACCAAAAATGAACCACAACTAGTTTCTCCACATACAGTCAATATACAGGATATCAAACACAGAAATTTTTTATGTAAATTGGGAGCGCAGGCTGGATTTAAATTGCAGGTGGCACACTGCAGCTAACACATAAACCAGTGCCTCTAATAGTTGTAGGCGGCACACCGCAGCTGGCAGCTGTTGGGCATGCGCATCCTATAAAGCAGCGTTTAAATCCAAGTCCAGCAGCTGTAGGTGGCACACCGCAGCTGACGGCTGCTGGGCATGCACATTCCATAGTAATGACTAGCAAATATTAAGATATGTACAATATCTATGACTATGAAGTAATCGCACGTAACAATGTCAAACTCTCTCTTCCGTATTCGCTAATTATAAGTGTGACGACGGTTGCTATCATATGATCGTAAGATCATACATAGCAATCACATTTCTATACAATCACGTTAGCTTATGCCACCCGCAACATATTTGGACTCCAAATCTGCTACAATATAGGTAGACAGATTGTTATTCAGTCTTGCATGCTTTCTGGTTGATTTAATGAAATAAATTACTTCATGTCAATTATAGAAGCGTAGGGGATATTCGTAATCGAGATTTACATTTATACAAAATTTATATCAGTTAGAATTAAGATAATTGTATTTGTTATTATGATTAGGTTATAATCAATATAGATTTCATTATTTGTAAAATGTATGGAATCTCTATGGATTATTTGAGCAGTTATGTAGGAGTTACAAATCAACATGTTGTATATCCACGTGATCCAGACGGGTCACAATACATTGTGTGCATGTGTTAAAATGGTCGCCTCGACAAGTATTCAGTGGTTGGCCTTCGTGAGAGTTAGTTGCGCCTTAGCGAAGTTGTGATGTAGGCAGCCATCGTCTCACGTGTATATATTTCTACACCGGCCATATACACCGGAGTGGCTGAGAGAATGTTTCCATTGTGAAGTTCAAATATAAAAATGAGTTTATCAGCAGTCCTCATACAGATTCGTAAATAGATATGGGCGCCATCTCAGTTTAGGGCCCATTAACAGTTAATTCACGTTTGTCCAGTCAGTATACGTTTTGAGTTGTGGGCACAATATGAACTTTCATCCAAGATTCGCTCCATGACTTTGGGTCATTAATATCAGCTATAGCCAGGTCTCCAGCTCCTGGTAATATCATCTGTAGCAAGGTCTCCAGCTCCTGGTATTATCATCTGTAGCCAGGTCTCCAGCTCCTGGTAATATCATGTGTAGCCAGGTTTCCAGCTCCTGGTAATATCAGCTATAGCCAGGTCTCCAGCTCCTGGTATTGTCATCTGCAGCCAGGTCTCCAGCTCCTGGTAATAACATTCGTAATCAGGTCTCCAGCTCCTGGTAGTATCATCCATGACCAGATTTCCAGCTTCTAATAATATTGTGCGTAACCAGGTCTCCAGCTCCTGGTCATCATTAACTATCACCAGATAACCAGCTCCTGGTCAACGTGGTTGTGGGTCAGATAACCAGCTTCTGGCCATTCGCTAATCCATCACATCTTTAGCTTCTGGCGGCCCGTGGCCAGGCCTATTCAGCATTTCAGATCCGCCTACGTCATAAGATAAATTCCGTCGTTTATATTTTTGTGTTACGCGTTCGTCTGGGTGCACCCACATCTTTCCGTCGTCTTCAATACGATGTCGGAATTTGTATTGTGATCATTCGTCCGCAGGACCCTTTCGTCTTCAAGCCACAAAGAAATGATTGTTTCCATTGAGCATTTACAACAGCTATACAACATTCAGGTCGTATATTATTTATTTAATTTATTAAAATTTTATATTGATTGTTGTCATAACTATTAACACATTAATTAGATTAATATTTTCACGGTTAAACTCTGAACCAAGAACCGTTAAGTCTTAAGTTTATCGACATAAAATCATACATGCTGAATTTTGAGCATTTATGATTTCTGAAGTGAACTAAATCGTCTGATATTCTTTGAGGATTGATATAAATGACATCAGATCGAAAAATCGATTTGAGGTGATTGTTATCAAAACTCAAAAAAAGAGCAGGGATTGGGTCAACCAGGATCAATCCGCTGGATCGATAATGGTCATTTCGATCTAGATATGACTTCAAGGATTAGAGTTCTTGTTTTGTGTCAAATTAGTTTATGAATATTCAACGTAAGACATTGAGGGTTTCAGGAGTTATAATTTTGAAATCCTGCTTCAACAGAATCATTTTTAGATTCATATAATATATCAATTGTAACAATCATGTCAACTGTACAATACTGCTATAATTTTACAACAGATCAGAAAGTAGTCAAGAATGAATGAATAATATTTTTCAAATCTGTCTTTGTTTATTTCCTCTTAATTACCACCATATTGTGAATCAATAGGTTAAAGTTCAAATGCTAATGCAGATTACTCTTCCATACGTCGAGCCAAGATAAGGAAGTGTTGGAATTCACCTCAAATCGGTCCCATACGCTTTCCTTCGAATAAAAGGGTTAACCATTTATGATGGAAATCATTTAGATACCCCTAGACATCTATTCTATCGTTTCCATTTTGGGTTGAGCATTTTGGCAAAATAAAATATCTGGGAATCATTTGATTAATGACGTCATAATCATTACTGTGGTTTTGTCTTGGATATAACGCATTGGTGTTTCACATCGTACAGTAATCTAATCCATGCCAACGTCAGCTAATTCCCTTACATAAGTTTTAAGACATCGGCGGGACTAGGTGAAAAGCCTAAGTCCTGAGAAAATGATGATGATGATGAAACCTGCTTCTCCTATGGAACGATACGTTTTGTTAGAGCGCTCTGCTATTTCGCGATATGTTTGCAGGTGACTTGCGAAAAACAAAACATCTTTCCACTCTGTGACATAATTGAATGCGAAACAACATCATACATCACAGAGGCATATATTACGTCATAAGAGTAGTAGTAGTAGTAGTAGTAGTAGTAGTAGTAGTAGTAGTAGTAGTAGTAGTAGTAGTAGTAGTAGTAGTAGTGTCTACTAAGCATGTTGCGCAAAGGATGTTTTTGACTTGTTGGAGTGGAAGATATTGCTGCTTTTAAGGCAACTCTATTTTCCAATCTAATTGTGTCAGGAATACTCAACAACACAGTTCAAAGTATTCAGTGAGACATTTTACCTTTTTGGGGGGGACATGTTAGCTTATTTCTGAGTTGCACTGTATTGATGTTCATTTGAAAAAAAAAGGAATAACAACAATATACATTTTATCCTAATACATGTCCATGTAGTCATGAAAGTAGGAGAAAAAGTTAATAAAAATGATGCTAATCATTCAGCCAAATAAATGAAGATTCAATTCAATGTTGGGATACCGTTTTCTTAGCTAACAAAAATTCAAAAACATCTCCAAAAACTGTAAAGACTACATACCAATCACAATTTCTCACTTCGACGCACAGTGCATAACCAACAAATTCACTGAACTATAAGATCACATTGCAGAAACAAACTGTGACATCTATGTTATATCTGAAACCTGGTTAGGTTAGAAAGTGGAAAAGAACCTAACCTCAACATTATCTGCGACTCCATCGACAGCATCAATACAGAGAACGTCATATTAGTAGGCGATTTCACCTTCCCAGACATCAACTGCTCACAAATGAGGCTGTTTCCTCAATTTCAAACAAATCTTTAGACACCTTAGAAGAAATCCTGCTAACTCAACTTGTCAACTCACCAACAGGAGCGAACAACATACTGGACTTGGCGATCACAGAAAATCATGACATTATTGAGTCTGTAGTAGTTGAGGAACCGTTCAGCAATAGTGACCATATGTGTGTCAACCTAACACTTAAATTACCTGTTCCGTGAATCGGCCTAGCTAATTGGAAAATCTATCTTTACTCAAAAGGTGACTACGAGTCCTTAAACAAAGCTGTTGGAGACATTGACTGGAATACGGTCTTAGACGTGTACAGTCTGTCAATGAGAAATTGGAGACCTTCAGATCATACTACATGTACCAAGACTTATGCGACAAATTCATTCCAACAAAGACAATAAAAGCCAGACAGAGACAAACCTCCATGGTCCCGCAACAGCACTGTGAAACGAGCAAAAAGTCACTGCTGTTGGACAGAACATGCATGCTTTTGTCTTGCATGCTGCGTACATGTTGGCATGATTTACCTCGGTGTTTGTAGTCACAGATATTGTTGGCCTTTGTCCATCTTTAGATTTGAGACACGACGCAGCAAAATGATTTGGTTTCCCGCATTGTGTAATAGAAGTTCATGCTTTTTTCGTCGCATTCTAAATATTAAAAGCTAGCAAGAAATTCTTGAATGCGGTGCTCCATTTTGACCATCGTTGACTAAGACTCGATTGATCACTATCGGGATCAAAGGACGGAATTGTTG
The DNA here is from genome assembly GCA_034401795.1 of Chaetoderma sp. LZ-2023a. NCBI lineage: Eukaryota > Metazoa > Mollusca > Caudofoveata > Chaetodermatida > Chaetodermatidae > Chaetoderma > Chaetoderma sp. LZ-2023a. The sequence continues at coordinate 177,317,696 of CM067372.1, read as the reverse complement.
GTAAGCTAATCGCAGCTGCCATGTTAAGACAAAATACAGGTAGACGAAATGTTTGTTCCGATAATACTGTAATGTCACGTAACGCATAAAGATGACCATGGAGCACTAAGCTTCAGATACACACAGTAAATTTGGTCAAAAGTAAGAACGCGATTGTTAATTTTTGGAGCAATTTGTAATCCAATGTTAATCAGTTTTCACCGGTGCCCACAAAGTAGATCCAATTTGAAAATAATTTGGGACAGCCTTTACTGTGCTTTGACAACTATAAGCGGCGTTATTATTTCTGACTAGTGAACTCAATGGACCTTTCCAGAGTAATGATGTCATAATAGGTAAGCGGCGTGTAGGATGGCGTCGTAATCATTTCGTCATAAATGATTCTATGCGGACTGTCTGTAACTCTTAATAGTCTGACACATTGCAAAAATTGTATGTTTCTACTATTAAATAAACATGCTGTTGAATATAGGCGGCAACAGGGCCCAGTCAATTTAATTTCAAAATATTCAATAGCTTACCTGTATAGTTTTCTGGAAATTGATAGTCAGGGAGTTCAGAGATCGATCGATCCCAACATGAGCGAGGTGTGGATGGAGCTTAGCTAGAGAGAGGCGGGACATAGCTAAAAATGGGAGGTTGATTGATCGCTCTGATACCCTCAGTACCAGCGAGGGTTTTATGTTCCATGGTCAATCTCAGTTTAGATATTTCTGAAATATGATCTGAGTTGAGCTCGCTGCTAAATCTGGCTCTGGTGAGATTGGTAACTCTCAGCCAACTGATAGTAAATGTTTGACAAAATATCATCTTCACTTTCGAAATTTCACGCTGACAGAAGTTATGTTTTTTTCATATATCCTCGTCACCAATGTTGTATCTGTATGTGCTTGCTTACTACTTCACACCTTTGCTTGCATTTCATTATATTTATTAACTACTAATTATGCTACAAACTGGTTTAATATTAATACTAGATTGGTTAGACACGGAGTCAATATATGTACCGCTATGTCCACAGAGGTAGCTTGCCGGGCCTCAACTGATGATGCTCGTGCATGATCGGGTGTTTCCGTAAAGCATCGGAACTACGTGTATGGAAGGCTTGGAGATCGCAGCAATGAACCAAGATCATGGGCCCGTTTTCGTGACTGAATTGGTTTGTAGTTGACTGACACAGTCCGTGGTTCATGCAGAATATTTACTGACGAGGTCCGTCGACTCAGTGACCGAGTTTTGATCTCGGTTCGTTGTTGCCAATGGTTACTGGTTCGTGCTTTCACAAACCAATTCAGTCGCGAAATCAGGCCATATAATTCGGTTCCTGGTTCAACGAAAGATGTCAGTAAATCTTCCACTTCCGGTATGCGAAAACGGACGAACCACGAACCGCTTCAATGAACCACTGAGTCATCAATCGCGAAAACGAGCCATAAGTTTCACTAAAACGCTTGTTGAAATTTTACAACTAGAATGAGTGTCTCGTTTGACCTGCAAAGGGATGGAGTCTGATGGACATTCATCAAGGTGGTTTGACCATTGAAGGATAAAATATTGGAAAATTTTCTCCTTGTGAATATCCATGATTTGAAGAAGAGAAGACTAGGATATAATTTCATTTGAGAATTTACCATCGAGTGAGTGTCATTGCGGTGGTAAATTTTCAACAATAGTCTTCTATTGACTATTAACTGTCTGATTGAAGCCAGCAGACAATAATTTCAACAGGAAATAGCTCTGGACATGCTGAATATTTTGAAAAACTGACTGAAATTTATTGGTGATTAAGCCACCAACAATGTTCAGTCAAAAATTTTCAAAACTATTGGCTACATGTATATACCATGCTTAAAAGATTTTTTGGTTGTCTGATGGTTGGAGTAAGGTAGGTAGGTGGGAAAATTTTTTTATCTGCTAAAATATAACATTACAAAATTTAATTTAAAGAACAAAACTTGAAGGTTTTTATTTGAACTTGAAACAGAAACTATAAAACAAACAGTTTCTAAAGGTTGTATGAGCCAGTTTTGACGAATGGAGTCAATCAAATCTCCTAATGAACTTACACTAGAAATTAAAAAAAAATTCTTCACAGAAAACTAAAAAAAAAGATTTTGAGTTGGTAGGTTTTATTTAGGGTCAGTTGGGAGAGGACAACCGAACTATTATATAAGGATGGCTGTAGCTGCCTGACTGAAACCACCAGACAATAATTTGATGGGAAATAGCTCTGGCCATGTTGAATATTTTGAAAATAATGTGACTGAAATTTATTGGTGCCTAAGACACCAACAACTTAGTCAAAATTGTTCAAAATTCTAGTGTCTATCTAGTGTCAGACTGAAGTCATCGAAAAATAATTTCAATGGAGAATAGCTCTGGACAAGCTGAATATTTTGAAAAAAATTTGAGTGAAAGTTATTAGTTAAACCACAACAACTTTAAGTCAAATTTTTTTCAAAATTCTGTGTTTTGTTTATCAAGTGTCAGACTGAAGCCACCAGACAAATAATTTCAATGGGAAAAGCTCTGGACAAGCTGAATATTTGGAAAAAAATTTGACCTAAAGTTGGTGGCTAAGCCACCAACAACTTTCAGTGAAATTGTTTTCAAAATATTCATATTATCCACTGGTAAACCCCATGGAAATTGTAGTCTGGAGAAGGTAAGGTTTAGTGAGAAAATCTGGACATCATGTATATGCATGAACACAACTTGAGAGGAATCTCTCTTGAATACATTATATCATCATGAGTGACAATGCATTGATCATGTTGAATAAGTCTAACAACATTGACATGATTGACAGTGCATACCTGTAATACATCTGATACCCATGGTAACTGTGTCAGTCAAAGCGTGATCATTTTTCACATTATAACCAACAAATTTGTTCAGAAAATTTCAACTTCCTCATACATTGATGTCCATTAAATGCAGACCAAGAGAAGATTATTTTTGAAGATTTATTGAACGGTATGTATAACACTTTAACTGTCTGACTGTTTGCTGCAAGCCACCAGACAATGATTTCAATGAGCAATAACTCTGGACCTGGGAAATATTTTGAAAAGAATTTGACTGAGAGTCGTCGGTGGTATCCTGAGTTAACCTCTCTTGTGTCACCAGCGCATTAAAGCGTTCAAGATGTTATTTATTTCAGGTAACCATTTAATTGCCAATACTTTTCAAGGAAATTTTGATTTTTGCAGCCAAAAAGAGTATTTTTGTAAATTTAAAACGAAAATTTACAAAAAAGTATTTATGTTATCCTTCAAATGGACATTGATCAAAAGTGTAATGGTCAAGAAAATTAAAATTTCTGCTTAGCGAGTGTCAAATTGCAGACCAAGAAGAGTATTTTTGAAAATTTGCCACTGGAATGACTGGCTCGGTTACCGAGCCAGTCAGTCCAGTGGTAAATTTTCCAAAATATTCTCTTAGCCTGCAAATGGCCATTTCTCAAGATCACTGCAGAGGTCGTATTTTAGCAACTTGACCATTAAATGGTTAAGCTGACACTGGAAGGGTTAACCCTTTAACACTCATATCAGCCAAAAACAGCCTCTGCAGTGGTCATGAGAAATGTCCATTTGCAGACCATTTGCTTGGTCTGCAAATGGACATTTTCTCAGAAAATTAAAATTTTCTTTAAATTTTTTTAGGGTTAACGTGTTTAACGCCATGGAAAACGTAGTCTGCAGACATTCAACAGTCAGGTCTAGGTCATGATTGGTGAAGAAATTCTCGGTGTCAGTCAAAAGAGGATGACTGCGTCGAATGACTCATTCAGTTATCAAGCCAAACATTTCATTCTACCTTGACCGCCAAATGGATATTTCTTATGATGACTGTAGAAGCTGTTTTTGTCCCGTTGTCCCGCGTCACCATGCGGACAATGGTGGAATCCTGTTTTAGCTATGCCACGTCAATCTTTAGCTAAGCTCCACACACAGTTTGCTAAGCTCCACACACACTTTGCTAAGCACCACACACACTTTGCTAAGCTCCACACACAGTTTGCCCATGTTGGGATCCATCGAACCCTGCACTCCCTGAATTTCAATTTCCAGAAAACTACTGTCAGGTAAGCTATTGAATATTTTGAAACTAATTTGACTGGCAGCAACAGTGCCCAGTCAAATTAGTTTCAAAATATTCAACAGCATGTTTATTGAATAGTAAAGACATACAACTCATACAACAACACTTAGTCCATTATCAATTAAGCGTTCGTGATGGACTTAGATACATCATTCATGACGTAGCCTAATTGATTATAATGGCATCCTACACGTCACGTAGTTTATTATGACCTCATGTGATTGACTGAGAAACTAGAATCCTCCATTAAGATTGATGCATGTACATACATTACTGTGTATCGAGCAATGCAAAATGTCGGCCAGCAGTGGTGTATTTTGGACTGCCCAAAACTAACTTTGAGTGGATGTTGTCTAAAATTCGTGTAAAAGCTGTCCAAAGCGGTTTATGCCTGTCCAAAACTATCCAAAATGATCTAAAACTGTCCGACTCTAATGCGAACATAAGTCTATTAACCCTTAGCACTCTGAGGTCAATATTCTATCTTTTACTGTGTCACTATCAAAGAAACTAGCGTACCTTTTTCAACAATTTTGCTGGAAGATGTTGCTGTCTACGACAGCACCATCTTCCACCAAATTTGTTGAAAAATGTACACCAGTTCATCTTTTAGTTTAATTTGAAAATTAAAAATTTTGACACCAGAATGGTAAGGGTTAAATGATCTCTCCTTATTTAATATGCCTAAACATGCTAGATGTACATTTACTATGATGTATAGAAACAAATTGACAATGCTTTACATATTTTGCCGATTGCTTAAGAATGTAAAGCTTTTGTCGAGAAATTGCTTCTACATGTATTTAGTAATTTGTAAGTGCTCAGTGAACTAATACATGCATTAAAAACTTTTAATTCCTTCAAATAAATTCACTGTGTGTAGATACACAGTGTCAGTTTTCAGAGAGTTTTTGTGTACCAATTTCTAACAGGGATGTAAATTCATTATTTATATAGCGACAAGATGGTCATATGACATTACTGTCTATGATATGACAGCAGGAGAGTTTGTCAGCAAAAATAATGATACAAACGCCGCTAAGAAGGGAGTACAACTTAATGTATTGTATAAAATCTAGGCCTTGTTTTTATTCTATCTACATGTATGTATATATTTTTGTGTTTACAGATTGTTATTTGATGTGACGAGGAAACAATGGCAGGGGGTATTACTGAGACAGGCACCCAGTACTCCACTGCGGTAAATACATAATACATGTACCAATAGACAGACACATTTCTAGCTATGACACACCCATTTCTCGCTACGCCCGTGCCAATTTCTAACTAAATTGTGCCCAGTTCATACACGCATTTTAAATCAATGACCCTTTCTAGTTTATTATATGACGTGACGCGTAGGATGACGTCATAATCAATTACAGCATGAATGACTCAATTTAGTCGGCCTTAGACGCTTAATAGTCCAACACGTACCAATTGTATGTCTACTATTTAATAAACATTCTGTCAAATATTTTGAAACTAATTTGACTGGGAGTTGTTGCTGCCATAGGCAGCAACAGCACCCAGTCAAATTAATTTCAAAATATTCACCAGCTTACCTGTATAGATTTTTTGAAATTGATAGTCGGGGAGTTCAGGGATTGATCGATCCCAACAAGGTGAGACGTGGGTGGCACTTAGCTAAAGATGGGCGTAGCATAGCTAAAACTAGAAATAGTCATTTTTACAGTGTCATGACCGTGGACCGTTAATTTTCATGTCAGGGTACTTATACAGGTACATGTACATGTAGCCTCTTGAATATTTTGAAACTAACTAGGAGATGTTACTGCGGTGTTATGCTTTGTCATATTAAATGGCTTTAGAGTTTAATTGTGGAATCCAGTTTCTCAGTCAATCTTATGGCGTCGTAATCAAGTACTTCATGAATGACGCGATGTAGTCTCTTAAATGCTTACTCATCCATCAGGCATGTCATGTTGTACGAATTGTATGTACATAGGCAGCAACAACTCCCAGTCAAATTAGTTTCAAAATATTCAACAGCTTACCTGGACAGTTTTCTGGAAATTGAGATTCAGAGAGTGCAGGGATCGCAACACTGGCCATGCATAGGTGGAGCTTAGCTAGAGATGGGAAAGGCATGGCTAATACTAGATTCATCCATTCAGCTATGGCTGATACGCCTGATAGTGTAATTAAAAGATTGTGACAAAATTATTTTATTTTAATAAATTACCATTTAAATAGTTTGAAATTAATGTGACTAAGTGGTAGGAACAACACAAGTCAAATTAATTTCAAAATATTCAACAGCATTCCTGTATTGTTTTGAAATTGAGATGTTGGAATTTTAATACTTAAAGTATTTGCTTTAACATATTTTTCAGGTTGGCTTGATATATGTGTTTAATCTCATCGTGGGAACAGGGGCGCTGGCCATGCCCGCTGCCTTCTCCGCTGCTGGATGGCTCATCAGTCTTATTACAGTCATCATTCTGGCTGCTATGAGGTATGGAACTCACCCATCTTAACCGTCTGACTGCTGAGTTTTTTGCAGACGACATATATTCCAAGGGTTGTATCTCTACATCTGCCAAATATTTTGAAAACAATTTGATTGAAAGTTGCTGGTGGCTAAGCCACCAACAACTTTCAGTCAAATTGTTTTCAAAATATTGAAATTATTGTCAGGTGGCTTGCTGCAGCGAGATAGTTTAATCGATAAATATTAACCCTTTAACACTCTGGCGGCCAAAAACAGCTTCTGCAGTGGTCTTGAGAAATGTCCATGAGCAGAGCAAATAACTGAGCCAGTCATTCCAGTGGTAAATTTCCAAAGATATTCATAGACATTCACTAATAGAGCAGTCTGATCTGTCACTCAAGTATCTGATGTCATAACCAAATATGTCACATGTTAATTGACGTACATGTAGCAAGCAAAATGGCGTAATTCTGTCATGAAAATCGACAGATCTGTCACGAAAGTACATGTGTAATATTTGACATTTTGAGAATGACACTTTTGGCTGTCTGGTTTTGCATTTGGCATGTTTGTGTCTTGTTCCTTTTTCTGTTAACATTATGATCAGTGCTATAAATATTGCATTTTGAATAAATACATGTACATGGAGCCTTAGCTTAGAAGTCTAACAACATTACATCAAGACAATTTAGCATGAAGGTCAGTCTACATGTACAATCATGTATTTATTGGTACATGAGACGATTACATCATAATTTCCTTTTGGATATCATTGATTGAAGCATGTTTAAATGTTCATAATTCGTGTATCTTCGTATTTACAGCTACATGACCACAACATTTGTGATAGAGTCTATGGCGGTGGCCAACGTCAAACTCAAACTCAAATCTTGGAAGACATCCACACAAGGCTTACCAGATAGTTCACCGGTTAGTATTTTGATAACAGCTACATGATTGTATAACAGTGCAACTTCACTATACATTTAGTGAGGGAATTGTCATCAGTAAATTATGTTATGGTTAGGTTTTGAGTGCAATCAGGTCTGTGCGTGTGTGTGTGTGTGTGGGTGTGTGTGTGTGTGTGTGTGTGTGTTTCTGTCTGTCTGTCTGTCTGTCTGTCCGTCTCTCCGAAGCTGTATTTAAAATACTGATCTGATTTGGCTCAAATTTTAACGCAACAAAGTAGGCATGTGCGATTATTAGCTCACCTGGCCTGAAAGGCCCAGTGAGCTTATGCCATAGCGACCGTTCGTCTGTCAACTTCTTCTCAAGAACCTATGGGCCGATTTCAATTATATTTGGCAGGAAGCATCTTTAGGGCATAGGGATCCAAGTTTGTTCAAACGAAGCCGATCGGCCAATTTGACCGGTGGCAATCTTGGATTTTGGCCGATTTTATGAAATGTCTTAAAAAATCTCCGAAACCGCTAGGGAAAGAGGTAAGCGAAGTTTGTTCAAGAGGACTTGATTTACCAAATGGTTCAGCGGCCATCTTGAATGACCTAGTTTTCCCGATGACTTCTCCAGAACTGCTGAAGGATCAGGCCGAAATTTGGGCGATATGATTAGGGACTAATGGCCATTAAAGTTTGTTGAAGGGAAGTTGATCCATCAAAAAACATGGCCGTCGTGGGCCAATCAAAATGTAGCATGTTTGGTGGCCATATTGGATTTTTTTATTTGATGGATTTTGAGGCCAAAATATTGGTTTTATATATGTTTTTGGATATTCTGAGCTCAAATTTGCCATTTTCAAAACTGTCGGATAAACAGTTTGGCGGCTATCTTGTATTATTTTCCTGCCAAAGACTCTTATACTAAAGCAATTGGAAATTTTAAATGTCTTCTCGAGAACTACTAGGCCGATTTCAATTATATTTGGAAGGAAGCATCCTTATGGCATAGGGATCCAAGTTTGTTCAAATGGAGCTGATCGGCCAATTTGGCCGGCGGCCATCTTGAATTTCGGCCGATTTTAGGAAACATCTTTAAAAATCTTGTTCTCTGAAACCGCTTGGGGAATCGATTCAAAACTCATCTTGGATTATTTTCCTGCCAATGCGCCCATACTAAAGAAATGGGAAATTTAAAATGTCTTCTTTTCGAGAACTACTGAGCTGATTTCAATTATAGATGGAAATTTAAGTTTGTTCAAACGAAGCCGATCGGCCAATTTGGCTGATGGCCATTATGGATTTTGGTTGATTTTTAGAAATGTCTTCGCCGAAACTGCTTGAGCGATTGATTCAAAACTCCTAAAATATCATTTAAGGCACAAGCTGAACCAAGTTTGTTCAAGGGAATTTGATTTGCCAAATGGTTGGGCAGCCATCTTAGATGACCTGGTTTTCATGAAAGCAACTTCGTCTCCAGAGCCACTGAATGGATTGGTCCGAAATTTGGGAGATATGATAATGATGACCAAGGGCCATTAAAGTTTCTTCAAGAGTAGTTGATACATAAAGAAACATGGCCTCTGTTTTCTTGTTACAAGTCTGCTCAACTCATTAGAGTTCAACTTATTGTCAATGACCATTCTAGTTGAAATGCCTATGGTCCAGGTGAGCGATACAGGCCCCTTGGGCTTCTTGTTGTTTTGAGTGATCATGATTAATTATTTAAGAATAATCTTGATTACTCCATTAATCAACTTGAGTATAAATTACCCAGACATACATGTAACAACAAAAGCATAAAAATGACTAAAGGTGAAATGGTGTTTGGAAATGTCCATTTGCAGGCTAAGATAAGACTATTTTTGAAAATGTATCACTAGAATGCCTGGCACAATTCTCTTGCCCTCCAAATGGACATACATTCGCTGAGAAAAATGACAATTTTCTTGACATATCACATTAAAGAGTAATTAAAAGGGAGATTTAGAAATATTTACGCAGCAGAATTTATTCACGATTATTTGATTATCTAATTTTTCAAGTCTCAATTTAATCACGTAATCTCTCAAGCCTACAACGAAGAATTTTACTAAGAAAGAGGATTTCTAGACTGGCCGTCATACCGATCCAGATAAAAAAACCTGGATCTGTATTGAATCATAGTCTGGATCTATGGAGATCGCAGAAACTGCTTGTCAGATTTGGCTCAAGTCTTAGCATAAGATAATGTGATGTATACTAGCTGGATTCTCCTGTGGGCCTGATCAGCAAAATTACAGTGTAGAAAAATTTACAATGTGACAAAAACGTGAGGGCAAGCATCTGCATTTTGTGATTAAACATAAATATTCTAAAAGAGAGCTAGCTACATGTATATTCGCAAAGCATGAATTGGTGTACATTTTCTTTGGCTAAGAGTTACCTCCCTTCATGGCCATGACATAATAATAATTACAAGATAAAGTATAGAGTAGTATAAAACTTTTTATGGTTATGATTGGTCAGTGAAACAGAAAATCTTTGCTTAGTGAACATGTCTATTTGCAGGCCAAAAGAGGACTTTTTCGAAAATTTACTACTGAAATGGCTGGCTCGGTTATCAAGTTAGTGATTTCAGTCATAAAGTTTTAAAAATAGGTTTCAGTAGCTGAGTGCATAAAGCCAGTCATTCCAGTTGTAAATTAAAAAAAAAATAGTGTTATCTTGGCATGCAAATGGACGTTCAGTAACAATTATTTAGATTTTTTGGGGACCAAATGTGACAATTAAAGGTGCATATTCACAGTAAAGTTTCTGAAAATAAAATGGTTTAAATTATACACTTTTAGAGGCTTAGACTGTGAGCCTATATGTAATGAAACGAAATAAATCTTAACATATGATGATGCCATTCCATACAAATTAATATAATTTTTTAAGTTGCAAAATTGAAATAGAGGCACGTGCCTCTATTTCAATTTCGCAACTTAAAATTTTTTATTAATTTATATGGAATGAAATCATCATATGCTAAGATTTATTTCGTTTCATTACACATAGGCACATAATTTACACTTATAAAAGTATGCAATTTTAACAATTTTATTTTCAATCATTCTGGTGTGAATATGTGCCTTTAATGCATGTGTATACAAATGATTGTCATTAAAATTAATCTTACACAAAAGATTGCTCAGTCAAAATTCCTCTTAAAATCTGCAATCTTCAAATCAAGCTGTTAGTGGTAACCGCAGCTTTCAATCAAATATTTTATAGTGTTACGTGTTCTGCTTGTAGTCTTGTAACAGCACTGAGGGTGTTGATAATGATTCAGATGAAATTTCTGAGGGCGAACTGAAGCCCCTATTGGCCAGTTTATCTAATAGCTATGGTATGTTAGCAGTTTGATTAATTCCCTTCATATCCAAAGCCCACCCATCCACCCACACATGCACATCTCTAAGACTACCCTCTACCCGCTTCCACTAGAGATCACAGCCCATTTCTAATCTATATTATTCTGATGGCGGGATCTGATCAGTTACTCAAGTATGTATGTATGATTACTGTATTCTGCGCCTGTAGTAGTAGAAACATCCTACAGCTGCAATCAGTCCTTCTTCACTTTTGCCCACTGTGTCTTGTCCTCAGCAAAAAATCTTAGCTTCCTCAGGTCCATTCTTGACTTGGGTGTACCTAATCCTGCTTTCTTGAGGTCACCTCATAGCACGCTTAGCAGATTTATGCAATGACGTCCTCTCCTGGCTCTGTATTTTGCTGGCTCCGAGTAGGCCGAATCCCAAGGCTCTCTGTGCTGGTGTGTCTTCTGGCATCCTAAACACATGACCAAACATGGACCATCTTTGCTGGGCGGCTTACAGACAGCGGCGGCATATTACACATCTTGTGTAGTGCATCGTTGGAAATTATGCTCTGGCCATGGTGTCCTGTGATGGTGCGTAGGTGTTTGTGGTGGCAGGCGTCAAGTTTGTCTAGAGCTGCCTTTGGAGCTGCCCAGCTGTTACAGTAACTGTTATACATCATCAAGGATACGCAGGTTGCGTATCTGACAGCATAAACAAACATTTATTAGCTGATGTCTTGAATAAAATGAATTACATGTGGCTTTGTCACCAAAGTGGTAAAGGTCTGCCGGTAACGTACAGTCTGAATTGTAGATCTTTAGTGAATTTGCAAGTTAATAAACATAATGTTGAATATTTTGAAACTAATTTGACTGGAAGCTGTTGCTGTAATTAAATTAGTTTCAAAATATTCAATATCTTCTATGTATACAGTACTTACCTTGAAATTGAGAATCAAAGAATTTAGTGTTGAATAGGTTAAAATTGATTCAAATGTACAGACAAAGCGGGTGGAGCTTAGTTAATAATGGGCGGGGCATGGCTAGACATGGATACCTCTGTTGTAGGCCTTTCAACCAATGCACCGCTGATGTCACATATTAAACTTCCTTATTTAAACTATAGTTCAATATAGGTCAGGAGCATAGCAGTTTGTTAGGCAGCTGAAAATTAATGCCCTTAGACCTCTTGTTAAGCCATTTAACTGTGTTCACCCTTGCATACCAGAAACCACAAAGTTTTTCCTTAGGATGTAAGGAATGTTCTGTTGAATATTTTTAACTATATACATGTATGTGATAAATATTATATTTCCTGGTAGGATAAGGAGTTTGAGGATGAGATTCAACCATTGTTACCCGAGCGACCAGGTTAGTGCACTGAATGCAGCTGTCAAGTCTTCTCTTTTGTAAACTAAGCCTAATAATACTGGCTCCATGCATGGGCAATTTCACAGTATTGTAGAGCACTTGTGTCTCACAGCACCAAATTTTCAATGTCCATTGATTTCCATGTTTCCATCCACCTTATGTTTACTAAATTTTATAAGCTAAAAGCTACAACTAGTGTTATTTATTTCATAATGAGATGAAACCAAGGTAGTGGTGAATTTTTGTTATTTGGCTATTAAAAAGAAAACACTATATGATGTGTTTCAATGCAACAGGTTTGTTTATTAGGTATAATCACAAGAATATAACATGATGTGTTTCAATGCAACAGGTTTGTTTATTAGGTATAATCACAAGAATATAACATCATCATTTCAGTCAAGCTGAATTTCTGCCCAGAACATTACGTTTGGGTGTAAAACATAAATGTATTCAAATGATCACTCGTGGTTTGCAGCTCACCATTGAAAAAAAAGAGTACAATATGGGTCAGAGTGGACAACTTTGTGGACACTAATAAAACTAAAAATATCTTGGAATAATTGAAATGGTACTTGTGTTTTAAAGCATATCACAAAACTGTATCTTGATTATTTCACTTATGTTGATTTGTAATTCAGAACATCATATCTGAATAAAGAAATGCAGAATTGTTTGCAAACGATTGCGAGTACCAATTTGATAATATTAACATTCAGGCGGCTGTCAAATAAATCCAAATTAATAGTGTTCTACAATTACATCCTAACAAGGCTGTAACAGTTTTATATCTATTGTGTTGATTTGTGGTGTGTAACTTAGCTTTCAAAATGACTATATCATGGGTCAGAGTGGACAATGTTTTGGACAGGCAAGATACAATAATATGGCGTGTAATGGGACTTCACCATGTCTGAACAGGAATCACAAGTGCTTTTCAGGTATGCTGGATTCGGATACTCTGTGTAGGCACACACGTTGATGTCAGCTCGTTCCCTCTCCCCTTTCAGTTTGAGGTGTTTGTAAGATGGTTCTGCTGACATGCTTGATTCAGTGCTTTCGCATTTTGGGCAGCAGCATACAGTTCTCTCTGTTTCTTGGGAGCTTTCTGACATTACTTGGATGCAGCTCGAGGAATTTAATTAAACCGATCTGTGTCTCAGGATGCCGACGTTTGAAGTCTTGATAGACACTGGTGTATGTGGAAGTTAGCACAAAGATTATCTTGCATGGGTCTTCTCTTGATGCACCAAACCAGAGATTGATCACTTTCGGTCTTACAACTTCCGAAAGATGGTCCCTCCTCGTTTTTCTTTGGCTATTTCTCCCTGTTCTCACACGGTGGTACACATGGTTGCTGATCCCCAGAGCATTTGCATTTCTAAGCGTTAGCTTCCCTACCTTGGCAGCAGCGGCAATTTCATAATAAGAGTGTCTCTTTTGATCAGCTCTTGATGTTCTGGCATCTTGTGTGATGTACTTAATACCTGCCTCTATTTGTGCCGGTTTGTCCTCGGTATATAATAGCTTTCGTTTGAGGCCACATTGTTCGAGTTCAGCCCGTTTCCTTGGTGTAGTAGTTATAGTTAGCTTGTCCACGATATCGGATATCAACATATGTTCTCGGAGATTCACTCATACATGTATGCTCCTTGATGTGGGTCACTCTAGGGTACAGAGTCGCACAACTAGCTGACTGCTTGTTCTGCTCTCCAGTCTGATTAGATGATGTTTGGTGCATGGGTGGTGTACTGCTTTTTCGGGATCTGTCTCTGATTCTGTCTGATGCTAACTTCTGCTTAGAACATGCTTCCCTGCTCTGCTTACGATGCATCTGCCAGTATTCACGTTTCTCCCCGGGTGACATATCACGCTGCTTTTTCCGAGGTGGTTCACTTGTTCCATGATCAGAATTGTTATCGGCAAATTTATATGCTCTTTGGTGACTTTTTTGGACAGCACATTTTTTTCTCCTCTAATCAATATCATTCTGTGAACTTGACTTGATTATCACTTTACGCTGATGCCATCGCTTCCTCTCTGAGCATTAGATTTTCCTGGGTCCTTCAACTTCAAGTTTCTCCAGTACTGTGTTGACCTGCTCACCGTTTGAACACTTGAACCAGGTTTGCTCGACAAGTTAACAGAAGTCGCTGCAGTGGTTTGAACAGTACCTGATGACCGCGTTCGGGACTTCCAAGGAAAACAGACTACTAGTGTTTCTATATTGTCAGTCATTGTTAGCTCACTACAACTACTGTACAACACCTACACAACACCCGGAATATAAACAAAGGCATGAATCAGAGCACCACCAGTTTTAGGAGTGCAGATATACAGTTTGGAAAGAATGTACAAGAGTGCAATGAAGAGAAAAGCAATTAATAACCTTTGAATGCTTAATGTCCAAATAATATGTCCACTCCGACACAATATAATAACTGTTTGTTTTAATGGTTCTTTTGGTCAGTATTTCATGTACATGTACGTCATGAAAATGTTACTGTAACTACATTTAAGTCATAGTAGTGTTATTAAAACAATTGTAAACTTGATTGTATAGAGATTTATTCATATTTTGATATATGTCAATCCATCTATACATTTATTAACATCACAATGATTTTACTTTTTTTAAATAATAAAGTTATTCACACAATAAAAGTTAGATATGAGTAAGTTGAAGCATCATCTTACAAATTTGTTTTAAAATTACGCCACAATTGTTCAGAATTTGAACCAAATATCTTCTCCAAATTATGTGTCGGAGTGGACTTTCCATGGACATCATATTTTAACATGGAAGTACATTTAGTTGGTTTTTCAAAAAGTTCTTTTATCATTTTAATATAGCATGCCTGCCATTATGTTAAACCCAAGATACCACACATGTATTAGCATTCATGACAGCATGCAGCATGTTGAAGAATAAATGTGGCAGAGTGGACAGTTTTGGACGGAAAGTATTTCATGCCACAGCAATTACGTGGAGTAGATACAAAGCATAGATATGTATTTTGTCCACACTTTTTGCATGTAGCTTATACATTTCAGGGCAAATTAAGCTATTTGAATTGCTGTGCAGAATTCATATAGCACACATACAAGTCACAGTAATGGCAATTCACATAAATGACAGATTTGAATGAGACACAAAATTCCGTCCAATATTGTTAGCTCACCTGGCCAGAATGGACAAGTAAGCTTATGCTGTGGCGACCGCCCATTGTCCGTCCGTCCATCCGTCTGTCTGCCCGTCCGTCCATCCGTCAACTTCTTTTAAACGACTTCTTTAGAACTGCTGGGCTGATTTCAATCATATTTGGCAGGAAGCATCCTTAGGGCATACAGATCTAAGTTTGTTCAAAGGAAGTCGATCGGCCAATTTTGCCAGTGGCCATCTTGGATTTTGGCCAATTTTTAGAAACCTGTTTAAAAATCTTCTCCGAAACCGCTTGGTGGGTTGATTCATATAGGGAAAGAGCTGAACCAAGTTTGTTCGAAGGAACTTGATTGGCCAAATGGTTCGGCAGCCATCTTGGATGACCTAGTTTTCATGAAAACGTCCTGCGGAACCGCTGAATGGATCAGGCCGAAATTTAGGGTATATGATTATGGACTATGGGCCATTAAAGTTTCTTCATGGGAAGTTGATAGGTAAAAAACATGGCCGCCGTGGACCAATCAAATTTGAGCGTGTTTGCCTGCTATACTAAATTTTTTTATTTGATGGATTTTGAAGCCGAAATTGGTTTTCTTAACTCGGCTTACTTGTCAGTCAGCTGTCGTATAGCGATGACCCCGTCCGTCTTCTGTATGTCCATCCATCTGTCTGTCCGTCACCAACAATGGCGGCTCATTTTGGGTTTTTTTGACGGATTGACACCAAACTTGTTCACAATGTTAATGTCGGCATCTAATATCTGTGTTGTGAAAATGAAACTGATAGGACGTCAAATGCCAGAGTGATCACCACTTAAATATTTGCAGTCTCACTTTCATAGGGGAAATACAGGGTTGTTCCCACCGTCCACTGATTTATCACCATGTCAGATTTTATTGCCAAAGTAGATTAAGCTCCAATTAACAGATTAACCTTTCCATCACTGCCTAAATATTTAAGATATGTATTATGTGCTCTGACATCTATGGTCTTAAAAATATTTTGAAATGTATTTGATTGAAAGTTGTTGCTGCCTTAGGCAGCAATGAAAGTTGTTGCTGTCTAAGGCAGCAATGACTTTCAGCCAAATTATTTTCTAAATCAACTCCAGCTCACCTACCCCTGCTGCTAACTTGGTGATTCAGCCAGATGCGCATGTGTTAAATAGATTGTGTGATGATGGGGAATAACCTGCTATAAAGACCACCTACCTGTTTTTAGAGACCATTTTTTTCAATTGTATATAAATCTCTAGTAACCATCTGACTGCTGAGTTTTTGCAGACGACATATTCCAAAGGTTCTATTTCTGAACCTAATAAATATTTTGGAAACAATTGGACTGAAAGTTGTTTGTGGCTAAGCCTCCAACAACTTTCAATCAATTTTTTTCCAAAATATTCAACAAGTCAAGAGCTTTTGAAAATTGAAATTATTGGCTGCACTGGCTTGCAGCAGTGAGACAGTTAAGAAACCAGCTGTTGTTAGCACTGATATCATCTATTTTCGCTTAAACATTGTTCAAAATCACTAATGCAAAAAAACAGTCCAGAGATTGTTGTCAGTATCTCAAAAACTAAACCATTTGACTGAAAGTCATTGGAAGTGACACCGATGGATGTAAAACTTAAGTAAGATTAGTTGAAATGCCAATGGCCCAGTTGAGCGATACAGGCCCATTGGGCCTCATGTTAATATGCTATTGTATGCGAGAAGTTACTCCTAGCCGAAAATAACATTTAAAGGCAGGTGGCTTTACTGGCTACATGGTAGAAAAACACAAATGACAAGTTCTGACAACAAATATTAGAAAATAATGTAAGATTCATAGCCAGCTATGTTCCGTTCAGGGTCATTTCGTAAATCACGCTTGTAATAAATTGTGCACTGTAACAAGAATTCTTGACACAGATCCTTGAAACTTTGCATGATGTTTGCCTATGAGGTGCTTTACAACAAACAGACAAACACAATTAACCGAAGCTAGGGTTTATGGCTTATCAAATATAACTAATGCTCTAGGTTACTGTGAAACTGCCCTCATATTAAATAAGCTGGCTTTGGTTTTCTAAACTAACGTATAAATCATCTGCAAAAATGCATCGTTTTTACGCATCATTCTTATTAGCCTTTTTCAGTCAGAAATCCTGGAAGACGTCAATTTCAAACTACAACGTACTGCATATGCTGTTAAGTAGCTTGAAACTAAATTTATTAGAAAGCGTTGCTGCCATATATAGGCAATTTAAAATATTCGACAAAATATTTACCTCCTTGAAGAATGACATTAATGAATAGATTCCATCTGTCACTCAAATGTATGATGTCATAATCAATTATATCACATGTAGGCTGACGTCGCAATCGAAATGCGTAAGGAATGTCGTATCTAGGTCCATCATGAACATTGACTAGCCCATCAAGTGTATGAATTGTATACATGCCTTTACTATTTGATAAACATTCTGTTAAATAATTTGAAATTAATTTGACTGGACACTGTTGCTGCCATTGGCAGCAACAGTACCGAGTCAAATTAGTTTCAAAATATTCAACAAGTGACCTGTATAGTTACATGTATACCTTGAAATTGGGCTCCTGAGAATTCACCTTTCCAGTTTATCCATCGATCATCTGACGTCATAATTAACTATGTGACATGTATGATGATGCCGTAATCATTACGTCATGAATGATTTGATATAGTCCCTCTTTAGCGCTTAATAGTCTGACACGTATGAATTGTATGTCTATTATTTAATAAACTCTGTTGAACATTTTAAAACTAATTTGACTGGGTGCAAGTCAAATTTGTTTCAAAGTATTCAACAGCATACATATATAGTTTTCTGTAAATTGCTAGGCAGGAGGGAGGTCAGAGATTGATCGATCCCAACACGGTTGTTGTGTGGGTGGAGCTTATATTGATATGGGTGAGGCATAGCTAAAAGTGGAAAGGTCCATTCAGGTTTCAAAGTATATAAATTGATTACAACACATGCAAAGCATCAGCAAATCCTAGCTAGAGATGTATTCCTTTACTGGTCATTGAAGCTGTAATAGTCTTGAACTGTTGCTTCCTTTCTCTGTTTCATTTTGTTGATAACTAACATGTAGCCTGCATGGAGTATTAACCTTTAGCGGCAATATTGGTCAAGAAAATTGAGATTTTTCAGAATTGTTTAAAAATTTACCACAGGAATGACTGGCTCGGTTATCGAGCCAGTTATTCCAGTGGTAGATCTTCAAAAATGGGCTTCTATTATGCATTAAGTGGTTAAACACTAATAAAATGTTTATTTGCTTTTCTACTTGTTGCTGTGTGCAGTAGACATTCTATATTAATTATTTGTTATACATCTCATTCTTAAAACCCTGTATTTCTCTTGGGAAAATTTCTTGCTCTGTTTATTGGCCCGGAGAAATATATTGTTAAAAATTTAGTTGAAATAGCTTGCTAGAGTCAGCCATTCCAGTGATTGTGCTATGAAAATAGCCTTCTCGCAAATGGCCATTCATTAAACAAAAGTTTAAATTTCTTTATCAATTAAATTAACATTCAAAGTAACATTCAACTTTTAATTGTCAAGCTGACCAGCTGACCAAAACCAACCCATGTAGTGTGGTCTTGCAGAATGTCCATTTACAGGGCAAGAGAAGACTATTTTTTTAAATTTACCACTTGAACGACTGGCTGGCTTGAGCTAGCCAAATGTGTCTAATTGTAAATTTTCACAAACATTTTTCTCTTGCCCTGTAAATGAACATTTCTTTGACAAAAATCTTAATTTTTTTTAGCAATGAATCTTGACCATTATAGTATTACTATAAATTGAGAGATAAGATAACTGTAATACCTTGGATATGTGTACCCACACAGAGTTTAGTACAAGATCAAGGACTAATGTTTTGTTGTGTTAATAGCCTATTTTTCAAACTGTGACGGCCACTTTTATAAAAATATCTTTCATTAATGCATGATGAATTAACACTTTAACTAACAAATCAGTGAAAAGTAGATTCTTTACGCCATAAAACTTGTTCTGTTGACGATTATGAATTAATTTGACTGGACACCCGTTTACTGTCATGCCTGTGTGGTTGCATTTTGAAAATGTGATATGGGGAATTGATCGTTGAAAGGGTTAATCCTCAAATTTGTCAGATTTTATCAGAGGGAATGACCATTTGCAGACTAAGGTATTATTTTGGCAATGTTACCACTGGAATGACTGGCTCGGTTTTCAAAAATTGTTTTCTCTTGTTGTGTAAATAGACATTTACAAATACCACTGTTGAAGCAGTTTTTGGTGGATTTGAGTGTGGAAATTTTGAATTAACCCATAAAGGTGAGATAGCTGGTGAATATTTTAAAATTGATTTGCTTGGAAGTTGCAACTCCTTCCATTTCCAAATCATTTTCAACATATTCAACAAAATATAGTCATTGTTGTATGTCTTACAGTAGTTATGATAGATATTTGGTCTGCTTGATTGAGAGGGTTAGTTGATGAATCCAGTTTCTCAATCAGTCATGTGACATCATTATTAACTGTGTGATGTGTAAGTTAACTCATAATCAATTACATCATGAATGACTCGATTTAGTCTGTCTTAAGCGCTTAATAGTCTAGTGCTATATGTACATTGTATGAATTGTATGTCTTTACCATTTAATAAACATACTGTTGAATATTTTGAAACTAATTTGACTGGGCACTGTTATTGCCATAGGCAACAGCAACAACACCCAGTCAAATTAGTTTCAAAATAATCAACAGTTTACCTGTATAGTTTTCTGGAAATTGAGGTTCAAAGAGTGCATGGATCAAATGTTCTTAACACGGGCAAAGCGTAGGTGGAGCGTAGCTTGAGATGCGTGAAACGTAGGTAAAACTGGATTCCTCCATGGTAAAATGTCATGCATGTACTATATTGCTTTGCTTATCTGTTTGTCAGGGCTTGCATCTACCTTTCTGGTGTCTTCATATTTAATATCTTTATTTGATAATTAAACATTTTAAGTCTTATTTACAATCATATATATATATATATATACCGGTACTATATAATTTATAAGCTACACTACATGACATGTGCTAACAGATTGACTAATTTGTGACCTACTGTTAACAGTTCAGTGTCTCGCTGATCAATGACTAAGCTCACTCTAGGGACCCTAGGTTTTTTATCTTTTTCTTTATCTTTTACTGTGTCAATAGCAAAGAAACTGGTGTACACTTTCAACAATTTTGCTGGATGATGTTGCTGTCCCTTTCACCAAATTTGTTGAAAAATTAACAGTACATCATTTAATTTAATTTGAAAATTTAAAATTTTGACATTAGAGTGGTAAGGGTTAAATTAACAAATATCCCAAAGTCTATCTAAAGTCTGTGTTCTCACTGGAGAGTTAATCGGGAATAACGCCATACCTCACTAGGTCGGTACGCCGGTTGCAAAAATGTAAGTCTCTAGTGAGAACACGGCCCTAGCTTCCTGTCTTTCTTTTCTTATGAAGACGTTATGTGATTTTAACCTTTTCACCGACAAATCCCTGATAAAGTATATTCTTTACAATATAAATAGGCAGCAACGGCTTCCAGTAAAATTATTTTCAAACTATTCAACAGTTTTCCTGTATGTTCAGCAGATGTGACATGTTTATCCTCATCTGTAGACATGTCAAGGTGACAGTGAGGTCAGTTGAAGGATGCATCATGTGACCAGCAGAAGATTTTAACTCTGCCTGCTCAATTTCTACAGACTACATTTTCCATGTGGAATAACTCTGGATATTCTGAATATTTTGAAAACAATTTGATGTAAAGTTGTTGGTGGCTGTGGTTTTCAAAATATTCAGCATGTCCAGCATTGTTGCCCATTGAAATTATTAGCTGGCGGCTTCCAGCAGTCCATAAGTATCTGTGAATTGTCTTCTCTATAAGTATCTTTAACTCCGTTATTGGTCAATCGTTCATCTGACATTGTAATTAGCTAAGGGATGTGTAGGATGATGTCATAATCATAGCATCATGGGTGATTCGATATAGTCAGTCTTTAACGCTTAATAGTCCGACACGTATGAATTGTATATCTTTACCGTTTAATAAATATTCTGTTGAATATTTTGAAACTAATTTGACTGGGCGCTGTTGCTGCCCAGTCAGATTAGTTTCAAAATATTTAACAGCTTATGTGTATAGTTTTCTAGAAATTAATAGGCAAGGAGTTCAGAGATCGATCGATCCCCCAACACGGATGTGGTGTGGGTGGAGCTTAGATTGAGATGGGCGGGGCATAGCTTTTCACTTCAAGAGTATACTTACCTCCCTAATACTTTTGATATTGCTAAATATCGGCGTTCACTCAATAAACACTCAGAATAAAAACAGTTAGGTGCCCCTACTGGGCAGGTAGACAGAGGGTAGTCCGGGGGATGCCAGCCCCACCACCGCGCATGCGCCGACTACTACTTCCTCTTTGCTAATTTATTGGCAGAGAGTGAACACATGTTATTGTGGTTTTTCACTTTTCACTTGTTCTAACGCATTTAAGTTCTTATAGTGGAAGTATTATCGCCTGTGATCATGTCAGAAAGAGTGGCTTCACTGGAGGACGGCTCAGGATCCTTATATCAGGAGATTTCTAATATATTCTAGCGAGTTTTTCCCCGGTGTAATGTGTTTCCGGGACTCGCGTTTACCGTGATAAGCGCCTGTTTTAGTTGTTTTATTTCAACAGGGTGCTATATAATACTAATCTCTCTGTGTTTATGTCCACAGGTATCTGTTAGGATATGTAATGGACATCACAGCATCTGAGGGTTTGTTTCTCTCCACCAAGGTTCCATTTCCTACTAATACTGTTAGGTTATCTAACCAAGAATTCTATGTCCAGTGAGTCGGAGGCCTAGTATAAAGGTCTTCTCACTTTGCCCTCTTGATCCAATTCCTTCCCCTAAGGTGGAGAGAGTTGAGAGGCGTACAGTTGGTGGAGTGCTCCAGTTCATCACGTTGGATGGTTTGTCTATACAAAGTGTCAGGTATCTAAGTAATGATATGAGGTGAGGTTAATTATTTAAGAAAATTAACTGTAATTGCCATTGTTATCGTTGTGTATCTGATGGTTGTGTAGTCTGAATAACCGTTCCAAAGATGTTCTGGTTATGAATACAATTCGTCCGCACGCCTGGTTGTTGGTCGGATCGATTAATTTACTGTCATGGGATTCATGACGTCATAATCAGCCTTGCTTTTATTAACAATTAAAGTTTTGTCCAACACTGGTTTAGATGATTATTGATCTTTATGATCATTTCCCTCTCTTTTAGTTTGGTTTTGAGTTTCTAACATTAAAAAAATTACTCATTGTCCTCGTCCTTTGTCCTGTTTCAGAGACCTGGTTGCTCGTCCTGTGGACGGTTCCTTAAGGATAGGTTCGTTCCTCACCTGTGTTTTAGTTGTAGTCCCTGTGGGCCATTGCTCAAGTGTGAGGTATGCAAGCAGGGGGGGGGGGGGGGGGCGAGCTAATGGCTGAGTTTTTGTCTTTGCAGGCAAAGGACAAGGTGGTGGAGGAGGAGAGGAAGCAGAAAAGAGAGGGTGTAAGTAAGAAGGGTAAGAGGAAGGCCTCGTCCGCGGTGGACATGGAGGCCTTCCGGAGTGAGATGTTGGGAGAGATGAAGAGGACGATAAAGGATTTGGTTTGCCGAGTTGCTTCGTGGCATGCTTCCTGGACCAGATCCTTTGTCGTCCTCGGCATCTGCTTCAGAGCAGGTAATCCCCACCTCTGAATCACCTTTCCGTAGACCGTTTCCGTTGTTCGAAGATTCAGAGGTGGCCCCATTGGTGGGGGCGTTCCACGACCCTTGCAGCAGGCTTGGCGCCGCGCCGAGGGGTCGTGGACGGCTGTCGCTGGAACCCGCGGGCGGCTTATCAGTCCAGGGGTATCCGCACGCTGCAGGTGCCAGTACCTCCTATGGCACCTTTCCTGGCCAGTCCGGGTTAGCTCTCTTTGCTGACCCGGAGTCTAATCTTTCTGGCCAGGAGGAGGAAGAGGATTACCTGTTAGGGTCGCCTTCTGGGGGACGTGACCATGGATTATGACGTCTGTGCACCCCTCGCGGGGAATACAGGCGACATATTCCATGGCTCTACTCACGCAGGAGTAGAGTTCACGGCGCAGAAGGTGGCCCTGGCCGATTTTGATGGCCAGCTATACCGCATACCTCGGCTTGCCGAGTGTATCCTGGCTGGGGCCGTGGTGGGGCGGTATCTGCCCCGCGGCGCCTGCGCCTGGTCAAGCCAGTCAATTTAGCATGCCTGTTCTTTCGGGCCCGCATGCTTTCCCTGGCTTGCCAGGGGTATCAGCTTTTCCGCCGTCAAGCTCTGCTGCTTGCGCTCAGGAGGAAGACGAAGGCCCCCGTCTTGTAGAGCGCTCGCAGCTAGCCACGGAAGAGGATTGGTCTGACGCTTGCCAGTGGCTGGTAAGTGTTAGGCAGATCTGGCCGTGGATCAGTTGGCTAGCCAGCGTTGACATGTTCGAGGTGGCGGAGACGTCCATCAAGTGTATCGTCCCCTGCAGGCTCGAGGTGGAGGTGGCCAAGTCAGAGGCCACCCACCATCACAGCGTCGGCCTAGGCCGCGTGCGATTCGGCCAGCAGTGAGGGGCGCGCAGGCTCCTCAGGCGCAGTCAGCCAGGCAGCCACCCGCGCACCGAGGTGCGCGCGGTGCTGGGCGTGGGGCGCGAGGATCTGGTCGTGGTAATCGTGCCTGATGGGCCGGTTACCGCGGTGAGAACCACTCCTGTGTTTCGGGCGAAGGAGAAAGTGCCACTCTTGCACTCCTTATGTCCACCTCTCTCCCTAGGTGGGAGGCCGGCTGGCCGACCACACGCAAGAGTGGGAATGGTTGACTCAGGACCGTTTAGTCTTGCGATGGCTTTCAGTCGGGTATCATCTCGATTGGATGACAGGCCCGCCATCGCGACTGTCTCTAGTGCCAATCTGGACTCCAAATCCGAGAGATCCAGATCAAAGGTTGTGTATCGAGGAGGAGATAAATTCCCTCATACAAAAAGGAGCTATTCAGCTGGCACAGAAGTGTCCGGGCTTCTATTCAACCGTGTTCTTAGTAACAAAAAACACCGGAGGGTGGAGACCAATTCTCAACCTCAAGCCGTTGAACAAGTTCATAGAGATGCCCAGTTTCAAGATCGAGACTGTGCGCTTGGTGTTGGCGGGGTTAGAGAAGGGAATGTGGGCAGCTTCAATAGATTTGCGAGGAGTTTCCATCGCTTCCTGAGATTTGCATTCCAGTGCAGACAGTGGGAATTCTCCTTCGATCAATACTCACCATTCTGTTACTTCTGATATACAGCTGGCCTTGACAGCGGCTCTAGGATTATAGACTTAGAAAGCTTTACCGACTCCTGGGAAATGGGTACTCGGCTCCCAACTGCCGAGTACCCGTTTACCATAGAGCTCATTCTTGTTTGCATAGCAACAAGAGCAATACATGCTTTCTGCATTGAGGATTTTAGTGGTTTTTTGTGAAAGAAAATCTAAGTCTTTAATCTGTAGTGATAGTGTGTGTGTTCTTGAAAAGGATTAACTAAAGGATACTATGGAGAATACCGCCGAAGATAACCAGGTTGTATCATTCTTTATTATCCATAGTTAAAAGACTTAGGTCTCTAAATTTCGCTGTGTCGCATGTTCCAATTTCTGACCCCATAGAATCTGGGATGTGTGCTAACAACGATATATGCCAGACGATCGCCTTCTTTAACCCCCAACAGGCGATCGGCAGATATGAAAATAGGTGTTATGCTACGGTATTTCTAACACGAATACCGGCTGACGTCGTTCTCCGTAGGATCCGAGCGGGTGACGTCACACCCGGTCACTCGGATGTTTATGTGAAGAAGAAATCTTTTCATTAATTCGCGCATCTTGTTCTGGGTGCTGCGTACTAAAAATGGTACCGGAAACTTTAGAATGATCAAGTTTACGTGCGATCACGATCGGTTTGCAATGATCGGTGGTTTCAAAATTCTTGAGTAGATGCGTGGTCTGCGGTTTTACCGTGTGACACAGCAGTTTGTTATACATTTTGTTGTTTTCTTCACATATCGTGCTGCTTTCGTATAATTTATATTGATTAGTAAATATACCCCGAATGCTATGCGATATGATTCCTGGAGCCGTTACACATCCTGGAGGATCGATTATGGGTGTGTTTTTAATGCCCACCTCGTTCTTGTCGTCATAATCAATGCGATCTTTGTTGTAACATGGCGGGGTGGGGTGCGGGAGGGTTACAGTTAATTTATGAGTCAAATTATTTGAAAATTAATTGTCTGCCTTCCATCCGGGTCTCGTTCCGCTTGTTTATTGTAGGTTTGTGCTTATTTTATAGGCCAAGCCAGCCCCGCCATCATGTGACGAATGCCATAAGTTTGTCCGTGTCGTGTTAAAGGACCATGTCTGTTTTAGGTGTTCCCTGTGTAATATTGATCATAGGTGTAATGTTTGTGCAGTGTGGTCCGTTGAGATGATGGTTAAGTTCCTTGCCCAGAAGGACTTGGCTGGGTCTGACGCGGGGTCAGGCGGTCCGAGAGTAAATCGTGGAGCACCCGGTTCGGCCGGTGGGGGTGCTCCATATCCCCAGCTGGAGGTGGCGGAGATGGCACCGCCGGCGTGGTTTGGTCCGGCTATGCAGGGTTTTCTGCATGGCGTTCTGCCCACGCTGGTGTCGTCCCTGCTACCAAAGGTTGGGGGGGCAGTTTCTCCCTATGCCTGGTACGGATCCTGTCCTCGGACAGGGTTCTGGACTGGTTACCGAGGGGGCCGTCTCGTACGGCCCCCTGGCAGTCCCGTCTGGCTCCGGCCAGACGGGTTCTGTTTCTCTGCGGCCACCTCTGGGTGGTCCAGTAGCGGTGGCCGGTCCGTCAGGTGTGGGAGCCATCCGCCAGGACGGTTCCACGGTTGACTCGTCTAGTGACAACTCTTCGGAGTCTGAAGACGAGGAGGCCGAGGAGGAGAGGTTGCTGCGGCCCGTGAAGCCGCAGGTGGAGAATATGGAGGTTGATTCCGTCCTGGACGGAACCGGCCTCCATTTGTCTGGTTTGGCGCAAGCCAGGGCAGCGGCTCCGCCTGTGGCTGAGGCCAATCTGGTACCATGCACCGGTTCCGTGCGGCTTGGTTTGGCACCAGCCGTCACGGGAACGGGTGTGCCGCGGGCCGGGCGTGGTACTCGCCTATCTCGCCTGGTCCGGCAGTCGGACGTGGGGTGCTGTTGGCGCCCGTGTCCGGCTATGGTTCCGCGACTGCTACGGGTCCGTACGGTTTTCGTATGGGGTGGCGGCGGAACCGTGTGGTACCGGAGTGCCTGGCGTGTCAGCCGTGGCTCCTTGCCGGGAGGCCGTGGCTGGCAGGCCCGTGAACACGTCAACGGGTGACGTGTTTGCGGGTGTGTCTTCATCGGAGGTAGATTGGTCAGATGCTCTGGCGTGGCTAGCCAGGGTTGACCCGTCTGTGGTTTCGGCCACTGCCGATGAAGATGTGCCCCGTCCGTCGATCAGGACGGGGATTTTGCTCGCGGCCCGGATCCAGTCAGTGGGACTGGATCCACGGTTCATAGATTTGTTGGACGCTATTTATAGCAAACAACTTATGACCAATTGTCAGCTCCCTGCGGCCTCCAGGGAGGTGCGGGCAAGATGTCGTATTCCGCGGGGGAATACGACAGATATGGTGTAGTCCCGTCGGTCACTGAGGATGACCGATGGGTACGGGGCGTCCAGAGTGCCGTGGCGGGTGGCCCCGGTCCGGCACTTGTGGACAAGTCTCAGGTACACCAAGAAGAAGTCCTGTCCCTATGCGATGAGGGTGTGAGGGCAGCTATGAGCGCTGTCAACCACTCGTATCATCTCCTTCAGTCGGTGTGGGCTGAAGCGGGGGCAGGCCACCCTGTGCCACCTGTGGCGCTTTCATGTGTCAATGACAGCCTGGTGCTGTCTATGGACGCATTGGCAAGGGTGCAAGCGCGAGTGACGAAATCCAGGAGGCAAATGGTCATTGACCATATGCGTCCGGCTACGGCAGTCAGGGAGCGTCTTCTTGGGACGCCCCTGACAGGGCCTAGCATCTTCGCTGGCCAAGCGCGGGCCATCTTAGAGGATACCGCCAGTATCGCGCAGAATCGGTTAGCGGTAAACCTACAGCTAGAGCTAGTGCGGCAAGCGCACGCACTAGGGGCTGTGGGGAAACCGCTAACGGGACAACCTTCAAAGAAGCAGAAGAAGCATAAGGGCAAGGTGAAAGCTAGGCCTGTTGCGACTTCTGCTTCAGCTGGGTTTTCGGAGCCGCCGGCGGCGAAGAAATCCAGGAAGGTTGTAGAGGCGCCTACCCTCCCCAATGTTGCTCCTGACCGCCCTAGAGGCAGGAAGGGCAAGGGGAAGGGTAAGGGTATGGCCTCAAAGGGCGGACAGAAGGGGCCGAATGCGTACCTGAGGGTACGAAAGCTCCCTTCATATCCGCCTGGACCGCGCCTGTGCGACAGGAACAGTGGTGCCAGTTATACCCGTCGTGCCTAGAACGAAATGGCTCTCTCTCTCTCTCTCGTTAAGAAAGAGGGGGGGGGGGCCGGACTGCGAGCGGACAACCCCGTTAGACGTCGAGGCGTCTATGGTGGGTGGAAGGCTCATGCGTTTCGTCGAGGCCTGGCGAGGTGTGACGTCAGACAGTCTGGTCCTGGGATGGTTATCCCAGGGTTACATGCCGGAGTGGTGGGACTTTCAAGCACAAAATCTGTCTTTGGCACCTGTCTGGACACCCGTACCAAGGGAGCCAGACAAGTTAGAAGCCGTTCAAAAGGAAGTGTCGGGTTTGCTTCTGAAGGGAGCAATAAAACCAGCAAACCGAAACACTCCAGGCTTCTATTCAAACATGTTCCTTGTCCCCAAGAGCACAGGGGGATGGAGACCCATACTCAATCTCAGGCCATTAGATTGGTTTATCCATACGCCTCGGTTCCAGATGGAAACGCCGAGGTCGGTAATGGCGGGATTGAGGAAAGGAATGTGGTGTGTATCGATCGATCTGAAAGATGCATATTTCCACATTCCTATGAATCGGAGTTGGCACAGGTTTCTGAGATTTGCGTTTCAGAATCAAGTATGGGAGTTTACAGTTCTCCCGTTTGGCCTGTCGACGGCTCCGAGGGTTTTCACAAGAGTGGTCCTTGCGGTGACAGCGTTTCTCAGAAAAGAGAACGTGGCGCTACACACCTACATAGACGACTGGCTGCTCAAGGCAGACTTGGCAGCCAGGTTGAACGTGGATACTGCTCTGACTCTGAAGTTACTTTCCGATCCAGGCTGGATAGTCAACGAGGAGAAATCCGAGTTGACGCCCACTCAACATTTCGTTTATTTGGGGATGCGATTCGACCTCGAGGAGGGCAGGGTTTACCCGTCAGAGCCCAGAGTGGTGTCTCTGTTAGCCATCCTCAGGAGTTTTCGAGTGGGAAACCACATTCAGGCGAGGCGGTTCCTTCAGATGCTGGGCATGATGGTCTCCATGGAGCAGGTTATCCCGTACGCTGCTCTAATGCGAAGGCCTATCCAGTTGTATCTGATGTCTCTGTGGAAACAGAGAACAGAACCCCTGTCAAAACTGGTGCCAGTTTTGGAGCCGATAATATCGCATCTTCTATGGTGGAAACAGCGTCAGAATCTCCTATTAGGGGTTTCGCTGCACCTACCCCACCCCCAGCTGTCCGTCTACACGGATGCATCGCTGGAAGGGTGGGGTGCCTGCCTGGGAGAACACCAGGTCTCGGGCACATGGACTCTCCCGGAGAGTCAACTGCATATCAATCTGTTGGAAATGATGGCAGTGGAACTGGCGTTGGGAGAGTTCCTTCCGATGATCAGGGGCAAGGTGATATTGATACGGTCGGACAATTCGACAGTAGTATCATATATAAATCGCCAAGGCGGGACCAGGTCGCCCACTCTGTGTATCAGAGTGTGGCACTTGATTCAATGGTGCAGGAATTACTCGGTTGTTTTGAAAGCAGCTCATATTCCTGGCCGATTGAACATTCTGGCGGATGCTTTGTCTCGCAGACAGAGAATTCTGCCAACAGAATGGTCCCTCAACCCTCCGGTTCTGCGACGGATCTTCGAACATTGGGGCAAACCCAACGTGGACTTGTTCGCCACAAAGGAAAATGCTCAAATCATGACATATGTCTCGCCGATTCCAGATCCAAATGCCGTCGATACAGACGCTCTGGCGATAAGCTGGAGAGGGATGCACGCTTACGCGTACCCACCCACCATTCTTCTACCGAAGGTATTGGTGAAGGTCAGGGAGGAACCGTGTCTGGTCCTGCTAATAGCGCTGTATTGGCCGAGCAGGGCGTGGTTCACGGATCTTCTAGATCTGCTGGTGGAAAATCCTGTGCAGTTGCCCGAGATTCCGAACATAATCTCCCAGGCCAAGAAATGTTCAAATTGACTGCGTGGATGTTATCAAACAACGTTCCACGTCGGAAAGGTTTTCTCGACAGGCTGCTGATTTCATCGCGGCTGCGAGAAGGAGGTCAACCTTCAAGTCATATAACAACAAGGTTAACAGATTTGCAGACTGGTGTGAAGAAAATGGTATTGATACCTTTCAATCCACTATTCAGCAAATAGCAGACTTTCTCTGTGAGCTGTTCTTTTCAGGACTAGCTCCCGTCACAGTTGCTGGATACAAGTCAGCTTTGGCATCAGTTATCCCTTGTCTAGCCAACAGGGATAGTCCAGAGGTGGCCCAGTTAAATGTGATGTTGAAGGGAATGAGCAATCTCCGCCCGAGACAACCGGTAGTCATTCCAGCCTGGAGTCTATCTTAGTGCTTAATGTACTGGCCAAGCACCCTTTTGAACCGTTGCGTTCGGCTAGTCTAAAGCATTTGACTCTAACGGCGGTCTTTCTATTGGCAGCTTCCTCAGCTAGACGGCGCAGTGAGATCCATGCGCTTTCGGCAGAGAGGAACCGATTTATTGTTTCTGGAAAAGGTCTGCGTCTTCTGCCAAGAGCAGAGTTTATGTCAAAGAGCCAATCTTTGAGATATCCCGGCAAACCGATCATTATACCGAAGTTAACTAGGTTTGATCGTGATGCCAGTGTCTGGTGCCCGGTCCGTGCTTTGACTAAGTACAAGAAACGGACTGACTCGTTACGGTCGAACGATAGACATCTGTGGATCTGCCATAAAAAGCCTTATGGCGCCGCATCCATGGATACTATCTCTCGTTGGGTGGTCGAATGCATTCAGACTACTCACGAGATGGCGACTGGGCACCAGGTGCAAGGTGTGAGGGCACACGATGTCAGAGGAATAGCCGCCTCGACCGCCCTTTACAATGGTGTTCCGTTAGAGGACATCATGGCCCTTGCACAATGGCACTGTGAGTCCTCATTCACGGATTACTATATGAGGGATGTGTCAGACTCAGCCAATCCACTCACTTTAGCTGTTTTGAAACGATAGTTAGTGACCACACTGCTCTTCACCCTTTTTTCACTTTGGTAAGAAAAGAACCTAAAGCAGGCATGGTCAGGCGAGAGGATGTCAACCAGATTGTGTCACTGATGGCCGAACCGGTGAATGGTTGGAGGCGGTACGTCTGAAGTCCAATTATCATAAGGTAATTCAATAGTGAGAGTTTTTTGTATTATGTATATGTATCATGTTCATTCATCTTATATATTCATGCTCATTCCCAGGCTAATACATGGAATATGCAGGGAGTAGTTAACCCTCTTGGCATATTGGTGTTTTCAGGCGAGATACATGTTCGTTAGTTCTCTCCCTTTTTCTTAGGAGGAAAAAGTGTGGGGGGGGGGGCCGTGACGCGAATGTGATTCGGTTCCGTGAACTTGACGGTCCTTTTAGGTCTCTGTTAGTCAAGTTTGAAGTCTAAAATCTTTCTCCAAGGGGCAAAATTAGCATTTATGGCTTGCCCCTTCCCACCAGGTTACTGATCAAATCTGGTGTATATCAGAAGTAACAGAATGGTGAGTATTGATCGAAGGAGAATGCAGGAAATGTCAATTTCCCTTTCTCCGAGATCTAACAATACTCACCATTCTGTTACGGACCCAGCCTCCCAGCCCCACGGAGGCAAGCCATAGTTTTCTCTTGTTTGGTGGCTATGCAAACAATATGAGCTCTATGGTAAACGGGTACTCGGCAGTTGGGAGCCGAGTACCCGGTTCCCAGGAGTCGGTAAAGCTTTCTAAGTCTATAATCCTAGAGCCGCTGTCAAGGCCAGCTGTATATCAGAAGTAACAGAATGGTGAGTATTGTTAGATCTCGGAGAAAGGGAAATTGACATTTCCTTCATTCAGGGTGTTACCCTTCGGAATTTCCACCGCTCCTCGGGTTTTCACCCGTGTGGTTCTTGCGATTACAGCATACCTCTGCAGGAGAAGCATAGCAGTCCACACGTACATAGACGACTGGCTGTTAAAAGCACACACCCAGGAAAGTTTATCGACCAATCTGGAGATTGTTTTGAAAACTCTCACGGATTTAGGCTGGATGATAAATTTTCAAAAATCAGAGCTGACTCCATCCCAGAAGTTTGTTTACCTGGGGATGTTCTTCGATCTAGAGACAGGATATGTTTATCCTACTCAGGAGAGAGTTCAGAGACTCATCTCAGTAATTCAGTCAGTGTGCGACAGTCGTCATGTCCTGGCACGGGTTTACTTGAGAATGCTGGGGTTGATGGTTTCGTTGGAACCAGTCATTCCTCAGGCCGCCTTACGCAGGCAGCCAATCCAGTTATTTCTCATGACACAATGGACCCAGAGTACAGGTTCACTGGACTCGAATGTGTCAGTGTTGGCGCCTCTAATTCACCACCTGCAATGGTGGTTGAAGACAGAGAATCTCCTGGCGGGGGTAATGCTAACCCCTCCTCACCCTCAGGTAACTGTGTACACAGATGCCTCGATGGAGGGGTGGGGAGCTTGCCTGGAAGAATCCACGATATCAGGGCTGTGGGATCTGGAACAGTCGAAGGAACATATAAATCTACTGGAATTAAGAGCAGTAGTCCTAGGCCTGGAACATTTCTTACAGAAAGGTCAGGGCAAGATTGTTCTTATTCGTTCAGACAACTCAACAGTAGTGACTTACATAAACCGCCAGGGCGGAACGAAGTCACCCAGTCTCTGTATGATGACATGGAAACTGCTTTGCTGGTGCCTGGATCACAGGATTACCTTGAAAGCAGTTCATATTCCGGGAAGGTTAAATCTGCTAGCAGACTCATTGAGCCGAAGGATGAGTGTTTTACCGACGGAATGGCAACTAAATCAATGTGTGGCGGATCGTCTGTTCGACCATTGGGGGAAGCCCAACATCGATTTGTTCGCAACGAAGAGGAATGCGAAGATGACGACGTACGTCTCTCCGATTCCAGATCCAAGCGCTTTCGCAACAGATGCGTTAGCTATCAGCTGGGTGGGAATGTATGTATACGCATTCCCTCCAGCAATCATGATTCCAAAAATTCTTCAGACAGGAGGAGTGCCAAGTGCTTCTGATCGCCCCAGATTGGCCAAGCCGATCATGGTATACGGATCTGCTGGACCTTCTGGTCTGCAATCCGGTTCCTCTGCCTCTGATGGACGACATTATCTTCCAGGGCAAGGCCCTTCACAACAATCCGTCAATGTTCCGATTGACTGCGTGGATGTTGTCAAGGAATCTAGACTTAAGGAGGGCTTTTCTGAGCAGGCAGCCATGTTTATGGCCAAAGCCAGGAGGGGGTCAACCTCCAGAGCATATAATTATAAAATCAACAGATTTGCAGAGTGGTGCTCAAAAAGATGTACTGATCCAATGGATTCATCTATTCAGGTAGTAGCTGATTTCCTCTGTCACCTGTATGATGCCTATAGCCTCAAGCCTAACTCTATTGCTGGTTATAAGTCAGCTTTAATGACTGTTATCCCTTGCTTGGCTAAGAGGGGAAGTGATGAAGTAAGTACATTAAATGTATTAATTAAAGGCATGGGCAATCTAAGACCAAGGAATCCCCCGGTGATTCCTTCTTGGAGTTTATCGCTAGTGCTTCAGGTACTAGGTGATAAGCCTTTTGAACCACTTAGTTCCATTTCTATGAAACTGTTAACTCTTAAAACTGTATTTTTAATTGCTGCGGCCTCGGCTAGGCGTAGGAGTGAAATTCATGCCTTATCAGCCGAGGAGGACCGTTTTGTGATTACAGGGGAAGGCCTTAAGTTGCTACCTAGGGTTAATTTCTTGGCTAAGAATCAGTCTTTGAAATATCCAGGTCAACCTATTTTTTTGCCTGCTTTAACTAGATATGATCCTAATTCTAAAGCATGGTGTCCCGTTCGGGCGCTGCTTCGGTACAAACAGCGTACTTCGGAGTGGCGGACCGATCAGTCAGGGTTATGGTTGTCACATATTGAACCCCATGGCAGGGCGTCTAAGGACACCATTTCCAGGTGGATTGTAGAGTGTATCCAATTTTGTCATAAATCCGCCACGGGTAAGCAGGTTGACATGGCCAAGGCTCACAGTGTCCGCGGCGTGGTGACTTCCACTGCCCTATTTAATTGGGTCCCTGTGGATGACATTATGTCCGTTGCTCAGTGGCACTGTGAGTCAAGTTTTACAGACCATTATCTCCGTGACACCTCGAATCCTCTCACCTTGTCGATTTTGAAAAAATAATCGCTTGTATGATTTTTGATGAGGGTTTCCTCATTGCTTATATACTTCACAATTAATTAGTGGAAACAACCACTTTTTGGGACTGCATCAGTCTTCACCACTGGGAAGATGATGACAGCTGCCAAGTTCAACAAGGTCAGTCTTGTTCATGTGTTCATTATTGATTGTATTGTCACGTTACTTTTTGTTATTAATATGGTGATGGTTTGTGTTTTGATGTGGTTCATCATTGAGAGTATACGAAAATGGAGCCTTTTCGTCTCTGTCCTATAGTATATGGCACTGGTACGTAGAGAGCATATGGAACATTGAGGTCATTCTAGTCTTCCTCCCAGGAAGGGGGGGGGGGGGTGAGCGCATATGACATTCGGTCATCTCATCCATCGGTTGGTGTTAGCCGATGTTCATCAAATCCTGACTGTGTTTTCACACAGTTTCAGAAGTTCAAGTGCCTTGAACACGGAAAAGCGTATAGGGAAGAGCTGGTCTTTTGACCTCGCCTCCCTCCCGCCGAATTCCCTGTCGAATTCTGGCAATATCAAAAGTATTAGGGAGGTAAGTATACTCTTGAAGTGAAATAAACGAAATCACGGATTTCTTTATTCACGAGAGAGTTGATACTTACCTCCCTAGATACGGACCCGGCCTCTCCACCCCACAGAGGCTCGGTCTTCAGGCTCTTAATAGTTGCATGTGTGTCAGCCAATAAATTAGTCAGAGGAAGTAGTAGTCGGCGCATGCGCAGTGGTGGGGCTGGCATCCGCCAGACTACCCTCTGTCTACCTGCCCAGTAGGGGCACCTAACTGTTTTTATTCTGAGTGTTTATTGAGTGAACGCCGATATTTAGCAATATCAAAAATATTAGGGAGGTAAGTATCAACTCTCTCGTGAAAAAAGAAATCCTTGATTTCGTTTAAAAAGTGGAAAGGTCTATTGGAGGGCAAGAGAAAACTTTTTAATATTTACTCTGGGAATGGCTGGCTCGATAATTGGGCCTCGAGCCAGTCATTTCAGTGGTAACTTTTCCAAAATAGTTTACAGTAAATAAAAATTTCAATTTAAAAAAATTAATCTTGATTATTAAAAGGTCAACTGTAAGGATAATATGTAGTTTTCGCCAAATAACTTGCATATAGCTAGAACTTTGACAAAAATCTCATTTTCATAATTGCATTCTAGCCATATTTCTAGTTATATGTACATTAAATAATTTGTCTTATTTTTCTATCATTATCAGGCTTGAGCGATCCATCTGAGTTGTTTGCCATCAAAGAGCGAGTAGAGTTAGTAAGTTGACCAATGTACAATCATACAATGTACATCAACCCTTTACTAGTAAACATTTGTCAAGAAGCGTATCAAAACCTTTGCTCAGTCAAAATTGTTCATTTGCAGACAAAGGTAGAACTATCTTTGAAAATTTTACACTGGAATTACTGGCTCGGTTATGGAACCAGTTATTCCAGTGATAAATTTTCAAAAATAGTCCTCTCAGCCTACAAATGGGTATTTCATATTTCTCAAGACGATCGCAGGGCTATTTTTGGGCAGTTTAACCATTAAGAGGTTAAGTTTACACAAGGGGGTTTGGGGGGTGGGTGTGTGGTACCATTAACCAAGAAAGATAATCTAGGTCTGTGCCCCTTGGAAAATGTTTCAGTTATTCTCTGAGACATCATTTCAGGCCGTTTAGTAATAAATTGAGCATGCATCACTTTGTTTGTGGGTGAGTCGATGTGGGTTGCTATGTATCATGTCCCCTTCCTTATACTGTTACCTATAACAGTTCCTTGTGGCCCACAGAATTGTGTTTATGACAAGTTGCCTCTATGCGTATACATACTTAGTAACTGTTTAACCCTTTAATGGTCAAGCAGTGGTCTTGAGGAATGTGCATTTGCAGGTCAAGAAAAAACTATTTTTTTAAATTTACCACTTGAATGACTGGCTCGATAACCGACTCATTCCAGTGGTAAATTTTCTAAAATAGTTTTCTTGGCCGGCAAATGGACATTCAATAAGCAAATATTTTGATTATCTTGAGCATTAAAAGGTTAATCTGTTGTTTTCAGGGACAAATGGCATCAATGTTTTTCAATAAATGTAAGTAGCGCTAATAGACAACTTAGAACACTGCTATCACTACATTGTATCATTTGTATGTCAGTGTTTGTTATCTTAAACTGAAATCTTTGCTTAGTACATTTATGTCCATTTGTATACCAAGAGACGAGTATTATTTTTGAAAATTTTACCATTGGAAATGATGGGCTCTGGTATCGAGCCAGGCATTCCAGTGGTGAATTTTCAAAAGGGTCTTTGTTTGTCCTGCAAATGAACAGTTTTCACGGTTTTTGCCTGCTTGGTGAATAAAGTGCTAGAAGCTATGTAACTAAATGACATCTGAATCGTGCTATTATATCATTTCTGAGACCATTCACAGACTATTTACAAATGTTAATACAGCGTCATTGTAAAAAAATTCTCATCAAGCAAACTTAGATCGTCATGGTTTTGTGGAGTCTGTGGATTGATTTATGCAGAGGATTTTGCTTTATCCTTTAATGATTAAATTTATGCGGGAAAAGCCATTTGCAGACCAGGAGATTATTTTTGAAAATTTACCCTCGAATGATTGGCTCAGTTCTCGAGCTAGCCTCTGATATCGAACTAGTTATCTGAGTGGTAAATTTTCTAAACTAGTCTTATTTTGGTCTGAAAATAAAGGATAAGTCCACTGCAGAAAACGTTTTATATTAATTAGGAACATTGTAAATTTATTCTTGTGTTCCTATAATTTGGGCGTAGAAATAAGTGAAAGTGTGCTGAGTCATAGTTGATCCTTCTTATTATTTGGAGCTGATGTCATCAGTGCTGGACATAGAATAGACAGATACCTTTCCAGCTATTCCCCGCCCATTTCTAGCTATACCATGCCCATTTCTAGCTATACCACACCAATTTCTAGCTATACCACACCCATTTCTATCTATACCACACGCATTTCTAGCTATTCTCCGCCGATCTCTAGCTATACCACGCCCATTTCTAGCTATTCCCCACCCATTTCTATCTATTCCCCGCCCATTTCTAGCTATACCACGCACATTTCTAGCTATACCACACACATTTATAGCTATACCACGTGCATTTCTAGCTATTCCCGCCGATATCTAGCTATACCACATGCATTTCTAGATATACCATGTGCATTTCTAGCTATACCACGGCCATTTCTAGCTATACCACAAGCATTTCTAGCTATACCACTCGCATTTCTAGCTATACCATGCACATTTCTAGCTATACCATGCCCATTTCTAGCTATACCATGCCCATTTCTAGCTGTTCCCCACCCATTTCTATGTATACCACGCCCATCCCACCCATTTCTAGCTATTCCCCGCCCATTTCTAGCTATACCACGAGCATTTCTAGCTATACCATGAACATTTCTAGCTATACCACACACATTTCTAGCTATACCAGGCACATCTCTAGCTATACCACGCCCATTTCTGGCTAAGTGAAAGTGTGCTGAGTCATAGTTGATCCTTATTATTTGGAGCTGATGTCATCAGTGCTGGACATAGAATAGACAGATACATTTCCAGCTATTCCCCGCCCATTTCTAGCTATACTATGCCCATTTCTAGCTATACCACACCAATTTCTAGCTATACCACACCCATTTCTATCTATACCACACGCATTTCTAGCTATTCTCCGCCGATTTCTAGCTATACCACGCCCATTTCTAGCTATTCCCCACCCATTTCTATCTATTCCCCGCCCATTTCTAGCTATACCACGCACATTTCTAGCTATACCACACGCATTTCTAGCTATACCACGTGCATTTCTAGCTATTCCCGCCAATTTCTAGCTATACCACGCGCATTTCTAGCTATACCACGTGCATTTCTAGCTATACCACGGCCATTTCTAGCTATACCACGCCCATTTCTAGCTATTCCCCGCCCATTTCTAGCTATACCACGCCCATCCCACCCATTTCAAGCTATTCCCCGCCCATTTCTAGCTATACCACGAGCATTTCTAGCTATACCACTCGCATTTCTAGCTATACCATGCCCATTTCTAGCTATTCCCGCCCATTTCTAGCTATACCACTCGCATTTCTAGCTATACCATGCACATTTCTATCTATACCACGCCCATTTCTAGCTATACCACGCCCATTTCTAGCTATTCCCCGCCCATTTCTAGCTATACCACGCCCATCCCACCCATTTCGAGCTATTCCCCGCCCATTTCTAGCTATACCACGAGCATTTCTAGCTATACCACGAGCATTTCTAGCTATACCATGCCCATTTCTAGCTATTCCCCGCCCATTTCTAGCTATACCACTCGCATTTCTAGCTATACCATGCACATTTCTAGCTATACCACGCCCATTTCTAGCTATACCATGCCCATTTCTAGCTGTTCCCCGCCCATTTCTAACTATACCACGCCCATCCCACCCATTTCTAACTATTCCCCGCCCATTTCTAGCTATACCACGAGCATTTCTAGCTATACCATGAACATTTCTAGCTATACCGTGCACATTTCTAGCTATACCACGCCCATTTCTAGCTATACCATGCGCAGTTCTAGCTATACCATGCGCATTTCTAGCTATACCATGCGCATTTCTAGCTATACCACGCCCATTTCTAGCTATTGCTCACCCATTTCTACCTATTCCCCACCCATTTCTAACTATTCCCCGCCCATTTCTAGCTATACCACACGCATTTCTAGCTATACCAGGCACATTTCTAGCTATACCATGCCCATTTCTAGCTATACCATGCGCATTTCTATCTATACCCCGTGCATTTCTAGCTATACCACTCCCATTTCTAGCTATTGCCCACCCATTTCTAGCTATTCCCCACCCATTTCTAGCTATTCTTCGCCCATTTCTAGCTATACCACACCCATTTCTAGCTATACCACGTGCATTTCTAGCTATACGACGCCCATTTCTAGCTATTCCCCGCCCATTTCTAGCTATACCACGCCCATTTCTAGCTATACCACGAGCATTTCTAGCTATTCCCCACCCATTTTTAGCTATTCCCCGCCCATTTATAGCTATACCACGCGCATTTCTAGCTATACCACGCCCATTTCTAGCTATTCCCCACCCATTTCTAGCTATACCATGCGCATTTCTAGCTATACCATGCGCATTTCTAGCTATACCACGCACATTTCTGGCTATACCATGCCCGTTTCTAGCTATACCATGCACATTTCTATCTATACCACGAGCATTTCTAGCTATACCACGCCCATTTCTAGCTATTCCCCATGCATTTCTAGCTATTCCCCGCCCATTTCTAGTTATACCACGCGCATTTCTAGCTATACCACGCCCATTTCTAGCTATTCCCCACCCATTTCTAGCTATACCACACACATTTCTAGCTATACCACGCCCATTTCTAGCTATACCATGCGCAGTTCTAGCTATACCATGCGCATTTCTAGCTATACCACGCCCATTTCTAGCTATTGCTCACCCATTTCTAGCTATTCCCCATCCATTTCTAGCTATTCCCCGCCCATTTCTAGCTATACCACACGCATTTCTAGCTATACCAGGCACATTTCTAGCTATACCACGCCCATTTCTAGCTATACCACGCGCATTTCTATCTATACCACGTGCATTTCTAGCTATTCCACGCCCATTTCTAGCTATTGCCCACCCATTTCTAGCTATTCCCCACCCATTTCTAGCTATTCCCGGCCCATTTCTAGCTATACCACACGCATTTCTAGCTATACCAGACACATCTCTAGCTATACCACGCCCATTTCTAGCTAGCTATACCACGCGCATTTCTAGCTATATGACGCCCATTTCTAGCTATTCCCCGCCCATTTCTAGCTATACCACGCCCATTTCTAGCTATTCCCCACCCATTTCTAGCTATTCCCCGCCCATTTCTAGCTATACCACGAGCATTTCTAGCTATATCATGCACATTTCTAGCTATACCACGCGCATTTCTAGCTATACCACGCGCATTTCTATCTATACCACGTGCATTTCTAGCTATACCACGCACATTTCTAGCTATTCCCCGCCCATTTCTAGCTATACCACGCCCATTTCTAGCTATTCCCCACCCATTTCTAGCTATTCCCCGCCCATTTCTAGCTATACCACGCCCATTTCTAGCTATACCATGCACATTTCTAGCTATACCACAAGCATTTCTAGCTATACCACGCCCATTTCTAGCTATTCCCCACCCATTTCTAGCTATTCCCCGCCCATGTCTAGCTATACCACGCGCATTTCTAGCTATACCACACCCATTTCAAGCTATTCCCCACCCATTTCTAGCTATTCCCCACCGATTTCTAGCTATGCCATGCATATTTCTAGCTATACCACGCACATTTCTAGCTATACCACGCCCATTTCTAGCTATACCACGAGCATTTCTAGCTATTCCCCACCCATTTTTAGCTATTCCCCGCCCATTTCTAGCTATACCACGCGCATTTCTAGCTATACCACGCCCATTTCTAGCTATTCCCCACCCATTTCTAGCTATACCATGCGCATTTCTAGCTATACCATGCACATTTCTGGCTAT
Organism: Chaetoderma sp. LZ-2023a; assembly: GCA_034401795.1. Classification (NCBI taxonomy): domain Eukaryota; kingdom Metazoa; phylum Mollusca; class Caudofoveata; order Chaetodermatida; family Chaetodermatidae; genus Chaetoderma; species Chaetoderma sp. LZ-2023a. The sequence goes on along the minus strand of CM067372.1, from coordinate 177,276,957 downwards.
ACCACGCACATTTCTAGCTATACCACACCCGTTTCTAGCTATACCATGCACATTTCTATCTATACCACGAGCATTTCTAGCTATACCACGCCCATTTCTAGCTATTCCCCACCCATTTCTAGCTATACCACGCACATTTCTAGCTATACCACGCCCATTTCTAGCTATTGCTCACCCATTTCTAGCTATTCCCCATCCATTTCTAGCTATTCCCCGCCCATTTCTAGCTATACCAGGCACATTTCTAGCTATACCACGCCCATTTCTAGCTATACCACGCCAATTTCTAGATATACCACGCGCATTTCTATCTATACCACGTGCATTTCTAGCTATACCACGCCCATTTCTAGCTATTGCCCACCCATTTCTAGCTATTCCCCGCCCATTTCTAGCTATTCCCGGCCCATTTCTAGCTATACCACACGCATTTCTAGCTATACCACGCACATCTCTAGCTATTCCCCGCCCATTTCTAGCTATACCACACGCATTTCTAGCTATACCAGGCACATTTCTAGCTATACCACGCCCATTTCTAGCTATACCACGCGCATTTCTATCTATACCACGTGCATTTCTAGCTATTCCACGCCCATTTCTAGCTATTGCCCACCCATTTCTAGCTATTCCCCACCCATTTCTAGCTATTCCCGGCCCATTTCTAGCTATACCACACGCATTTCTAGCTATACCAGACACATCTCTAGCTATACCACGCCCATTTCTAGCTAGCTATACCACGCGCATTTCTAGCTATATGACGCCCATTTCTAGCTATTCCCCGCCCATTTCTAGCTATACCACGCCCATTTCTAGCTATTCCCCACCCATTTCTAGCTATTCCCCGCCCATTTCTAGCTATACCACGAGCATTTCTAGCTATATCATGCACATTTCTAGCTATACCACGCGCATTTCTAGCTATACCACGCGCATTTCTATCTATACCACGTGCATTTCTAGCTATACCACGCACATTTCTAGCTATTCCCCGCCCATTTCTAGCTATACCACGCCCATTTCTAGCTATTCCCCACCCATTTCTAGCTATTCCCCGCCCATTTCTAGCTATACCACGCCCATTTCTAGCTATACCATGCACATTTCTAGCTATACCACAAGCATTTCTAGCTATACCACGCCCATTTCTAGCTATTCCCCACCCATTTCTAGCTATTCTCCGCCCATGTCTAGCTATACCACGCGCATTTCTAGCTATACCACACCCATTTCAAGCTATTCCCCACCCATTTCTAGCTATTCCCCACCGATTTCTAGCTATGCCATGCATATTTCTAGCTATACCACGCACATTTCTAGCTATACCACGCCCATTTCTAGCTATACCACGAGCATTTCTAGCTATTCCCCACCCATTTTTAGCTATTCCCCGCCCATTTCTAGCTATACCACGCGCATTTCTAGCAATACCACGCCCATTTCTAGCTATTCCCCACCCATTTCTAGCTATACCATGCGCATTTCTAGCTATACCATGCACATTTCTGGCTATACCACGCACATTTCTAGCTATACCACACCCGTTTCTAGCTATACCATGCACATTTCTATCTATACCACGAGCATTTCTAGCTATACCACGGCCATTTCTAGCTATTCCCCACCCATTTCTAGCTATACCACGCACATTTCTAGCTATACCACGCCCATTTCTAGCTATTGCTCACCCATTTCTAGCTATTCCCCATCCATTTCTAGCTATTCCCCGCCCATTTCTAGCTATACCAGGCACATTTCTAGCTATACCACGCCCATTTCTAGCTATACCACGCCAATTTCTAGATATACCACGCGCATTTCTATCTATACCACGTGCATTTCTAGCTATACCACGCCCATTTCTAGCTATTGCCCACCCATTTCTAGCTATTCCCCGCCCATTTCTAGCTATTCCCGGCCCATTTCTAGCTATACCACACGCATTTCTAGCTATACCACGCACATCTCTAGCTATACCACGCCCATTTCTAGCTATACCACGCACATTTCTAGCTATACGACGCCCATTTCTAGCTATTCCCCGCCCATTTCTAGCTATACCAGGCCCATTTCTAGCTATTCCCCACCCATTTCTAGCTATTCCCCGCCCATTTCTAGCTATACCACGAGCATTTCTAGCTATATCATGCACATTTCTAGCTATACCACGCGCATTTCTAGCTATACCACGCGCATTTCTAGCTATACCACACGCATTTCTATCTATACCACGTGCATTTATAGCTATACCACGCCCATTTCTAGCTATTCCCCGCCCATTTCTAGCTATACCACGCCCATTTCTAGCTATTCCCCACCCATTTCTAGCTATTGCCCACCCATTTCTAGCTATTCCCCACCCATTTCTAGCTATTCCCGGCCCATTTCTAGCTATACCACACGCATTTCTAGCTATACCAGACACATCTCTAGCTATACCACGCCCATTTCTAGCTAGCTATACCACGCGCATTTCTAGCTATATGACGCCCATTTCTAGCTATTCCCCGCCCATTTCTAGCTATACCACGCCCATTTCTAGCTATTCCCCACCCATTTCTAGCTATTCCCCGCCCATTTCTAGCTATACCACGAGCATTTCTAGCTATATCATGCACATTTCTAGCTATACCACGCGCATTTCTAGCTATACCACGCGCATTTCTAGCTATACCACGCGCATTTCTATCTATACCACGTGCATTTCTAGCTATACCACGCCCATTTCTAGCTATTCCCCGCCCATTTCTAGCTATACCACGCCCATTTCTAGCTATTCCCCACCCATTTCTAGCTATTCCCCGCCCATTTCTAGCTATACCACGCCCATTTCTAGCTATACCATGCACATTTCTAGCTATACCACGCCCATTTCTAGCTATACCACGCCCATTTCTAGCTATTCCCCACCCATTTCTAGCTATTCCCCGCCCATGTCTAGCTATACCACGCGCATTTCTAGCTATACCACACCCATTTCAAGCTATTCCCCACCCATTTCTAGCTATTCCCCACCCATTTCTAGCTATGCCATGCATATTTCTAGCTATACCACGCACATTTCTAGCTATACCACGCCCATTTCTAGCTATACCACGCCCATTTCTAGCTATTGCTCACCCATTTCTAGCTATTCCCCATCCATTTCTAGCTATTCCCCGCCCATTTCTAGCTATACCACGCGCATTTCTAGCTATACCACGACCATTTCTAGCTATTCCCCACCCATTTCTAGCTATACCATGCGCATTTCTAGCTATACCATGCACATTTCTAGCTATACCACGCACATTTCTAGCTATACCACACCCATTTCTAGCTATACCATGCACATTTCTATCTATACCACGAGCATTTCTAGCTATACCACGCCCATTTCTAGCTATTCCCCACCCATTTCTAGCTATTCCCCGCCCATTTCTAGCTATACCACGCCCATTTCTAGCTATACCATGCACATTTCTAGCCATTCCCCACGCATTTCTAGCTATTCCCCCGCCCATTTCTAGTTATACCACGCGCATTTCTAGCTATACCACGCCCATTTCTAGCTATTCCCCACCCATTTCTAGCTATACCACGCGCATTTCTAGCTATACCACGCGCATTTCTAGCTATACCACGCGCATTTCTAGCTATACCACGCCCATTTCTAGCTATTCCCCACCCATTTCTAGCTAGTCCCCGCCCATTTCTAGCTATACCACGAGCATTTCTAGCTATATTATGCACATTTCTAGCTATACCACGCGCATTTCTATCTATACCACGTGCATTTCTGGCTATACCACGGCCATTTCTAGCTATTCCCCGCCCATTTCTAGCTATACCACGCCCATTTCTAGCTATTCCCCACCCATTTCTAGCTATTCCTGCCCATTTCTAGCTATACCATGCCCATTTCTAGCTATACCCTGCACATTTCTAGCTATACCACGAGCATTTCTAGCTATACCACGCCCATTTCTAGCTATTCCCCACCCATTTCTAGCTATTCCCCGCCCATTTCTAGCTATACCACGCACATTCCTAGCTATACGACGCCCATTTCAAGCTATTCCCCACCCATTTCTAGCTATTCCCCGCCCATTTCTAGCTATACCACGCACATTTCTAGCTATACCACGCACATTTCTAGCTATACCACGCCCATTTCTAGCTATACCATGCCCATTTCTAGCTATACCACGCCCATTTCTAGCTATACCACGCCCATTTCTAGCTATACCACGAGCATTTCTAGCTATTCCCCACCCATTTCTAGCTATTCCCGGCCCATTTCTAGCTATACCACACGCATTTCTAGCTATACCAGACACATCTCTAGCTATACCACGCCCATTTCTAGCTAGCTATACCACGCGCATTTCTAGCTATATGACGCCCATTTCTAGCTATTCCCCGCCCATTTCTAGCTATACCACGCCCATTTCTAGCTATTCCCCACCCATTTCTAGCTATTCCCCGCCCATTTCTAGCTATACCACGAGCATTTCTAGCTATATCATGCACATTTCTAGCTATACCACGCGCATTTCTAGCTATACCACGCGCATTTCTAGCTATACCACGCGCATTTCTATCTATACCACGTGCATTTCTAGCTATACCACGCCCATTTCTAGCTATTCCCCGCCCATTTCTAGCTATACCACGCCCATTTCTAGCTATTCCCCACCCATTTCTAGCTATTCCCCGCCCATTTCTAGCTATACCACGCCCATTTCTAGCTATACCATGCACATTTCTAGCTATACCACAAGCATTTCTAGCTATACCACGCCCATTTCTAGCTATTCCCCACCCATTTCTAGCTATTCCCCGCCCATGTCTAGCTATACCACGCGCATTTCTAGCTATACCACACCCATTTCAAGCTATTCCCCACCCATTTCTAGCTATTCCCCACCCATTTCTAGCTATGCCATGCATATTTCTAGCTATACCACGCACATTTCTAGCTATACCACACCCATTTCCAGCTATACCACGAGCATTTCTAGCTATACCACGTGCATTTCTGGCTATACCACGGCCATTTCTAGCTATTCCCCGCCCATTTCTAGCTATACCACGCCCATTTCTAGCTATTCCCCACCCATTTCTAGCTATACCACGCGCATTTCTAGCTATACCATGCGCATTTCTAGCTATACCACACCCATTTCTAGCTATTCCCCACCCATTTCTAGCTATTCCCGCCCATTTCTAGCTATACCATGCACATTTCTAGCTATACCATGCACATTTCTAGCTATACCACGCGCATTTCTAGCTATTCCCCACCCATTTCTAGCTATTCCCCGCCCATTTCTAGCTATACCATGCACCTTTCTAGCTATACCACGCACATTTCTAGCTATACCATGCACATTTCTAGCTATACCACGCACATTTCTAGCTATTCCCCGCCCATTTCTAGCTATACCATGCACCTTTCTAGCTATACCACGCACATTTCTAGCTATACCATGCACATTTCTAGCTATACCACGCACATTTCTAGCGATACCACGCACATTTCTAGCTATACCACGTGCATTTCTAGCTATACCACACCCATTTCTAGCTCTTCCGCACCCATTTCTAGCTATTCCCTGCCCATTTCTAGCTATACCACACACATTTCTAGCTATAACATGCACATTTCTAGCTATACCACGAGCATTTCTAGCTATACCACACACATTTCTAGCTATTCCCGCCCATTTCTAGCTATACCATGCACATTTCTAGCTATACCACGCACATTTCTAGCTATACCACACGCATTTCTAGCTATTCCCCGCCCGTTTCTAGCTATACCATGCACATTTCTAGCTATACCACACACATTTCTAGCTATACCACACCCATTTCTAGCTATACCACGCACATTTCTAGCTATACCATGCACATTTCTAGCTATACCACGCGCATTTCTAGCTATACCACACAAATTTCTAGCTATACCACGCACATTTCCAGCTATACCACGCACATTTATAGCTATACCACGCACATTTCTAGCTATACCACACACATTTCTAGCTACGATCCACCCACTGTGTACATTTTGTGGAATCAATTCATATACTTTGAACCCTGAGTTCCCAGAATCCAAACTTCAAGGCACAATTACATGCACATATAGATATAGAAGTACATGTAAGCTGTTGAATATTTTGAAACTAATTTGACTGTGTGTGCCCATAGGCGGCAACAGCGCCCAGTCAAACTAGTTCCAAAATATTCAACAGAATGTATGTTAAAATTGCAAATTTTTACAAAGACTTACGTGACAGACTTTTCGACCTTCCTGATGAAATTACATCATTTTGGTTGTGACAATAGTTAACATGTATGTGATTATGGCACCAGATACTTGAATAACACATCGGATCCATCCATTAGACTGAACTCGTCTTTACTGATGTCCGTCTACCTGGATTGGTTTAAGGAGCATAATATTAGAATTCCCACACGGATCAGATTCAAATTTTGTAAGTCTTACATTGGGACATGACCTCACTCGGATTCCATTCATAGTCACCAGAGTTACCTCCCCTGAAAATTCTAAAAAAACTGCTTTCCTGAGTATAGATTTAGAAAGCTTACTTGGCTTGGCTTCAAATTTCGTAAGTGAATCCTTCGTGAAAATACAGAGTTTCAGATGGTATTATAGAGGAATGCATCCATATTTGCCAGAGTTATCTTTCTTGGCATAAATTTGTATTTCTGCTCATGTTATTTCTGTTTGAACAAATGTCGGCAGGATGTGTCTTTAATGCTAATGTTATTTTCTTTCACTTGTAGATGGTGTGAATCTGTTCTATCTGTGTATTGCCATTTACCTTTTTGGTGATATGTCTATATACTGTGCTGCAGTACCTAAGTCCTTAAGAGACGTGATGTGGTAAGATGATTCTAAAATCACTTAACCATTTAATGGTCTGGAGCCGGCCAAAGCTGGTCTCAGGTGTGGTCTTGAGCAATGGCCATTTGTAGGCCAAGGGAAGTCTATTTTTGAAAATTTGCCACTAATGACTGGCTCGATCATCGAGCCAGCCATTCCAGTGGCAAATTTAAAAATAATTTTTTTGGGAATTTATATTAATAAGCGAATATTTGTATTTCCGTGACCAAATTTTAACATGAAAGAGTTTTGCGAGTGCTGGATGCTACCATACTAGAGCATATTATACAGACTCAACTCTTAATGTTTAATATTTTAATGTTGTATTTTAGCCGCAAATTCTCTCTGAAAAGCCTCTGCATTGGTCTGAGGAAAGGTCCACTTACAGCCCAAGAGAATATGTTAGAAAATGTACCGCTTGAATGACTGGCTCAATAACCGCGGCATGAAGACTAAAATATCTGTTTTCATGTGGAATGAAGTAAATCACTTTTCAAAACACCGCATTTAAAAAATGGGTATTTGAATGTATGAGGGTCTTGTCATGATTGTAAAACAAATAGATCACCCTCCCTGAGACCCCCTCCCCTCTTCTGCTAAGATGGAACTATATAGCTCTTGAAAATCTGCAAATGTCTTGGAATGACAGAGTCTTTGATAACATTTTCTTGAAACATTGAATTAATGATAGAATATTTTCTGGAATATATTGCTCTATTTTGTTATACAGCACTTACCGTTTATCAAACAATGGCTCGAGTGGCTTAACTGCAAACCTAACTGATGATGATCCATGCTGGCCGGGAGTGGACAATATCAGCCGAATGAATGCTTATAGGCTGGCATTGGTAATATTAGTATAATACAGGAATCCCGTTTTAGCTATGCCCCGCCCATCTCTAGATAACCTCCACCCACACTGTTCCCGTTTTGGGATCGATCGATTCATGCACTCTCTGAAACTAAATTTCCAGAAAACTATGCAGGTAAGTAGTTGAGTATTTTGAGACTAATTTGACTGTGCTGTTGCTGCGTATGGCAGTTACAGTGCCCAGCCAACTTAGTTTCAATATATTCAACAGCATGCTTATTAAAAAGTAAAGACATAATTCATACACTAATGCTTAGTCCGTCACCAATTATGCGTTCGTGACGAACTTACCTACCTTATGATGTCATTGATTATGACATCAGTCTACACTTCACATAGTTGATTATGACATCATATGATGGATGGATGAACTGGAAAGGTCCATTGTGTAAACAAGCCCAAAAAACTTAATCTTTTAACCCTCAAATTTGTTAAAAGAATTTTAATTTTTCTCAGAAAATATCCATTTGCAGATGAAGAAATTACTTTTGAAAATTTACCACTAGACTGATTGGTTTGATAATTGAGCCAGTCATTCCAGTGATATAGTGATCTTCTTTTGCTCTGCAAATGAACATTTCTCAGGACCACTCAAGGCCTGTGATTCTGATTTAAAAATGCAGATCCAAATCAGATAAAATCATGCATCTAGAGATATCTCTGAAACTGCTGATCCGATTTTGCTCAAACCTTTAACACAAGAAAGTGTGGGATGCATAGGTTAACTAGGATTACACCATACTGGATGTGATGCAAAGAAATTGACAAATCAGAAACTCCATGATGTGACAAAAACCTGATGGTGAGTGTCTGCAATCTCTGATTATTCTTGTGTGTGAGAGTGAATTTTGTCGTTCATGTGATGACCATGGCAGAAGTTTCTATCTTTTGTAGCAATGAAAATGTTGCTATGATGGGAACCATATGTATTATTCTAATGTTAGAATATTCAGGATCTCAAATGAGCTTTTTTTTTATCCCATTGACACTAGAAATTCTCTTAATGTAGGTGTTCATTTCTAGCTATTACCCACCTGTTTCTAGCTATTACCCACCTGTTTCTAGCTATTACCCACCTGTTTCTAGCTATGACCCACCTGTTTCTAGCTATGACCCACCTGTTTCTAGCTATGACCCACTTGTTTCTAGCTATGACCCACCTGTTTCTAGCTATGACCCACCTGTTTCTAGCTATGCCCTGCCTATTTCTATCTATGCCCTGCCTATTTCTATCTATGCCATACCTATTTCTATCTATGCCATACCTATTTCTATCTATGCCCTGCCTATTTCTATCTATGCCATACCTATTTCTATCTATGCCATACCTATTTCTATCTATGCCCTGCCTATTTCTATCTATGCCATACCTATTTCTATCTATGCCATACCTATTTCTATCTATGCCCTGCCTATTTCTATCTATGCCATACCTATTTCTATCTATGTCCTACCTATTTCTATCTATGCCCTGCCTATTTCTATCTATGCCATACCTATTTCTATCTATGCCCTGCCTATTTCTATCTATGCCATACCTATTTCTATCTATGTCCTACCTATTTCTATCTATGCCCTGCCTATTTCTATCTATGCCATACCTATTTCTATCTATGCCCTGCCTATTTCTATCTATGCCATACCTATTTCTATCTATGTCCTACCTATTTCTATCTATGCCCTGCCTATTTCTATCTATGCCATACCTATTTCTATCTATGCCCTACCTATTTCTATCTGTTCCCTACCTATTTCTATCTGTGCCCCACACATTTCTATCTATGCCCTACCTGTTTCTAGCTATGGTCCACCTATTTCTATCTATGCCCTACCTATTTCTATGTATGCCCTACCTGTTTCTAGCTATGGCCCACCAAATTATCTATGCCCACCCATTTCTATCTATGCCCTACCTATTTCTATCTATGGCCCACCTATTTCTAGCTATGCCTGACCCATTTCTGTCTATGCCTGACCCATTTCTGTCTATGCCCCACCCAGATTTACGTGTGTTTAACTAGATTTTAAACTGGAATTCCCTGAATCTCACAGTAACTATACAGGTAAGGTGTTAAATATTTTGAAACTAATTTAACTGGGCTTTTGCTGCCTACGCTCCTAGTCAAATTAGTCTCAAAATAATCAACACAATATTCCTTTCATCATAAAGAATTTCATAATTTCTGGTTAGCTGGTTAATATTAAAATGATCTGGACTTGAGTAAATATCATTTTGATGTCGCTTTAGTGTTATTGGCAGTTCATAGTTAAATTTTGCATAAGTTGTCTTGTATGTTGATTGACATTTTCATTTCAGATGCTATTTATTCTGCTGCTCGGTCCATTTGTCTTCTTTAATGCGCAAAAGACGAAGTATCTGCAGATCTTCACATCCATCATGCGCTGGTTAGGTAAGACAATCTGTGCATCCATCATGCGCTGGTTAGGTAAGACAATCTGTGCATCCATCATGCGCTGGTTAGGTAAGACAATCTGCATCCATCATGCGCTGGTTAGGTAAGACAATCTGTGCATCCATCATGCGCTGGTTAGGTAAGACAATCTGTGCATCCATCATGCGCTGGTTAGGTAAGACAATCTGTGCATCCATCATGCGCTGGTTAGGTAAGACAATCTGTGCATCCATCATGCGCTGGTTAGGTAAGACAATCTGTGCATCCATCATGCGCTGGTTAGGTAAGACAATCTGTGCATCCATCATGCGCTGGTTAGGTAAGACAATCTGTGCATCCATCATGCGCTGGTTAGGTAAGACAATCTGTGCATCCATCATGCGCTGGTTAGGTAAGACAATCTGTGCATCCATCATGCGCTGGTTAGGTAAGACAATCTGTGCATCCATCATGCGCTGGTTAGGTAAGACAATCTGTGCATCCATCATGCGCTGGTTAGGTAAGACAATCTGTGCATCCATCATGCGCTGGTTAGGTAAGACAATCTGTGCATCCATCATGCGCTGGTTAGGTAAGACAATCTGTGCATCCATCATGCGCTGGTTAGGTAAGACAATCTGTGCATCCATCATGCGCTGGTTAGGTAAGACAATCTGTGCTGCCATCATGCGCTGGTTAGGTAAGACAATCTGTGCATCCATCATGCGCTGGTTAGGTAAGACAATCTGTGCTGCCATCATGCGCTGGTTAGGTAAGACAATCTGTGCATCCATCATGCGCTGGTTAGGTAAGACAATCTGTGCTGCCATCATGCGCTGGTTAGGTAAGACAATCTGTGCATCCATCATGCGCTGGTTAGGTAAGACAATCTGTGCTGCCATCATGCGCTGGTTAGGTAAGACAATCTGTGCTGCCATCATGCGCTGGTTAGGTAAGACAATCTGTGCATCCATCATGCGCTGGTTAGGTAAGACAATCTGTGCTGCCATCATGCGCTGGTTAGGTAAGACAATCTGTGCATCCATCATGCGCTGGTTAGGTAAGACAATCTGTGCATCCATCATGCGCTGGTTAGGTAAGACAATCTGTGCTGCCATCATGCGCTGGTTAGGTAAGACAATCTGTGCTGCCATCATGCGCTGGTTAGGTAAGACAATCTGTGCTGCCATCATGCGCTGGTTAGGTAAGACAATCTGTGCATCCATCATGCGCTGGTTAGGTAAGACAATCTGTGCTGCCATCATGCGCTGGTTAGGTAAGACAATCTGTGCTGCCATCATGCGCTGGTTAGGTAAGACAATCTGTGCATCCATCATGCGCTGGTTAGGTAAGACAATCTGTGCTGCCATCATGCGCTGGTTAGGTAAGACAATCTGTGCTGCCATCATGCGCTGGTTAGGTAAGACAATCTGTGCATCCATCATGCGCTGGTTAGGTAAGACAATCTGTGCTGCCATCATGCGCTGGTTAGGTAAGACAATCTGTGCTGCCATCATGCGCTGGTTAGGTAAGACAATCTGTGCATCCATCATGCGCTGGTTAGGTAAGACAATCTGTGCTGCCATCATGCGCTGGTTAGGTAAGACAATCTGTGCATCCATCATGCGCTGGTTAGGTAAGACAATCTGTGCATCCATCATGCGCTGGTTAGGTAAGACAATCTGTGCTGCCATCATGCGCTGGTTAGGTAAGACAATCTGTGCTGCCATCATGCGCTGGTTAGGTAAGACAATCTGTGCTGCCATCATGCGCTGGTTAGGTAAGACAATCTGTGCTGCCATCATGCGCTGGTTAGGTAAGACAATCTGTGCATCCATCATGCGCTGGTTAGGTAAGACAATCTGTGCTGCCATCATGCGCTGGTTAGGTAAGACAATCTGTGCTGCCATCATGCGCTGGTTAGGTAAGACAATCTGTGCTGCCATCATGCGCTGGTTAGGTAAGACAATCTGTGCATCCATCATGCGCTGGTTAGGTAAGACAATCTGTGCTGCCATCATGCGCTGGTTAGGTAAGACAATCTGTGCTGCCATCATGCGCTGGTTAGGTAAGACAATCTGTGCATCCATCATGCGCTGGTTAGGTAAGACAATCTGTGCTGCCATCATGCGCTGGTTAGGTAAGACAATCTGTGCTGCCATCATGCGCTGGTTAGGTAAGACAATCTGTGCATCCATCATGCGCTGGTTAGGTAAGACAATCTGTGCTGCCATCATGCGCTGGTTAGGTAAGACAATCTGTGCTGCCATCATGCGCTGGTTAGGTAAGACAATCTGTGCTGCCATCATGCGCTGGTTAGGTAAGACAATCTGTGCTGCCATCATGCGCTGGTTAGGTAAGACAATCTGTGCTGCCATCATGCGCTGGTTAGGTAAGACAATCTGTGCTGCCATCATGCGCTGGTTAGGTAAGACAATCTGTGCATCCATCATGCGCTGGTTAGGTAAGACAATCTGTGCTGCCATCATGCGCTGGTTAGGTAAGACAATCTGTGCATCCATCATGCGCTGGTTAGGTAAGACAATCTGTGCATCCATCATGCGCTGGTTAGGTAAGACAATCTGTGCTGCCATCATGCGCTGGTTAGGTAAGACAATCTGTGCATCCATCATGCGCTGGTTAGGTAAGACAATCTGTGCTGCCATCATGCGCTGGTTAGGTAAGACAATCTGTGCTGCCATCATGCGCTGGTTAGGTAAGACAATCTGTGCTGCCATCATGCGCTGGTTAGGTAAGACAATCTGTGCATCCATCATGCGCTGGTTAGGTAAGACAATCTGTGCTGCCATCATGCGCTGGTTAGGTAAGACAATCTGTGCATCCATCATGCGCTGGTTAGGTAAGACAATCTGTGCATCCATCATGCGCTGGTTAGGTAAGACAATCTGTGCATCCATCATGCGCTGGTTAGGTAAGACAATCTGTGCTGCCATCATGCGCTGGTTAGGTAAGACAATCTGTGCTGCCATCATGCGCTGGTTAGGTAAGACAATCTGTGCTGCCATCATGCGCTGGTTAGGTAAGACAATCTGTGCTGCCATCATGCGCTGGTTAGGTAAGACAATCTGTGCATCCATCATGCGCTGGTTAGGTAAGACAATCTGTGCTGCCATCATGCGCTGGTTAGGTAAGACAATCTGTGCTGCCATCATGCGCTGGTTAGGTAAGACAATCTGTGCTGCCATCATGCGCTGGTTAGGTAAGACAATCTGTGCTGCCATCATGCGCTGGTTAGGTAAGACAATCTGTGCTGCCATCATGCGCTGGTTAGGTAAGACAATCTGTGCTGCCATCATGCGCTGGTTAGGTAAGACAATCTGTGCTGCCATCATGCGCTGGTTAGGTAAGACAATCTGTGCTGCCATCATGCGCTGGTTAGGTAAGACAATCTGTGCTGCCATCATGCGCTGGTTAGGTAAGACAATCTGTGCTGCCATCATGCGCTGGTTAGGTAAGACAATCTGTGCTGCCATCATGCGCTGGTTAGGTAAGACAATCTGTGCTGCCATCATGCGCTGGTTAGGTAAGACAATCTGTGCTGCCATCATGCGCTGGTTAGGTAAGACAATCTGTGCTGCCATCATGCGCTGGTTAGGTAAGACAATCTGTGCTGCCATCATGCGCTGGTTAGGTAAGACAATCTGTGCTGCCATCATGCGCTGGTTAGGTAAGACAATCTGTGCTGCCATCATGCGCTGGTTAGGTAAGACAATCTGTGCTGCCATCATGCGCTGGTTAGGTAAGACAATCTGTGCTGCCATCATGCGCTGGTTAGGTAAGACAATCTGTGCTGCCATCATGCGCTGGTTAGGTAAGACAATCTGTGCTGCCATCATGCGCTGGTTAGGTAAGACAATCTGTGCTGCCATCATGCGCGGGTTAGGTAAGACAATCTGTGCTGCCATCATGCGCGGGTTAGGTAAGACAATCTGTGCTGCCATCATGCGCGGGTTAGGTAAGACAATCTGTGCTGCCATCATGCGCTGGTTAGGTAAGACAATCTGTGCTGCCATCATGCGCGGGTTAGGTAAGACAATCTGTGCTGCCATCATGCGCTGGTTAGGTAAGACAATCTGTGCTGCCATCATGCGCTGGTTAGGTAAGACAATCTGTGCTGCCATCATGCGCTGGTTAGGTAAGACAATCTGTGCATCCATCATGCGCTGGTTAGGTAAGACAATCTGTGCTGCCATCATGCGCTGGTTAGGTAAGACAATCTGTGCTGCCATCATGCGCTGGTTAGGTAAGACAATCTGTGCTGCCATCATGCGCTGGTTAGGTAAGACAATCTGTGCTGCCATCATGCGCTGGTTAGGTAAGACAATCTGTGCTGCCATCATGCGCTGGTTAGGTAAGACAATCTGTGCTGCCATCATGCGCTGGTTAGGTAAGACAATCTGTGCATCCATCATGCGCTGGTTAGGTAAGACAATCTGTGCTGCCATCATGCGCTGGTTAGGTAAGACAATCTGTGCTGCCATCATGCGCGGGTTAGGTAAGACAATCTGTGCTGCCATCATGCGCGGGTTAGGTAAGACAATCTGTGCTGCCATCATGCGCGGGTTAGGTAAGACAATCTGTGCTGCCATCATGCGCTGGTTAGGTAAGACAATCTGTGCTGCCATCATGCGCTGGTTAGGTAAGACAATCTGTGCTGCCATCATGCGCGGGTTAGGTAAGACAATCTGTGCTGCCATCATGCGCGGGTTAGGTAAGACAATCTGTGCTGCCATCATGCGCGGGTTAGGTAAGACAATCTGTGCTGCCTAGTGGAGCCCTCCATGTTTCTATAATGGAACTTTCTAGTTTTAGCTATACCACATCCATCCCTAGTTAAGGTCCACCCATGCTTTTCCCGTGTTAGGATCGAACGATCCCTAAGCGGCCTGAATATCAATTTTCAGAAAACTATACGGATAAGCTGTTGAATATTTTTAAACTAATTTGACTGGGTGGCCCAGTCAAATTAGTTTCAAAATATTCAGCAACGCGTTTATTAAATAGTAAAGACATACAATTCCTACAACAATGCTTAGTCCGTCTCCAATCATCGTTCGTGTTGTACTTATCTACGTCATTCATGACGTCATTGATTATGATGTTATCCTATAATTACGTAGTTGATTAACATGTCATATAATGGAATGATGAACTGGAAAAGTCCATTATATAGTGTATAAGGTTTGCTAGACGATCCTTGAAAGTACTTCCTGTGAAAGTAATTTCAAAATATTCAACAGAATCTTTCATACATTTGTAAAGAATTTGTTGTATCTGATTTTTGAAATAGAAAGAGTTGGAACATATAGTTGGAACAATACGTTCCACCAGGGCAGTCAATCAAGATATAGTACTATGCTACTGGGCCTGTCAACCCAGACTAGTTTTATGGGAAGCCTACTGGGATGTACAATCCAGACACTGATCTATCTCAGTGGCCAGCTGATAGCCAGCTCAATCCAGCCATAGCAGTGCTTGAAATAAACCAAGGTTGCCCATGCCTGTTGCCTTGGTACCCCTCCATTTTGGCATCTTTTTAAGGCAAAAACTGCCTTAGGTGCCCTCCTCTATTGCCTTGGTGTTTGTCATATAGACTGCTAAATAAAGTATCCAAAGTAAATGTACAGAGTCATGAAAATGTAGATAGCAACACTGAACGTTCTCTGGCTATAATGCTTGTACTGTAGATGGGGAATAAGGGCTTCTTGATCCTGATTGCTGGAGAAAGTCCAAATGTTGCCTTCATGCGCATCCTCAGGAGGCTTCGTCTGCCTTGATGTCCTAACACATTAACTTAGTGCCCTAAAATTATGAAAGCACTGCCTTGCCCTTTATTGATATCTTCCAAGCCGTGCCAAATTTCTGTTATATTTACTGATCTGTTGCTCGAGTCAAGTGTGTGACATATATCACAATCAAATGCATCACATGTTAGCTGATGCCATGATGAACATGACGAAGGTGGTAATGGTCCATCACAAAAGTTTGTGAATTGTCTGTCTAATGAATTGACCATTTAACCCTTAGAACTCATATCAGCCAAAAACAGTTTCTGGAGTGGTCTTGAGAGATGTCCATTTGCAGACTAAGTGAAGAGTATTTTTGAAAAGTTATCACGGAAATGACTGGCTCAATAATGGAGCCAGTCATTTCAGTGCTAAATTTTCAAAAATAGTCTTCTCTTGGTCTGCAAATGGATATTTTCGATAAGAAAATTGAAATTTTCGTAAATAAATTCAAGGGTTAAAGGGTTAAGAAACATCGGCAGGAACATCCCCAGTCAAAGTAGTTTCAAAATATTCAACAGCTTGCCTGTATGGTTATTGGGAAATTTAAGATTATGTGAGTTCATGGTTCAAACAGCTAAAATGTATACAAACAGGTGTACACAGTGGGCGGAGCTTGTATATAAATGGCCGGGCAAAGCTAGTAATGTATCACTCTATTATGTTGCATCCATCCGTCTGTGTATTACTTTAGAATGCTAACATGGATTTGCTTCAAACTTGATAGGTAGACACATCTGGACAATATATATACCTCGCTTGGAGTATTGCATTACAGCAAAATCCATCGGTATCGGCCAGAGTTATCTCCTTTGCAATAAAATCTAGTTTCCGCAACAGATTTACTTCAATTTCATTTAAATTGATAGCTGATACCTCTGAACAAGACCTCACTTGGCATTGCTTTACAGCAGAATTATCCATCCATGCTCGCCATGGTTACATCCACTGAAATTTGTATTTGAGCTCGATAACATTACTTTCATTTTGACAAATGTCAACAGACCAGAACTTGTCATTTCAAGCCATGTTGATTATTGATTTACACATTTTTGCAGCCTTCATCAGCATGATCGTGCTTGCTGTCATAAAACTAGCCAAGGGTCAAGGCCTTGGTCATCCACCGGTTGCGGACATCTCTGGATTGCCCAATCTGTTTGGCGTGTGCGTCTATGCCTTTATGTGCCACCACTCTTTGCCGTCACTCATTACTCCGATCAAAGACAAATCAAAGCTCAACCCATTACTCGCGGCGGATTACACACTTATACTCGGATTCTATGCACTGCTGTCGTTTACTGGAATATATGCCGTGCACGATGTCAAAGATTTATACACGCTAAACTTTGAACCAGATACACCGGAGCCAATTACAAATATGGAATTCTTCCAGTATTTTCTAGCTCTGTTCCCTGTCTTCACACTGAGTACAAACTTTCCCATAATCGCAATCACTTTACGTAACAACTTAAAAGCTATACCGCTATTCTATAATGAACTACGACCATATCCATGGTGTGTTGACAAAGTTGTCTTCCCTTTAGTCGCAATTCTTCCACCAGTTGGAATTGCTATGGCAACGAACCAAGTAGAGTTTCTTGTCGGAATAACTGGTTCCTATGCTGGAGCAGGGATCCAGTATATTATCCCTGTTTTTTTGGTTTATTATGCTCGTAAAATGGCGATATACGATGTCGGGTCCGTGCTGATGAACAAACACCGCTCCCCATTCCGTCATAATGCCTGGTTGATATTCGTCATTGTATGGGCGCTACTTTGTGTGGTCTTTGTCACTGTTAATCATATAATAACAAAGAAATGAGCTGGTATCCCGATCCTGTTCATACAGCACAAGGGAGATAATTCATGTAATAATTCATGGGATTTATTATTAACCCTTTAACCCTCGAATTAATTCAAGAAAATTTAAATTTTCTCATAGAAAATGTCTATTTGCAGACCAAGAGAAGACTATTTTTGAAAATTTACCACTGGAATTACTGGCTCGGTTATTGAGCCAGTCATTTCCGCGGTAAATTTTCAAAAATACTCTTCCTTTGGTCTGCAAATGGACATTTCTCAAGGCCACTGCAGAAGCCATTTTTGCCTGATATGAGGGTTACAGGGTTGAACTTTGTGGGAAGGATACAAGGGCCATGATTGTGATAGAGAAAATTTAACAAATGGACAGACATAATATGAATATGAAAATTATACAGAATGGAGCTTCAACAAACCGGGAGGATGCTCATGGTGTTCCGATGAATGACCTTGAGTTTTGAATCTGAAGGTGAAAGAAAGACCAGTGTCATCTATTAGGGAAGGTGCGAGAGAGAGAGAGGATTCTCAGAATACTTACAAGTTTAATTTGTAATGAAAGCCGGATTATCGGCACAGTATTATTAGCTCACCTGGCCTGAAAGGCCAAGTGAGCTTATGTCGTGGCGACCGTCCGTCGTGTGTCCGTCCGTAAACTTTTCCTTTAAAACGACTTCTTTTCAAGAACCACTGAGCCGATTTCAATTATATTTGGCAGGAAGCATGCCTAGGGCATAGAGATTCAAGTTTGTTCAAATGAAGCCGATCGGCCAAAATCCAAGATGGCCGTCGGCCAAAATGGCTGATTTTTAGAAAAACTTTAAAAAATCTCCGAAACCGCTGGATGAATTGATTCAAACCTCATAACACATCATCTGTGGCAGCGGTAGACCCAAGTTTGTTCTAGGCAACCTGATTGACCGATTTGCTTGGCAGCCATCTTGGATGACCTAGTTTTCGCGAAAATGACTTCTCCCGAACCGCTGAAGGGATAGAGCTGAAGTTGTGTAAATATGTTTAGGGACCAAGCGCCTGTCAAGTTTGTTCAAGGGAAGTTTATTCGTTAAAAAACATGGCCGCCATCAACCAATCAAAATTCAGTGTTTCTAGGTCATATTGGCTTTTTTGTATTTGATGTATTTTGATCGCGAAAATTGCTTTATATATGCTTATCAGTGTGGCGAGTTAAAATATGCCACTTTCGAGACTGTCGGATAACCGCTTTGGCTGCCATCTCGGTTTGTTTTCCCGCCAAAGGCGTCCATAGTAAAGCAATGGGCCCATAATAAAGCAATGGGGAATTCTTTAAACGACTTCTTCTCAAGAACCACTGAGCCGATTTCAATTATATTTGTGAGGAAGCATTCATAGGGCATAGAGATGTAAGTTTGTTCAAATGAACCCGATCGGCCAATTTGTCCGGCGGCCATCTTTGATTTAGGCCGATTTTAGGAAACGTCTTTAAAAATCTTCTCCGAAACGGCTTTGGGGATTGATGCAAACCTCATGAAATATGATTTATGGCAAGGGAACTAGATTGGTCAAATGGTTCGGCGGCCATCTTGGTTGACCTAGTTGTAGTGAAAATGACTTATTCTCCAGAAGCGCTGAAGGGATCGGGCCGAAATTTGGCAGGTATGATTAGGGCCTAAGGGCCATTAAAGTTTGTTCAAGAGAAGTTGATCCGTCAAAAAACATGTCCGCCGTGGGCCAATCAATATATAGCATGTTTGGTGGCCATATTGTATTTTTTTATTTGATGGATTTTGAGGCCGAAATTGTTTTTATGTGTTTTTGGGTATTCTGATCTCAAATTTGTAATTTTCGAGACTGTGGATAAATGGTTTGCTGGCCATCTTGTTGATAAAGAGCATTCTAGTGTTACATATGCAATGGCGAACGTCCGTCGTCTGGTGTCCGTCAACTTTTCCTTTAAACAACTTCTTCTCAAGAACCACTTGGGCGATTTTAATTATATTTGGCAGGAAGCATCCTTAGGGTATAGGGATTCAAGTTTGTGCAAACGGGGCCAGTCGGCCAAAATCGAAGATGGCCGTCTGCCAAATCAGCCGATTTTGAGAAATGTCTGAAAATCTCCGAAACCGCTCAGGGGATCGATTCAAAATTCATGGAATATCATCTAGGCGTGTAGCAGAACCAAGTTTGTTCAAGGGAACTTGCTACTCCATATGGTCCGGCAGCCATCTTGGATGACCTACTTTTCGCTAAAACAACATCTCAAGAACCACTGAATGGATCGGGCCCAAATTTGGGAAATATTATTAGCTCACCTGGCCTGAAAGGCCAAGTGAGCTTATGTTGTGCCGACCGTCCGTTGTGTGTCCGTCGTCCGTCCGTCCGTCAACTTTTCCTTTAAAATATCTTCTCGAGAACTGCTGGGCCGATTTCAATTATATTTGGCATGAAGCATCCTTAAGGCATAGCGATTCATGTTTGTTCAAACGAACCCGATCAGCCAATTTGGCCGGCGACCATCTTGGATTTTGGGCGATTTTTAGAAATGTCTAAAAATCTTCTCCCAAACCATTTGAGGGAACGATTCAAAACTCACGAAATATGATCTAGGGTAAGCGCTGAATCAAGTTTGGTCAAGGGAACTTGATTGACTAAATGGTTCAGCGGCCATCTTGGATGACATAATTTTCACAAAAACGACTTCTTCCCCAGAACCGCTGAAGCGATCAGGCCGAAATTTGTGATATATAATTAGCAACTAAGGGCGATTAATATTTGTTCAAGAGATGTTGATTCATCGAAAAACATGGCCGCGGTGGACCAATCAAAATATAGTGTTTGGCAGCCATATTGGATTTTTTTATTTGATAGATTTTGAGGCCGAAATTCGTTGTATATAGGTTTTTGGGTATTCTGATCTCAAATTTGCAATTTTCAAAACTGTCGGATAAACGGTTTGGCAGCCATCTTGGATCATTTTTCTGCCAAAAGCTCCCATACTAAAGCAATGGGGAAATTTAAAATGGCTTCTCGAGAACTACTGGGCCGATTTGAATTATGTTTGGCAGGAAGCATCGTTCCGGCATAGAAATTTCATTTTGTTCAAACGAAGCCGATCGGCCAGTTTGGCCGGTGGCCATCTTTGATTTCGGCCGATTTTTAGAAATGTCTTGAAAAATCTCGTTCTCCGAAATGGCTTGGGGAATCAATTCAAAACTTATGAAACCTCATCTAGGCAAAGAGGTCAGCCAAGTTTGTTCAAGACAACTTGATTGGCCGAATGGTTCGGCAGCCATCTTGGATGACCTAGTTTTCCCGAAAACAACTTCCCCAGAACCGCTGAATGGATCAGGCCAAAATTTGGGAGATATGATTAGGGACTAAGGGCCATTAAAGTTTGTTCAAGGGATGTTGCTCCGTCAAAAAACATGGCCGTCGTGGGCCAATCAAAATATGGTATGTTTGGCGGCCATATTGGTTTTTTTTATTTGATGGATTTTGAGGCCGAAATTGGTTTTATATATAGGTTTTTGGGTATTCTGATCTCAAATTTGCAATTTTCGAAACTGGGATAAACGGTTTGGTGGCCATCTTGGATCATTTTCCTGCCAAAAGCTCCCATACTAAAGCAATGGGAAATTTAAAATATGTTCTCAAGAACTACTGGGCCGATTTCAATTATATTTAGCATGAAGCATCCTTAAGCCATAGAGATTCAAGTTTGCTCAAACAAACCTGATCGGCCAATTTGGCCGGCGACCATCTTGGATTTCGATCGATTTTTAGAAATGTCTAAAAATCTTCTCCCAAACCATTGGAGGGATTGATTCAGAACTCACGAAATATGATCTAGGGTAAGCGCTGAATCAAGTTTGTTCACGGTAACTTGATTGACCAAATGGTTCAGTGGCCATCTTGGATGACCTAGTTTTCACAAAAATGACTTCTTCCCCCCCACCTCTTGCTGAAGCGATCAGGCCAAAATTTGTGATATATAATTAGCAACTAAGGGCGATTAAGGTTTGTTCAAGAGAAGTTGATTCATCGAAAAACATGGCCGCGGGTGGACCAATCAAAATATAGTGTGTTTGGCAGCCAATTTGGATTTTTTTATTTGATGGATTTTGCGGCCGAAATTCGTTTTATATAGGTTTTTGGGTATTCTGATCTCAAATTTGCAATTTTCGAAACTGTCGGATAAACGGTTTGGCACCCATCTTGGATCATTTTCCCGCCAAAAGCTCACATAATAAAGCAATGGGAAATTTAAAATGTCTTCTCGAGAACTACTGGGCCGATTTGAATTATATTTGGCAGGAAGCATCCTTATGGCATAGAAATTTCATTTTGTTCAAACGAAGCCGATCGGCCAGTTTGGCCGGTGGCCATCTTTGATTTTGGCTGATTTTTAGAAATGTCTTTAAAAATTGTGTTCTCCGAAACGGCTTGGGGAATCGATTCAAAACTTATGAAACCTCATCTAGGCAAAGAGGTAAGCCAAGTTTGTTCAAGACAACTTGATTGACCGAATGGTTCAGCAGCCATCTTGGATGACCTAGCTTTCCTGAAAATGACTTCTCCAGAACTGCTGAATGGATCAGGACAAAATTTGGGAGATATGATTAGGGACTAAGGGCCATTAAAGTTTGTTCAAGGGAAGTTGCTCCGTCAAAAAACATGTCCACCGTGGGACAATCAAAATGTAGCGTGTTTGGCAGACGTATTGGATTTTTTTATTTGATGGATTTTGAGGCCAAAGTTGGTTCTATATATGTTTTTGGGTATTCTGAGCTCAAATTTGCAATTTTCGAAACTCGGATAAACGGTTTGGTGGCCATCTTACATAATTTTCTCGTCAAAAGCTCCCATGCTTAAGCAATGGGAAATTTCAAATGTCTTCTCGAGAACTACCAGGCCGATTTCAATTATATTTGGCAGGAAGCATCCTTAGGGCATAAGGATCCAAGTTTGTTCAAATGAACCCGATTGGCCAATTTGCTAAGCGGCCATTTTGGATTTCGGCCAATTTCAGGAAATGTCTTTATAAATCTTCTCCGAAACCACTTGCAGAATCTTCATCTAGGCGACGAGGTAAGCCAAGTTTGTTCAAGAGGACTTGATTTACCAAATGGTTCGACGACCATCTTGGATGACCTGGTTTTCACCAAAATGACTCCTTCAGAACCATTGAAGGATCACGCCAAAATTTGGGCCATTAAAATTTGTGCAAGGGAAGTTGATCCATCAAAAAAACATGGGCGCTGTGGGCCAATCAAAATGTAGTCTGTTTGGCGGCCATATTGCACTTGCAAAAATGTCCACCAACTCATTTAAAAGACTGCTAAACCACCCACCAACAATTTTGACAAAAATTGATGGTGCTCCAGGTGAGCGACACGGGCCCTTTGGGCCTCTTGTTTTTAATTATCGATCATGTGATTTCAGTCTTGATTCTGAAGAAAATACAAAGTAATCAGGTCACTATGAAATACAATATTGTATTAATCCTGGAATCTAGTCCGTGAAAGAAGGTGACCAGTACACGCTGAATAATTACTCTGAGATTGTCATGTTGATTCTATGGAATATAATGTCTGTGGATGTGCATTCTATGGAATATAATGCCTGTGGATATTTATTCCTATACACCTATAGATATTATACATGATCCTATGTCAAATTTTATATTCATGAGAATAATCAAATTATGACCAGTGTTTGCCTGTTTTGAAAACCATGTTGCTGAAATCTGTTGTTGATGATCATTGTTGTCATAGAGAGCACAACAGCTTTCAGGAGCATGGCCGTCAGGAACAGGTAGATCAATCTGACAGTGCATTATAAGTGTTAGTAGAATACTTGAAATGGTTGAACCTTTTACCTTGTCCGCCTGCTGTGTTTCTGCAGACTACATTTTCAATAAGGGTTTAACTCTGGACCAGCTGAATATTTTGAAAACAATTTGACTGAAAGTTGTTGGTGGCTAAGCCACCAACAACTTTCAGTCAAATTGTTTTCAAAATATTCATCAAGTGCAGAGTTATTGCCCATTGAAATTATAGACTGATGGCTTGTTACAGTAGCAGGCGGACAGTTAATGGTCAAGATTTGTAAAAAAAAAAAAAATGAAATCATTGCTCAGTAAATGTCCATTAACAGAGCTATTTTTGAAAATTTACCACTGAGATGACTGGCCAGTCATTCTGGTGATAACATTTTAAAAATAGGCTTCTCTTGGCCTGCAAGTGGACATTTGTTTATACCTCTGCAAAGGCCAGTTTTGAGGGTTCCTTATGTTATACATCATTAAAAGAATATACATAATTATATAATATATATTATATATTGATGTGATAATACAATCTATATTTAAAAGCAATTTTTATATTAAAAACCAATAATTATTTATACATATATGATTCTTTTTTGTACATTTGTGAATGCTTTGATTCCAAAATAACAGCAGGACCAAGTGAGCCATGGCGGTCTTCCATCGTCCGTCCATCAAATCGCTTCTTAACGATTTGACTGATTTCAACCAAATTTCGCTGGAAGGATCCTATGCTGATCCTATTCAGAATTTGATTGATCAATTTTTTTGATAAAAATCTTAGATTTAAATGAAAGATTTACTGGAAATGGTTAAAATGCTACTCCATAGTTGCTTGATATATTTCAACTAAATTACCCATCATGTCTATTTAAATACAAATGGTTCAAATGCTAACGGTCCAGGTGAGCGTCACAGGCCCGTGGGCCTCTTATTACAAAAAAGACAACGAGACTAATTAACCCGTAGCACTCTGATGTCTATATTCTATCTTTACTGTGTCAATATCACAGAAACTGGTGTACATTTTTCAACAATTTTGGTGGACGATGTTGCTGTCTACGACAGCACCATCTCCCACCAAATTTGTTGAAAAATGAACACCAGTTCAGCTTTTAATTTAATTTGAAAGTTTTTACACCAGAGTGGTAAGGGTTAATAAGAGAGGTATTTTAAATTGAATTTGACTTTAAGTGTTACGAATCCAGAAATTCATGTGAGTAAATTTCTATATATTTATGGATATGTTATCTCGACAGAATCATGGAAAGCTTTAACCGGCTCAACCCTGAAGTCCAATTTCAAGAAAACAATACAAGTAGGCTGTTGAATATTTTGAAGCTAATTTGGTAGGAACAACAGCTCCAAGTCATATTAGTTTTAAAATATTTAACAGAGCAGTTTCTGTATCGCAAATGATATGTTAAGAGTAATGTCAGAATAATGAAACCTTTCACCGTCGAATTGCTTCAAGAAAGTTTAAATTTTCTCATAGAGAATGTCCATTTGCCATGTTTGCAGATCAAGAGAAGACTTTATTTGAAAATTTGTTATCGAGCCATTCATTCCAGAAGTAAATTTTCAAAGATAGTCTTCTCTTGGTCTGCAAATGAACATTTTCAAAGATAGTCTTCTCTTGGTCTGCAAATGAACATTTTCAAAGATAGTCTTCTCTTGGTCTGCAAATGAACATTTTCAAAGATAGTCTTCTCTTGGTCTGCAAATGAACATTTTCAAAGATAGTCTTC
The DNA here is from genome assembly GCA_034401795.1 of Chaetoderma sp. LZ-2023a. NCBI lineage: Eukaryota > Metazoa > Mollusca > Caudofoveata > Chaetodermatida > Chaetodermatidae > Chaetoderma > Chaetoderma sp. LZ-2023a. Next base: position 177,251,616 of record CM067372.1, on the reverse strand, counting down.
TCTTGGTCTGCAAATGAACATTTTCAAAGATAGTCTTCTCTTGGTCTGCAAATGAACATTTTCAAAGAGTCTTCTCTTGGTCTGCAAATGAACATTTTCAAAGATAGTCTTCTCTTGGTCTGCAAATGGACATTTTCAAAGATAGTCTTCTCTTGGTCTGCAAATGAACATTTTCAAAGATAGTCTTCTCTTGGTCTGCAAATGGACATTTTCAAAGATAGTCTTCTCTCTGTGCAAATGGACATTTTCAAAGATAGTCTTCTCTTGGTCTGCAAATGGACATTTTCAAAGATAGTCTTCTCTTGGTCTGCAAATGGACATTTTCAAAGATAGTCTTCTCTTGGTCTGCAAATGGACATTTTCAAAGATAGTCTTCTCTTGGTCTGCAAATGGACATTTTCAGAGATAGTCTTCTCTTGGTCTGCAAATGAACATTTTCGAAGATAGTCTTCTCTTGGTCTGCAAATGAACATTTTCAAAGATAGTCTTCTCTTGGTCTGCAAATGAACATTTTCAAAGATAGTCTTCTCTTGGTCTGCAAATGAACATTTTCAAAGATAGTCTTCTCTTGGTCTGCAAATGAACATTTTCAAAGATAGTCTTCTCTTGGTCTGCAAATGAACATTTTCAAAGATAGTCTTCTCTTGGTCTGCAAATGAACATTTTCAAAGATAGTCTTCTCTTGGTCTGCAAATGGACATTTTCAAAGATAGTCTTCTCTTGGTCTGCAAATGAACATTTTCAAAGATAGTCTTCTCTTGGTCTGCAAATGGACATTTTCAAAGATAGTCTTCTCTTGGTCTGCAAATGAACATTTTCAAAGATAGTCTTCTCTTGGTCTGCAAATGAACATTTTCAAAGATAGTCTTCTCTTGGTCTGCAAATGAACATTTTCAAAGATAGTCTTCTCTTGGTCTGCAAATGGACATTTTCAAAGATAGTCTTCTCTTGGTCTGCAAATGGACATTTTCAAAGATAGTCTTCTCTTGGTCTGCAAATGGACATTTTCAAAGATAGTCTTCTCTTGGTCTGCAAATGGACATTTTTCAAGCCCACTACAGAAGCCGTTTTTGGCTGATATGAGTGTTAAAGTGTTAAGAGTCAAGGGAAATTATGACAGAATAAATCAATGTATGAAACATGAACTTATAATGGCTATAGAATAGATGCTGTGTCTGCCAAAATCACCATTCACTGATTGCTGCTTTATTAGCGCTTTCACCGACATATCCCTGAACAAATTAATTCTTTATGATATAAAACTAACTCTGTTGAATATTTTGGAATTAATTTGACTGGAAGCTGTTGCTCCCTAAGGCAGTAACAGCTTCTAGTCAAATTAATTTGAAAATATACAACCGTTTTCATGTATGGTTTTCCTAAAATCTGTTAAATAGTTTGAAACTAATTCGACTGGGCACTGTTGCTGCCATAGGCAGCAACAGCACCCAATCAAATTAATCTCAAAATATACAACAGAGTGTTTATTAAATAGTAAACTTAAGACATACTATTCGTACAATGTGCCAGACTAATAAGTGTTAAAGACGGACTATTTTTAATCATTCATGACGTCATGATTATGGCATCATCATACAAGAGCACTCCAGCCATGCAGACCCAAGAAAAAGAAATACACAGGCCTGCGACAGCTGCACAAAGCATTTCTACCGGAGACAGCAGGCCTACCAACTTATCAAATCTGACCACCATATGTCACCAGATGAGGCTGCCACGATCTTGGAAGCATGCCCGACCACTGGCAACACCACCAGGGTAATTCTAGTCAATAAACCTGGGCCAAGCATGGCACAATCAAGAACATCTAGACAGGAAGTTCTATTCATGACCTAGAATAAAGCCCCAAAATCGCTGTCACGACAGGAGATATTCTTAAAAGAAGACTTGGAGAAGGCTAAAGCCGACATGGTAAAAAGACATATCTCCTTTAATAGTTCAAACAAACTCCTCAAACCTTTCCACTGAGAATACTGGCGTTAAGAAACAAAAATGCACTTCACACACATGTGCGCATAAGAAAGACTCGACCTCAACATCCAACTATATATCTACTGCATGTGCCAATCAAAATTCCAGCAGCATGGACAATCTGCGGGAAGGAAATTACAAATTCTGAAAACAAGCAACTGCTGAACACAGGAGTTCCCCTGAACACAGGAGTTCCCCATAACACAGGAGTTCCCCTGAACACAGGAGTTCCCCTGAACACAGGAGTTCCCGCCAACATCCTGTCCATACTGGTTGGCGAGATGTTGGACAGCCTTTCAAATGGAGGTGTGCCGACTAAACCTAATATTTCAAAAGAACATTCAAAGACCAGAACAGAGTGGTCCATCGTCCTTAAGCTCCATGGACACAGCAGACTGGCTAAAGATGCATGACGACACCAGCCTTATCTCCCCTTTACCATCACCCCCCCACTCCCCCGTCGAGCCCACAAGTCCCCCTCATGGGCTGATTTTTTTAAACACAAACCTCTCCACCTAGTACTGCCCCAAGAAACCAGCAGATATTGGGAGAGGCGTTGCGGGTGTGTGGTTGGAGTGGATTAACTCATTTAACTACCGCAAAATGGGAAACAGGGATGCGCCAGTCCTCGTCGCTGCAGTAACACGCCAATCGGCACCAGCGTTCATAAACCACCAACAGTAGCCAAAAATGTGCACCTAACATAATGGACATGCCATTAGTACAACCACCAGATGCATCCACAAAGGTGAATATCCAAACCAAACTGGAACGTGCTCTGTGAGAGACACCTTGTCCAGTCGATCAAGTTCCAGAAAGCCAAATTTCTACCCGTCACTCCAGTACCAGGGACGACAATAACATTCTCTCACGCAAGAAGGCTCTAGCAATTTCAAAGATGGCTGAAACCATCAGAATCGCCTGTTGCGAAATTATAAATATGTGCAAATAAGGCACAGAAACCTATTGTCTTTATTTAATTTTTTAATTTTTATTCTTGTTTCTTTACAAAAAAAACAACAGTTTTTACAAACTGAATACATACATATCCTCAAGCGATATATTAGTATGAACAATTCTCACACATCGGGAATAGTGTTGTAGTGGAGCTCTTCTGTGTGTATGTCATTATAGTCCCATCTAACATTACAACAAACTGCAATGTTTGAACACATGTATATTAAAGGACATCATGAATTGTATGTTTTTTCCTGTGATAACCATATCTTATATAAGCATCCAGAATTGTATGTCTGAATCTATTGAATTACAAACTTATTATAAAATGCCTTCACAGCTCCCCTGTAACTACCAGCTCTGTTGATACTGGAAAGGGGTCACAACCGACCCCTATCTCTCAAAAACACACATAAAACCATCTACATGGCTTAATTCACTCTAAGACCATTCACTTCAACCGTGACCCAAAATAAAACGCTTTGAGCCTCACAAGGTGGGCAAAAACAAGGTTCAAAAGCTTCTGGGCCCCACATTGCGCATGTGCCTGTATTGGTACCGATGGAAGATTTTGATATTTCTGGGTGAAGTGAGCCCTAACCTGGTGAAAATCACTGTATAATATCCATGTTGCGAAAATGAAGCTGATTCCACATCCAGTTACAGAGTTATAACACTTGGTAATTTTCTACCGTATGGGAACCAATGGGAGAAATATTTCTCTGGAGGTATGATTCGTCATATTTAGAGCCATTGACTTCGGACTTTGTGAATGCTACCTTGGGGCATAAAGTACCAGCTTTATTTAAGAACTAGATGATATAAATCAAATAATCCCCCCCCCCCCCCCCCCCCCCCCCGCAACAGCAGCCATGTTCATGGGATGACATAATCGCACTGATTTGGATAGACATATGGATGGATACACAGACAAATGGGAGCTAATAATCATAAACTAAGAAGTTTCGTCACAATACTCCAAGCAAAAATAAATTTATTGAACGAAAACCCAAAATTTGCATGGACAGACAGACACAAAGGGATAGATGGACGGAGGGACGAGCTGACTAATCCACAAAATAATGTACATTTCCCTAGAAACATAGCCTATGTTCCCATGAAGTTTCGGCACAATACGCCAAGAGATAATAAAGTTATTGAACGAAAGCCCAAAATTTGCATGGATGGACGGACACAAATTCAGAGACAAAGGGATGGACGGACAGAGGGATGAGCTGACTGACCCATAAAATAATGTACGTTTCCCTAGAAACATAGCCTATGTTCCCATGAAGTTTCGGCACAATACGCCAAGAGATAATAAAGTTATTGAATGAAAGCCCAAAATTTGCACGGATGGACGGACACAAATTCAGAGACAAAGGGATGGACGGACAGAGGGATGAGCTGACTAACCCACAAAATAATGTACATTTCCCTAGAAACATAGCCTATGTTCCCATGAAGTTTCGGCACAATACGCCAAGAGATAATAAAGTCATTGAACGAAAGCCCAAAATTTGCACGGACGGACGGACACAAATTCAGAGACAAAGGGATGGATGGACGTAGGGATGGGCTGACTGACCCACGAAATAATGTACATTTCCCTAGTACCATAGCCCGTCACAATACGCCAAGCAAAGATAAAGTCATTGAACGAAAACCCAAAATTTGCACGGATGGACAGACATAAATTCAGGGCAAAGGGATGGACAGACAGAGGGACGAGCTGACTGACCCACAAAATAATGTACATTTACCTAGTACCATAGCCAACGTTCCCATGAAGTTTCCTCACAATACTCCAAGAAAAAAATTAAGTTATTGAACGAAAGCCCAAAATTTGCATGGACGGATGGACACAAATTCAGAGACAAAGGGATGGATAGACAAAGGGACGAGCTGACTGACCCACAAAATAATGTACATTTCCCTATTACCATAGCCAATGTTCCCGTGAAGTTTCGTCACAATACGCCAAGAGATAATAAAGTTATTGAACGAAAGCCCAAAATTTGCATGGATGGACGGACACAAATTCAGAGACAAAGGGATGGACGGACAGAGGGATGAGCTGACTGACCCATAAAATAATGTACGTTTCCCTAGAAACATAGCCTATGTTCCCATGAAGTTTCGGCACAATACGCCAAGAGATAATAAAGTTATTGAATGAAAGCCCAAAATTTGCACGGATGGACGGACACAAATTCAGAGACAAAGGGATGGACGGACAGAGGGATGAGCTGACTAACCCACAAAATAATGTACATTTCCCTAGAAACATAGCCTATGTTCCCATGAAGTTTCGGCACAATACGCCAAGAGATAATAAAGTCATTGAACGAAAGCCCAAAATTTGCACGGACGGACGGACACAAATTCAGAGACAAAGGGATGGATGGACGTAGGGATGGGCTGACTGACCCACGAAATAATGTACATTTCCCTAGTACCATAGCCCGTCACAATACGCCAAGCAAAGATAAAGTCATTGAACGAAAACCCAAAATTTGCACGGATGGACAGACATAAATTCAGGGCAAAGGGATGGACAGACAGAGGGACGAGCTGACTGACCCACAAAATAATGTACATTTACCTAGTACCATAGCCAACGTTCCCATGAAGTTTCCTCACAATACTCCAAGAAAAAAATTAAGTTATTGAACGAAAGCCCAAAATTTGCATGGACGGATGGACACAAATTCAGAGACAAAGGGATGGATAGACAAAGGGACGAGCTGACTGACCCACAAAATAATGTACATTTCCCTATTACCATAGCCAATGTTCCCGTGAAGTTTCGTCACAATACGCCAAGAAAAAAATTAAGTTATTGAACGAAAGCCCAAAATTTGCATGGACGGATGGACACAAATTCAGAGACAAAGGGATGGATAGACAAAGGGACGAGCTGACTGACCCACAAAATAATGTACATTTCCCTAGTACCATAGCCAATGTTCCCATGAAGTGTTGTCACAATATTCCAAGCAAAAGTAGTTATCGAAAGAAAACCTGTGTGTGACGGACGGACGGAAGTGAAAATAAATGCTCCCCCATTTTCGCTAAAGCGGGAAGGGGGAAATAACTAGATCAGTCTGACCTAATTTCTTGAATAATATCTAGGTCAACTGTCGATTTCCTATTGAAATCAATAGTAGATTATTCAGGCATCGCATTTTGTTATCTTATGGATAC